>BSBK01000598.1:935000-1155000 GCA_027943335.1 Chamaecyparis obtusa
GGTAGAGATTAGATTAGAAAAGATGAGTAGTTTTAAAATTCTAAATTATTGTTATTGATGAAATTCTTTTGCAAAATTATTAGAAGAAAAATAGAAGAACTAAGTTCAAGAAATTATTGAAAAGTTTAGTAAAACTCTATTTTCTGAATTTGCAATTTTTAGAATGATTTTAGAGACATATAAAACCAAAAAACCAGATTTAGACGCAAACACTTTCGTTATAAACATACACTCGTAATTTGTAAACCATATTTCAACATGACATAGAAGATGAATTTAGTGTATTGTTGAATGATGTTCTAAAAATCTGAAAATGGTTATTATTTTTTATTTAAAAATATGGTGGATTTTGTTGAGTTATGTGCTAGAAAATAAAGTTACGGATTAGTTCTTTAAATCTGCTCAAAATTTACATGTATCTTCCAGTAAGAAATAGATCTAGAGATCTGATTTTTCTTATATAGATATAAATCTTTCTTCATTAAAAATCTGGAACAATATGTATGTTAACGTAATTTTAAACTAAGACTCGAACCTTATTTCTTATCTACTCAACATGATTACCAAAAGATGAAATTTAGAAATCTTAAATTACCTATTTTTCAAGAATGAATTTTTAATTTTAATTTAATTAATTTCTAATAAAAGGAAATTATATATTGATTGAAAAACCATATTCTAATCATAAAAATTTTTACTACATGGTCATTTCCGTTAAAAGAAAAAGGGTAAATTAGCAAATGGAATTGTTTAAATTTATGATATTTCAATTTTACTTTTTATTTTGAGAAAATATATCTTGGGGAAAGGGTGCCGAATATGAGGAAACAAAGAAAGGTAAATGTTACTTTCTTTTATCCGCCAGTAAAAATCTGGTGTAAAATGCTTAGGCCTAAGCTATGTAAACACATAATAGAATTTTTGTTGGTTATTTATTTTCTCTCTGTCATATCTGTGTCAGTTCTACTTTATGTATAAAAAGTAGTTAGTTCGCATCTTGCACCAGGTTCCTTTTCGATCCATAAGTGTCGAGTTCATAGATCACTCAAGATGTGTCGGTGTGGTCTTAATTTCAGGATGAGCCCCGAGCGAGCTAACCACTCCATGGTTGTGCGGAATAAACACCTAGATCACATTTCCGTCTCTATATTGCAGATGGAGGACTAACTGTCTGATGGTATAAGAGACAAGAATATTTAGATGGATGACTGATAGTTCGATGACATATATTTATGGATATCTTGTATCATTTCAACCTTACGGACATGTACTCTATTGTATTTGTATCTATGTACTTTGATGTTTTATGTGCGACAATATGGTCGATGTTGCTTATGTATTATTTACTCATGTTGTACTATTCGACAGTATGGTCAAATTTTATCTATTGTTTTGAGGATATTCGACATTATCTCAGATTATTAAAATTTCTTTTAAATAGAAATGAAATTTATTGTGGAGAAAAGTCTTTATATCTTGTAGACTTTAACTTTTGACTTTGACTTTTTGGGATTTCCATTGTAGAGCTTACGTGTCTCTTTTGAGTAAGAAACAATCCTTACATGTGGTATCAGAGCCAGGTTTAAACACTCGAACCTTCATATATTGTTGCTAAGTTGTGTACTCATGCTTGGTGTAGGAATCAATTTGTCACCATGCAAACCCAAAATAATAACAAGGCTAGATCTAGCAATGAAAGGGTTAATGGTGAACCTAACCCAAGGCTGGATGATATCCTAAACCTCTTGGCAGAATAGAGGAACCTCTTACAATAATAAAGTAACCGTATCGAATAACTTGAACATGATGCATGAGGTAGACAAAATCAAGAGGCAAGAAGAAATAGGGAAGATGATCAGAGACTTGAAGCTCAGGGGAAACTAGATATTGAGGACTAGTGTTTGGAAGCAATGAGGAAGGAAGAAGAGGATAGGAGGAATGAAGAGCAATGGAAACTGAATGCAGATCATGGGGCTATAAGCGTACCTAATAACATAGGAGAATAGCAGAAGAATTGAGTAAGGACCTCAAGAAGGTCATAGCTCCTACATTTGATGGTAAGATCATTGGTGATGCTGCAGAGGCATGGATAATATCCATGGAAAAGTATTTACGTGTTCGTAATCTTTCAGGTGAATCTAGAGATATGTGGGGTGCTTTTCAATTGGTTGGTGAGGCTGGTACTTGGTGGGACAATGAGATGGCCGAAAAGAGGATGCAACCTGGTGAAATTTCTTGGGAGGAATTCCTAGTACTCTTCCATAAGAGGTGACTTCCTCAGCTATATGATAGGAAAGTGGCCAAATTTCAAAACTTGATTCAGGGAGTGTTGACTATCACTGAATACCATGAGAGATTCTACCACTTGGTAAAGTATGTACCAAAATATTAGCAGGATGAGCAGTTTAGAACCCACAAGTTTATAATTGAATTATGTTAGGAGATAGGATCTGAAGTTGATATGCATGAGCCTAAGGCTATGGACTTTTCTTTCAGGAAGGCTTTGAGACAAGAGCAGAAATTAAAGCAAGTATCTTCAATCAGAGTGAATCAAAGGACTAGTGCTCCTCAGGGATTCAAGAGAAAGTTTCAAGATAATAAGTCGAAGGACACTGGTCGAAAACATGTGTAGAATATGAGGGGTAGAGGCAGAGGTAATGCTAGAAAGAACAACATTGGTAACCGGAATAGAGGAAATAACATGAATGATAACAAAAGGAATAAGCCTGATGGTAAACAGGGACCACAAGATGGTTGCTACACTTGTGGAGATGACCACTATGCAAGTGTTTGTCCTCAACGATCAACCCATAGAAATGGAAAATGACCTCAAACCCAACACCAGATTCATGCAGCTATGGACCATAGCAAGATGAATTTTAGGGAACACCTATGCAAATGACCGGTAAGATTTTTGGTCATGATATTTCTATTTTGATAGATAATGGAGTAACATAATGCTTTATAGATGCTAGATTTTTTTCTAAATTACCAGTTAGAGCAGGATATATATTAGAACCATGGATGGTAGAATATGGAAATAAGGCAAAGCATAAGGTTGAGCAATGTTTATCTTGTAGCGAGATTGAACTTCCTAATTTTCAAATGCAAGTAAACTTGTAAGTTGCACCTTTAGGTTCCTATGATGTCATTTTGGGCATCAATTGGCTAACAAATCATAAGGCAATAGTGAAATGTAAGGATAAGATAGTTGAGTGCCTAGATGATTTTGGTAATCCTGTAGTACTCTTTGGAGTAAAAAGGTCTTTTGAGCTTAGACAAATTTCTACCATGCAATTGGAAAAGGCAAAGAGGAAGGGGTGTATGATGTATGCGGCTTATGTAAAAGATCTTGACACTCCTAGTTTAGAATATTTTCCTATTTTGTGATGTCATAATCATTTATTACAAACAACTTAAGTCAACAACATTTGACTAAGTCAACATAAGTCAAAATAAATCACAAAATAGTCCTATAAACTAAGAGCATCAAATTAGATTATGACATAGACCCGATGTCTTATGGAAACATATAAAGAAGTTCACTACTAAACTTAAAGCATAAACATAATAGAAATAAAACTAAGTAAATAACTGCGGAAATGATCTATGCATGTCTTTTGCATCTTCCCAAGTAGCATTGTCAATAGAGAATTGGTCCCATTGGACCTTATACTGAACTACATCTCTGTCATGCACCCTAATGGTACGTTCATCGATGAGGTGGGTAGGCTGCACCAGCACCACCCTTGAATCCTGAACTTGCAATGCATGCCAATCTATAATATGAGATGCATCTGGATGGTATGGTTTCAACAAGGAAACATGAACAATATTATGGATTCTTGCAAGAGGAGGTGGTAGAGAAAGTCTATAGGAAACGGGGTTGATAACCTCCAAAACATCAAATGGACCAACATATGTCAGTGCAAGATTTGAAGACTTTCAAAAAGAAATTGAGCTTTTATGTGGTCTCACACGTAAGAAAACCTTGTCACCTTCCTAAAATTATCTAAAAGTAAGGTTTCTATCTGCGTAACTATTTTGTCTATCAGCTACTTCCTTCACTCAAAATCTAATCAGAGTCATCTATTCATCCATCTCTCTCAGCATTTTAGAACCAATGATGATCCTTTCCTCTACTCTATCCCAACTGATAGGAGTATGACACTTCCATCCATAAAGTGCCTCAAATGGTGCCATTCCCAAAGAAGCATGGTAAGATTTGTTGTAGGAAAACTCCACCAGCAGAAGATACTCTTACCACTTGTACTGGGGATCCATGAAATACATATGGAGTAAATCTTCAATCACTTGATTCACTCTCTTAGTTTGTCCATCTATTTGTGGATGATAAGCGGTACTAAAATTCAACCTAGTTCCCAAAGATGCATTCATGGTTGTCCAAAATCTTGATGTCATCCTAGTATCCCCGTTAGATATAATAGTCTCAGGTACACCGTGTAATGTAAAAATTTTCTAAACAAACTTCTTGTCCAAATCCAAAGATACATCTCTCAAGCTCCCTAGAATAAAGTGAGCTACATTGGTTAGTTTTTCAACTACAACCAAGATTAAATCATGTTTGCATGGAGTCATGGGTAAACCCTGGATAAAATCCATACTGATGACTTGCCATTTATACTCTGGTATATCGTGTGGATACAAAATTCTTGTTGGGTGGACATGTTCAGCATTAACTCATTGACATTCTAAACACTGAGCTACAAAAGTTGTCACATCTTGCTTTAGCCCTGTCCAAAAATATAATGGCCTCAAATCAATAATCATTTTGTTTACCCTTGGATGTCCTAAAAATGGAGTGCAATGCATCTCCTCTAAAACCACCTTCCTCAACCCTTCTCGGTCGGGAATGCACATCCTATCTTGGTATCTCATGATACCATCATCCTCAAAAGTGTATCCATCAAAACGGCGATCTGATGGATCTGAAAGTAATATTGTCTTGACAATCTCATAGTGGTCATCACCTGAAAGATTTTCTAACACATGTTCTCTCAATCGAGTCCTAGAAGTAGTTATAGCAGAAACGTGTCTTCTTCTTCTTAGAGCATCTGCTACTCTATTCTCTTTCCCTTTAATATACTCAATGCCGAAATCATACTCACTTAGAAACTCCAACCAACATCTCTATCTAGCATTGAGATTAGGTTGTGTGAAGATATACCTAAGTCCCATGTGATGTCTTCAACTCAAATGTCTTACCCAAAAGGTAATGTCTCCACATCACTAAAGCATGAACAATTACTGCCAATTCCAAGTCATGAGTTGCATAGTTAACCTCATACTATTTTAATTTTCATGACTCGTAAGCCACTACTTTTCCATCTTTCATAATCCCACCACCAAGACCTTCACCTGAAGCATTGGTGATAACTGTAAAGTTCCCATTAAGATCTGGTATGATCAAGATAGGAGTAGATGTGAGCTTGTGTTTCAATAATTGGAATGCTCTCTCACATTCATTGGTCCACTAATATCTTTTCCCTTTCCTCTAAAGAGATGTAATAAGTGTTTCAATCTTGGAAAATCCCTCCAAAAATTTCCTATAATAACCTACAAGTCCCATGAAACTTTTAATTTCACTCACACTCTGAGGAGTTCGTCACTCAAGAATGGCTTTGATCTTCACAGGATCTATTGCAATTCTATCTACAGAGATGATATGACCCAAATAGTGAATCTATTTATTATAGAAAGAACACTTCGATAGCTTCCTGTACAACTTCTTATTTCTCAGATGCTATAAAACTATCTGCAAATGTTCCTCGTACTCATCCATGTTCTTGGAATAAACCAAAATGTCATCAATGAATATCTCCACAAATTTATCCAGATAATCCGTAAAAACATATTTCATCAAGTTCATAAATGTGGCTGGCGCATTAGTCAATCCAAAAGGTAAGACAACAAACTCATAGTGCCCATACCTTGTCCTGGAAGCTATTTTGGATATGTCCTCCTCCTTGATCCAGAGTTGATGATATCCAGATCTTAAATCAATTTTGGAGAACACAGTTGCTCCCTTCATTTGATCAAAAAGTTCATCTATCCATGGAAGAGGGTATTTTTTCTTAATGGTCACCTTATTAATCATTCTGTAATCGATGTACAATCGTAAGGTACCATCTTTCTTCTTCACAAAGATTGAACTAGACCTCCCCATGGTGAAACACTAGGGTGAATGAACCCTTTATCCAAGATTTCTTGCAACCGCACCTTTAACTCATACATTTCAGTAGTGGTCATTTGATATGGAGCCTTGGATTGAGGCTCAATTCCAAGCATCACATTAATAGAGAAGTTAAATTCTCTCTTTAGAGGTAACTTAGGTAAATCCTCTGGAAAAAATCCTTGAATTCCCGCAAAATGGGAAAATATTCTAAACTAGGAGTGTCAAGATCTTTGACATAAGACACATACATCATACACCCCTTCCTCTTTGCCTTTTTCAATTGCATGGCAGAAATTTGTCTAAGCTCAAAAGACCTTTTTACTCCAAAGAGTACTGCAGGATTACCGAAATCATCTAGGCACTCAACTGTCTTGTCCTTACAGTTCAATATTTCCTTATGATTTGTTAGCCAATTGATGCCCAAAATGACATCATAAGAACCTAAAGGTGCAATGTACAAGTTTACTTGCGTTTAAAAATTAGGAAGTTCAATCTCACTACAAGATAAACATTGCTCAACCTTATGCTTTTCCTTATTCCATATTCTACCATTCACAGTTCTAACATATATCTTGCTCTAACTAGCAATTTAGAAACAGCTCTAGGATCTATAAAGAATTATGTTGCTCCATTACCTATCAAAATAGAAATATCATGACCAAAAAGCTTACCGGCCATCTAGATAGGTGTTCCATGAAATTCAACTTGTCTATGGTCCAACCCTATATAAATCTAGTGTTGAGTTTGAGGTCCTTTTCCAAGAACTAGCATAGTGGTCACCTCCACAAGTGTAGCAACCATCTCGTGGTCCTTGTTTACCATCAGGCTTATTCCTTATGTTATCATTCATGTTATTTCCTTGGTTATAGTTACCATTGTTGTTCCTTCCAGCATTACCTCTGCCTCTACCCCTCATATTCTGCACCTGTTACCAACCAGTGTCCTTCGGCTTATTATCTTGAAACTTTCTCTTGAATCCCTAAGGAACACTAGTCCTTTGATTCACTCTAATTGAAGATACTTTCTTTAATTTCTTCTCTTACTTCAAAGCCTTCCTGAAAGAAAATTCCATAGTCTCAAGCTCATGCATATCAAATTTAGATCCTATCTTCGAATGTAATCCAAGTATAAACTTGTGGGTTCTGAACTGCTCATCCTGCTGATATTATGGTACAGACTTTACCAAGTGGTAGTATATCTCATGGTTTTCAGTGACAATCAAGAATCCATGAATCAAGTTCTAGAATTCGGCCACTTTCCTATCATAGTATAGTTGAGGTAGCCACCTCTTAAGGAAGAGTACTAAGAATTCCTCCAAAAAAATTTCACCAGGTCGCATCCTCTTTTCGGCCATCTCATTGTCCCACCAAGTACCAGACTCACCAACCAATTGAAAAGTACCCCACATAGCTCTAGATTTACCTGAAAGATTACGAACACAAAAATACTTTTCCATGGATATTATCCATGCCTCTGTAGCATCACCAATGATCTTACCATCAAATGTAGGAGGTATGACCTTCTTGAGGTCCTTACTCAATTCTTCTGCTATCCTTTCTCTATTATTAAGTATGTTTATAGCCCCATGATCTGCATTCAATTTTCATTGCTCTTCATTCCTCCTATCCTCTTCTTCCTTCCTCATTGCTTCCAAATGTTGGTCCTCATCTATTTCCCCCAACTTCGCAACATTAGACCAAGGTCCGAGTGTTTAATTAACACATCTTTGATACCACATGTGAGGACCATTTCTTACTCAAAAGAGACACGTAAGCTCTACAATGAAAATCCCAAAAATTCTAAGTCAAAAGTCAATGTCTACAAGATATAAAGACTTTTCCACATAATAAATTTCATTTCTATTTAAAAGAGATTTCAATAATCTAAGATAATGTTGAATATCCTCAAAACAATAGATAATATTCGACCATACTGTCAAATAGTAGAACATGAGTAAATAATACATAAGGGATGCCGACCATACTGTTGCACATAAAACATCAAAGTACATAGCTACAAATACAATATAGTACATGTCCATAAGGTTGAAATGATACAAGATATCCATAAATATATGCCATCAAACTATCACTTGTCCATCGCATATTCTTGTCTCTTATGCCATCAAATAATCAGTCGTTCATTTGTAATATAGAGCCAAAAATGTGATCCAAGTGTTTATTCCACCCAAACACAGAGTGGTTAGCTCCCCCCAAGATCATCCTGAAATGAAGAGCACACCGACCCTACTCGAGTGATCTATCAACTTGACACTGATGGATCAAAAAGAAATTTGGTGCAAGTTGTGAACTAACTACTTTTCATACATAAAGTAGAACTAACACAGATATGGTCGAGAGAAAATAAATAACCAACACAAATTCCATTATGTGTTTACATAGCTTAGCCCTAAGCATTTTACACCACATTTCTACTAGCAGGTAGAAGAAAGTAACATTTACCCTTCTTTGTTTCCCCATATTCGACACCCTTTCCCCAAGATATATTTTCTGAAAATAAAAAGTAAAACTAAAATATCATAAATATAAATAATTCCATTTGCTAATTTACCCTTTTTCCTTTAATGGAAATGACTATGTAGCCAAATTTTTATGATTAGGATATGGTTTTTCGATCAATATCTAATTTCCTTTTATCATAAATTAATTAAATTAAAATTAAAAATTCATTCTTGAAAAATAGGTAATGTAAGATTTCTAAATTTCATCTTTTGGTAATCATGTTGAAGTTACAAGATAAGAAATAAGTTTCGAGTCTCAGTTTAAAATTATGTTAACATACATATTGTTCCATATTTTTAATGAAGAAAGAATTATATCTATCTAAGAAAAATCAGATCTCTGAATCTATTTCTTAGTGGAAGATACATGTAAAATTTGAGCATATTTAAAGGACTAATCCGTAACTTTGTTTTCTAGAACACAACTCAACAAAATCCACCATATTTTTAAATCAGAAATAATAACAATTTTTAGATTTCTAGAACATCATTCAACAATTCATTGAATTCATCTTCTATGTTATGTTGAAATATGGTTTACAAATGAGTGTAAGTTTATAACGAAAGTGTTTGCATCTAAATCTGGTTTTTTGATTTTTTATGTCTAAAATCATTCTGGAAATTGCAAATTCAGAAAATAGAGTTTTACTAAACTTTTCAATAATTTCTTGAGCTTAGTTGTTTTTTTTTTCTTCTAATAATTTTGCAAAAGAATTTCATCAATAAGAGTAATTTAGAATTTTAAAACTACTCATCTTTTCTAATCTAATCTCTTCCTATAAATAATAGATTCATTGTTCTATTCTCAACTGATATGATTTCCATATTTCTTCCTTTCCTAATATTTTTACATAAACAGATCTTTAAAACCACTTTGATTAAAGAAAAACACATAATTTTAGAAGTAAAAATATTCTCATTACTGGAAAAAATAGGTTTTGAAGGGGACCCAAAACCCTTTACACAACCAAAAGCAGAAGATCGAAAGAAGACAACACAACAAAAGATGTTACAATAACGATCAACCCAAATAAGGGCTACAAAGGCAACAAAGCAAAAGACAACAAGAAAAAACCAGCCCTAAAGATTAAAAAACTAGCACGGGACCCAGTCTAAATGACAGAGTACATGATCCTGACTTTTTCATCTAGAGTCTTATCCATTTTGGCTTGGATATTGTCCATCCTTCTGATGACCCGGTTCAGTTCTTCAACATTTTTGTTTACAGAAGGAGACCTCTTCTTGGCACTCGCACGAGTTCTAGAACTGGGTCACTAATAGCCTCCAAAGGGTCATTCTTGTGTTCACTTTCTTTCTCATGTCCATTGTCCAACATATTGACAAGGGCTTTCAGATTTATGCCGGAAGCTTTCATGTTCTCCTTTCTATGCTAGAGGATGTCAATGATGGTACTCTCCATGTTGTCCATTCTTTAACGATACACATGGGAGATGTGAATTTTGGCACACTTAGCAATAATTTCCTTTTCCTTGTAAATGACATTATGGTCCACGAAGGTATAGAATCTCCCTTAAGGCATTTAACTATGATCATTGAATCTATCTCTAACTAGATATTCTCAAAATTGAGCTTGTTTGTGAGTTGAAGACCATAGCAAGCTCCCATAGCTTCATCAAGATGATTGGTTTGAGTTCCCAAAGGGGCCGCAGTAGTAGAAATAAAATTACCATTGCAATCCTTGATTATACTACCACAACCAGCCGAACCTGGGTTGCCCTTATCCACTTTGTCAAAATTTATCTTTATCCAGCCTACCGGGGGAGCAATCCAAACACTGTTGTCACGATCATTTTAACAACAACAATGTCTACCTTGAACACCTAGACATAGAATGTAGGGCAGAGGGTACGTCTACATAGCTCCTGTTTCTAAATATGGTACCTCCAGGAATGTAAAATAATCACATCCATCACCCTGATGCGGAAGGCTTTCCTGTCTTCTGCCACCAACTAAATCATTAAGTTTTTTTTTGCCTTTTGAGTTCTAACTCTCACTTTTTCCACCCAAATTTATGCTTTTGTTGAACTCTTTGTTTGATTGGAGGCATTAGAGATGGCACTTTCATAAATTTTCAACAGTGTTTCAGATTAAGGACGCCCTTTTATAATCATGCTTACAAAGCTTGCCTCTACCATCCTCAACACCCTCAAAAGAGGGAGGTTGAGGTAATCAATGGATTTGATTTTCTGCCAAACCAGACACCTGGGCCTCAGAGTCTTTTCCAAACTAAGTAGCAACAAGCCAATGTGCTTCACTACATAATCTACAGGGAGCTTCATCTTATGAAGTAGTAAGTTCAATCTTTTCACTAACATCTTCCTTGGAGAGAAAAATGACAACAGGGGCAACCCTAAGTGTTGCCAGGTTTCTTCAGTTGACAACCCACAGAGTTTAAGATTCTCTATCTTAGCAGTCAACGTTTCCATGCGACTAACAGTCACAACACTTACAATAAATTTAAATAGTTTTTTCCCTTCTTGTCAGCACCAATCTTGTGAATGAGATTGACGTGTGCAGGCATTAGAGACGTTTCTTTGAGAATGATTAGATCTACCACTAAGAAGCTTACAAGCTCAACCGCACAAAAACCCCATCCTTTCCAAAAAGAAACCGAGGGCATCAGGGTCTTCTTCAAGTTACAATTGAGAAGTTGTGGTTCTCTTAACAGGACTTTAACGAG
Organism: Chamaecyparis obtusa; assembly: GCA_027943335.1. NCBI lineage: Eukaryota > Viridiplantae > Streptophyta > Pinopsida > Cupressales > Cupressaceae > Chamaecyparis > Chamaecyparis obtusa. Next base: position 946,419 of record BSBK01000598.1, read on the forward strand.
ACTAAATTAAACTCCATCTCGGGAAGAAGGTCGTTCTTGAGACTATGGCACAAAATGTTTGGATGGATCATCAAAAGTTTGGCTATATTTTGATCCACAAAACCAAACGTTCCATCAGTTTGATCTTAGGTTCCAATACTCTTTCTGCAAATCCCATTAGTTGGGGCTGAACCCTCATTATATTGGTGATTTGGACTTCAAAACAACCGTGCTTCTTCAGAATATGAAGAAACCTTTCTACCTTGTGGGGGATTTGAAGCTTCTGCAAGTGGGGATCCAACCTAAACATATGAGTGATGTCGGCCTCGGACATTTTAAGTTTGGTGGAGGCAAAGTGTGAAAAGAAGTCCTGCGAATGAGCTTCCGTTGAGAAAACATTATGAAGATGGAATGGATAAATAACAAACAGTTTCCAGCGCAAAGTGGAATTCATGGGAGCTGCTGAAGAAAAAAATAGTTTGCGGCATAACATGGTGTTAATCATGGAAGCTGCGACAACAACAAAAGAAGAATTTTCTGCAACGAGAAGTGTGTGTCAATTTTTTTAATTTATTAGTCCTACATAATCAGTCACGCAGTTGTATTAAATAAAGTAACCAAGTCTTGATTTAATCGGAAGTTGGAATGATTTTAGAATTAGGTTTTCATTAATCAACAATTCTTTTAGTACCCCACTATGATGATTTGCAAGGATAAACTTCTTTTCAAAGTCCTTTTTAATTTTTTTATTTATAAATAAGGAATCTAGGTTGGAAATATTTCTTAATAAACATTAAAAAGATAAACAAAAAAGCTTTCTAACATCAGAAAGGCATATGAGAAACTGATTAGATCAAACATAATCTATGAGAACCAAAACCATCATCTCGAACAAAAACTAAAACACCTAAACTAAATAAACCATCAAAAGTAAGAGATCTAAGGATCTAAGAAACTAAACCACACACTAAGCAACCAAACCACTGTTGCAATCATTTAAAACTACTAATAAACTTTATATGAATACAAAAATAATAAAGTTTATACAAATACAAAAATATGATCAAAATAGCTAAATTCTTTTTTGACCCATTCCTAGAATACACTTTCAAGAATGTAGAAATGATTGCCTCTAAGATCCTTTATGGGCTTCTACTTGGCCAATCTGCTTTACCTCCATCGCCAAAGACATCCCTTCTTCAAACCTAGATGTTGGCTGATTAGACGCAATTGATTTCATCTTGTAATCTTTCCTCATCTCCATTCTTTCTGGTTCTTCATTGACATGTTCCTCTTGAGGCTCTTCTTCTTCCTCCGCTTCGTCTGAAGAATTTTCACTCCCAAGACCATTCAGATGTTCATCATATTGGATAGTCTTGAGGATCTTCTTCATCCTTGCTTCTACTGAAGAATCTCGTCTTTAATTTTTTTTAGTCATACATGATATTTTAGATCTTCCTCCAAAATCATTAAGAGCTAGTTATATTGGTCAAATTTCAAAATTAAGTATAAATTTAGAAATCAAGATTATGAGTCATTTGAAGTCATGGAGTTGATTCCTTTATACATAATCTATAGAGAAGTGATTTGGTGCATTAAACTTTAGTGGATGAGTTGAGAGTGGTATATAGATATTTCTTGTAGTAGTTACAAGCATTTGGAAGACTATTTATGGCTGTCTCCTCACTTATCCATAGTTTACAAAACCTAATGCTTGGTAGAATCTCTAGTTCACTATAAATCAATGGAACCAAATGTTTTCAATAGTTTGGTTTGTTGATGTAGACCACAAAATAGCTCATTTTATTTCTAAGAGATCTCAACTTATTCACTTAGGTGTTTCCAACATCTTATGCTCTTTTTGCAAACATATATAAACTCTCAAGTATCTCCTCATTTTACTTGCAAGCTCAAGCTATGTGGAACTAAAGTGTTTCTTTCAATCCCTTTCAGCTGCAATTTTTCTCTAGACATGTGATTCTTTGAGGTGTTTGCCCTAGAACACCTTTGACACTTATTCAACTTGGCATGTTTTTAGAGTGAACAATATGTTTAGCATATTAAAAGATAGGAATAATACTTTAGTTTTAGAAGTTGTTCTAAATGCTTACTTTTCTATCTACATTAAAGTCATTCTGTTCTAATTTTATTCCTTAGATTTAAAAATAGGCTGATAAAGTTGCTTTGGAGGTTTGTCACTTGTAGAATCTTATAGAGAAATCGGGCTAATGATTTATGTATTGTTTCTCACGTTTCATATTCTCTTTCCAAAAGGGATGCTTCCCCTTTGCATAGACATTATTATGATAAAAAATTGTTTTGATCATAGCCACAAAACCTGTCAAACATGTCTTTCATGAACCTGAGAAGTCCCCTCAAGGTATAAAATGTGGGTAGTTTATGCCACAATGTGGCTAACCTTTTTTTTTTTCAGTATAGTTGTGGCATCCACTATTGGTACCATAGTTAGAAGGTCCCCTGACTTAGAGACATTTCTAAATTTCTTGTTCACTCTCCTCTTGTTGATAAGAAAAAGGTAGAGGGTCATCACAGGTGGGGCATATTCATAATGACCAAGACCTCCCTCATGGATAGTGCAATCCCCTTGATTATGGTCTTCCTCCTCCATCTACTAAAATTTATTCACCTACAAATTAGTGTGGCCCTTTTCTTTTGTGTAAGCTAGTGTATTACACTTTTACATAAATTAATATAGGTTGTACATCATTCACAAAAAAGATGCATTCACTTTGTAATATAATATGTTTTTATGTTTTATTACATTGTTTTGAGTTACAGGAAATAGTAATTAAATTTATTTTTAAGTTTTATTTTTTCTATTTTAGTTATTGTGAGAGGTGAAATCAAACATAAATGAAAAGGAAGATAAAATGATAGTTATAAACCTCCAAATGAAATCACAAATACTAAACTAGTGTAGAACATCATTGTGGATGGAATGTGTTTTCTCAACTAATGTATGAGATGTTTGTTACTTTGTGTGGCAATATCTACTTGCTCAATTCAAGATGTTTAAGTAGAGGATTATTCTCCAATTTTTAAAAAAATTGAGAGGAAATTGAATGCTAGGTCTTATTTGGGCATGATGGGAGATGTTGAAATCAATTTTCCAATTGGATGGAGGTGACTAGGTAGTCAACTCATTTGATTGGTGATTACACAATTATTTGATTTCTTAATTAATTTATTAGCTTGAGTTAGCCAAATCGATTGACTTGTCAATGGATTTGATTGGTAAGAGAATAGTCAAATCAAGTATTTAGTTTTTGACTAGATATTTTTTCTTGGTGAATTGAGATTTCCTAGTGGACACTTTCATTCATTAATCATAAAAAGATAATACTGCTAGATATAGAGATTGGATGAAACACCCCTGCAATTAGCTAGGCTAATTATCACTTCATTTTGATGAATAGGAAGGACAACCACTAGAGTGAATTTTCCATCAAATGTGAAATGTCTAAAAATTCTTTTCAAATTGTCATTCTTGATGCAGCTAAGGACATGAGGGACCTAAACGAAGTCAATGTGATTCTTGCAAAATGAGTTACACAATAGAAGCAATAAAGAACAAGAGAGAAGAATGCATGATCAGGCTTCAATTAACATGAAATTCTGTACAATGAATCTGCAACATGGAGTCTTACATTCCAAGCATACATGCATGTTAGTGGAACCTTTAAGATGTTATCTTTTTATACTATCTATTACGAGCTGCAATTAAAATTCCTCCTCAAAACTACTCCTCTAAGGATCAATTACAACAACTTATTAAGCCTTCACAAGCATCAAGTCTTCCTGAGAAAGATTACATTCTCCAAGAATAGGAAAATGTATTATGTTATAGGTTAGGACCTAAATCATAAGAATATACCATTGTAATACCCCAAAAATGGGCTATAGGTTCATTAACCTCTTATATCGACACATCAAACGAAATCAACATCAAAGTCCTAACCTAAGGCACATCTAAACATCATCGAATCCTAATTGATTATCCTAAATTCTGCATCGGGGAATATTCCTAGTAATATTCCTAATTATCATAATTATCTTTGATTTAATGATTATTTGGCGATAAATCCTATTTATCCTAAAGTTTGATTAATTGAATATTCTTAATATTTAATTAATTAGATTTAATTCTACCACTTAATTATTTAATTGAAGTTAATTATATTTATTCCTAAATTGTATTATTTAAATGTTGACAATAAATCCAAAATCCTATGAATAATTGATTAAATTCTTATTTAATTAATTAAAGCAAGTTGTCAATTTTTAATAATATTATTTTTAAATAAAAGTTTTAAAAATAATTGATTAACCCATAAATCAATTGTTTTATTTTTCAAAATTAGTTAAGTTGGAAATAAATCACTTTAATTATTAAATTAATTCATATTAAAACATGCACAATCAAGAAAAGCAGACAACTATCAATTATCAATTAAAGCTAAACTCTAAATTTTGAGTTGAACTCTGCTTTTGCATGTTTTTGTGAGTTAAATATCCTTTATTTAAAAATAACTCAAAAATCAAGCCGAGTTATTTGAGTGATTTATGGCTTTTCTCATGCACCTCCAAAGCCCTGGATTTCTATAAATTAAGGCTTTAGTTCTTCACAAATCATCCACAGAATCTCATAATTTTGCATAATCACGCTAAAGAATTTCTATCTGGAGAATCAAAGCTTATTGCGAATCAAGGCTATTGTGAGATCAATTTGGTTTTTACATTCATTTAGTTTTCATATCATATCATTGTTAAATCAATTCATAGCATATCAATTTTTACATATCATAGATTTCATATCAAGTTTTATCATTCTTATTGCATCTAAAAAAAAATTTAAAAAAAAAGATTAATTGCATTCATAGTTTATATCAGTTTTGCATTCAAATCCTTCATTTAGGTGTCATCAAGGTCATTGATCTCGATAACAATCTGAGAACATCATACTCGCACCTATTAGAAGGCAGTAAATCACCTAGTTAGTTTAGCTTTCATTTATTGCATGATTTTGATTATTGCTAACCTCTAATGTTTTACTGAAGTGTTGTGTCTACAGATCAGGTACAATTTTCACACACACAACCATTGCATGATCTATCATAACATGTGAATTGACAAGAAGGTTGGTCATATGTCAGGGAACGTTGAGATAAGATCCATGAAGCTTCACCGATTGGGAAAATCCTTTGCAAGATCAGAAAACATAGACTGGCTATAAAATGTGAAGAACAATGAAGTCCTGCCAAGAATCTAAGACATCTCAAGAATGAAGAAACCAATCAAGGTGTGAATCTAAATTAAGGTAAAACATGATGCTATGAATACTCCACGAGGTGCACAACAAAAACTAATCCAAAGTATAGGAATGTTGAAACAAACTCAATGATTGACAAACTAAAGAACAAGAAAATAAAATATTTTTTGTTGATGCAAGATTTCTAAGAACCCAAGATTCTCTTGCATCAATTCTAGAGGATGTATTTCTTAGACCAAGTCAAGGAAAACAGACCTGTCATTGATGCTTGAGATCAATATAGATGTGAATCCATGAAGATCTATCAAATTCTTGCCATTGAAATCTCCTACTCAATAAAGGTATTGCATCCCTTCTAATCCTCAATGGATTTCAAAATGATGCTTAGTCAATGTCATAGTCTATTTATGTGCATCCAACTTTTTGACTATGGGCCCTCGAAGCAAGTAGGAGAAAATAAAGTTGATGAGGTGCCAAAATAGAAAAGACAAAAGAAATAAAAATATCAGAGGCCCTACTATGCCCCTATTCTCAAGAGCACACTTCTTGAAATTGGTGACATGATTTTGGGTCGTATCAATATGCAGGGATTTCAGACATTGATGGAAGTTGAGGATAGAACCATGATGGAAACACAAGTTCTTGATAGCGGTCTAGCTTGAGCAGGAGGTCATCCGATATCCGTGCAATGCTTGGAGCTAGTATTGGAATGCATGAAAGCATATCACCCCAACACTCGAGAGGTACTTAGAATGTCACTAGAAGCAACATCTATGGTACAACACTATGGTAGCTATTTTATATAGTTTTTGAAATTCCCTTTTGATAGTAAAGGGTATGCTATAAATGAATTAAAACTTAGCTCTTGTTGTAATCATTTTCGTAACCTTGAGGACTAGTTCTGGGAAGATTGTGAAGATGATTTCGATTCAGGAGGAGAGACTAGATGAGGCTTACAGTCCAAAAAATTATTGATTTCAAAATAGATATTGATGTAACCAACATTGAAGATGATCAACTATTTTTGATAAACTCATTCAACTATGAGAAAATACAACTTCTCTAATTTCCACCAATAGATTGGTCGATCCTAGAATTGAAAAATTTAAACGAGAGGATAACTGATGTAATTAAAAGAACTAAGGAGTGGGTAAGAAAGAAAAGACTTGAAGCTATAGCTACTCGACTCCCAAGAAGAAAAGGTAACTCAACAAAGAAAAATAACAGCCAAGGTGCTTCTTCTTCTTCCTTGCTACCAGAGCCTATTTCAAGTAAAAATACATAACATGCCACTTTAGGAAACATAGGGGGTAGTGAAGATCTGAATAGACCAAGTAATCCTACTAAAGCATGTGAAGTTGATTTTGCAGTGAAGAAAAAGAGAACTAGGTCCAAAGAGAAAGGGATAAACACAACTCAAGGAGAGGGAAGGAAAAATGAAAATATCCTCCCTAAAGAACCTCCTAGAAAAGATGAGCAGCCCATTCCTTTTGTCCTATCACCTATGATCATGGTGTCTCCTCCATGTAATGACTTTGTTCCACCCGGGGTACCAATGATAGATATCACTCAAGGTGATGATCATATGCCACTGATGCCTAACCTAGTGATGTCCTTAAAACCATCATTTATCAACATATAAGAATCTTTGCAGGCATGTTCATCCTCTTGGTTACAAGTGAAAAAAGGGTAATAAAAGTGGTGCCTCCTGATCTAGATGTAGTTGCAAATATCCTTCAAAAATCATAAAAAGTGAAGAAGACAAAGGTTATGTCGAGGTTTGCAGTTGATACATTATCAGGGGACCTTTGTGTTAAGGTGGCCAAACCAATTACAAAAAATAATGTTGAAGAGGATAGTGAATGTGATTTTAGCATTAATAAGATAGATCTTGGTCTGTCATCAACTGAGAGAAATATTCACAACTTTGTAATATTTGCAGCCCAACTAGTACAAAGTATCAGAAAAGAGAAGCAATCAAAAGGGAAACTCAAAAATCAAATACAGTTTCTAGTATCTTATATTAACTCTATAGCTAATTCCTCTGACGTGTCTATGACAACCTCTACACTAGCCCTTATAGGTCCAAAAGGCATCCTTAAGAGGGAGGTTGTTAAAAATATGAACAAGCATCAAGCTCATAGAAAAATGATAGAAGCATGGATCAACCAAATGAGAAAAGAAGCTTCAGACTTTGTGATTGGAGTGAAGGATGTCTATGAGAGGATCCTCTTACAAGAACAAGAGATCACAAATGAGTTAGAAATGACAAAAGAATAGAAGGTGGCTTGGCATGGTGTGGTAGATGAGCTCCAAGAAATGTCAAAATATTATTTGAATACTTTGATCATTGAAAAATATTTTCTCTAATCCAAATGACAATCAATTGAGTATGTGGTGCAAAAGCATTAACTAGAAAGTGTTGAATATCAATTGAGGTTTGACTGAATATGAGAAATTATTAGCTACTTGTGAACATGCAAGAATGAAGATATTAGAAGAAGTTGTCACTATTGTCACAGGTGAAACTACAGTAAAGGACCTCCAACATATTGATTGTAAAGTCCTCCTGGCTATGTTCATTGATAGAATTAACTTAGAGGTAGAGAATAGGGTGTCAGATGTAGATACATCAAAGAAACTGAGTTTTGTTTCAGTCACTTTTGCAGATTAAGATATATCAGCTTACCAATGAGAATTGATAGAAATATAGGACAAGTATTTCACTTCAAAATTAAGGATGGAAAATGTTTTTATTCCTATTTATGAGCCTATGTCAGTGATTCTCAATGCATACAGAGCTTTAAAAACTAAATCAACTGGTTCACATGGCTAAATCTTCACTTCTATCTGTTTCCAGAGTTCCAACATAATTTCAAGACTCGACAACATTGTCTTTCTTCTTGTATATTTTGCTTTCTTTAAGCTTAGTGATTTTTTCCTTATGTTTGGTTAATTTTGTAAATGTTAATTAACCAACTCTTTTCATGCAAAACTTAGAGGTTAATTAACCTTGTTCAAAACACCTAAAAGAAAGTTGGTTATTAACATAGGAATTTTGGTAGTTACAAGAATGCTAGTCTATATAAGGATGTAAAGGCATTGTTTAAGGGACTTTTTTTCGGCACTTTGTGAATTTGGGAGTTGTCATATTAGTGAGGTAGTATAGCTTCATAATTGAATACAAAGCAATTTTTGGAAATATTTTCAATCTTTGTAATGTTTTTATTTGTTCTTATTTATGTTCATTTTATGAGAATATAGCATCTTTTAAATAGTCTCTCGTTTTAAGAAGGCAAATTGTCATGGTATCTGAGCTACGTCATAACATATATTTCATTGGTATGTTAGGAATGTGTGAGTTTTAATAATCAAATTTTAATTATTGGTTATGTTTATGTGTATTCTTTGATTCTCAATGGTGAAAGTAAACAAGTTCTTCCTAATAAATTCTTGGTAATTTTTTGTATATTATTTACCAAGAGACTCAAGAAGTAAATCTCTATTTTTGTAAGTTATTTTCTCAAAAATCAAAAATATAAAATCAAATGAGGGAGCTACCCCTCTAAACATAGAGGAAGATCATAATCTTGAAAATTATCTATCCAACTGTTGTAATCAGGTTGTCACTATTCTATTGGGATTTTTGTTGAAAATATTCAAGTGAAAAATCTGTTTACCAACAAGACTTTTCCCCAAAAGGAAACCATAGGTTTTTGGGTTTGGAGGGAGAAATACACCCATATTTTCTCTGCTTTCTCAACTCCTAGTAGGTCTTCAAAAATGAAAGAGCAACTGTACAAAGATATTATATTTTTCTTACAATTTAGAGAACAAATGAAACTAAAATAATTAGTTAATCTATCCCCCTTAATACTTCTTTCATCTTACTTCAAACTCCCTCCACCTCATGATAGGGATGAATATCAATGTGAGGCAATTAATTCTCTCCAATACAATCTGTCAATTGTCCTTGTGAGCCACCACCACCCCTAAACAAATTATTTTTAGATCTTTCCATATCTATTGATCACCCCTTTGCATTAACTTTGTTGTGAACTTGGAGTATTTTTTTGCCTTCACGTTTCCTTTATGGTTTATGTGAGAAATTTTTTAAAAATTGAATATAGGTAGCCAATATTGATTTTCATAGTTTATCGAGCTTCCAATTCTCTGCTCCTCATTTAATCAGTGCATTCATTATGATTTGAGAATCTCCCTCCAAATGAAGTAATGAATATAACAATGTCTTTGCCAATTTCACTACTAGGGAAACCTCTTTTGTTTCCTCTTTTTTATTTGTGCCTATATCAAGCCTTTGCATACACCATGCCAAAATGTTTCCATTCCAATCTCTAGCAACACAACTTGCTCCTAACAAACCTAGATTCCCCTTTGATGTGCCATTAAAGCTACTTTCCATCCAACCATTATTTGGTACTGACCACTCCATCAAACTATCCCTATTAGTTGGTGGAGTAATCCATTTCAACTCATTAATAGGCCTCTATTACTTGATGACCAAAAACTCGATGTTTTGATTCATATTGGAAAGAAAATCAACACTTTTTATACACACACAAAAAAGAGGTTGAGAAATCACATTCTATTTTATGTCCTATATGTCAAGAAAAACATAATAGTGAAGAGTGTTCATATAATAAAACCAAAATTTCTTCTTTCAAAGATTCTAGTAGACTTGATACTTTACAACTTCTTCTAGTAGATGTGATAGATGTTGAATATACAAAGGAAATAATTTATTATATGGCTTGAGTAAAAGAGGCCTTGGTCGCCACAAGCTATGTCCTTAGGAATGATGAATGACTTTCATGCACCATGCATTATAGGGCCTAGTAGTCAGTGTTGGATCACTTGAAAATTTTCTTTTTAAATCTTGGAAAAGTGCAATATTTCTACGTTTGGTGAAATAGAAACCTTATATTTGAGAAATTATGATGAAAATCCTTTAAAATGAATAAAGAGACATTCTTCTCTATTTCAAAGGTCCTCAAAACATCAAATACGAAATAGCAAAATTTTTCCATTACGCTGGAGTATGGATAAGCACGTGCGAGATAGTGATTTTTTTCTATTTTTCAAGCCATATTGATAAAATTTGAATTTTTTCATTTGACCAGGTAGAGTCCCTAAACACCCTATTATTTCTCTCTTTCCATGGACTCCAAGCAATATGTGGCATCATAAGAGACCAAATAAGGGATACGACATGATTAGATGAAGGAGAGATCCATTAGATCCAACAATCCACAAAGGAATCAAAGAAAACCCAAGATAATGACCATAACTCCAAGAAGTGATCCCACTCATCTTTGGCAAAGGAAAAATTAAAAAGAACATGGAAATAATCCTCCTTAGCCTACATACAAATGTAACATCTATTTGGGATAGCCATGCCTCTCCTTTGAAGATTATCAAAATTGAGAATTTTATTTTGAACCTCTAGCCATTTAAAAGAGATGTTAATTCTAGGAACAAGTTTAGGATTCCAAATAAGGGTCCAAAAAGGTTGAGGCATTAATTCCCTGGTGATCATCTTAAAAGCTCCAAAAAATAAAAAAATTTCATTAGAAGAATCTTCCCAAATAAGACTATCTGGGGGAGTAGACCTTGGGATATGGATCTAAATGAAAGAAGAACCTATAGGCCATGAAGAATCACATCCATAAAAAATAAATAACACTTGGAATAATTAAGAATATAATTAGCTACCCACATACAAAATTTATAGATGCAAGTATCTTTCTAGGTAACCCACAGAAAGAGAGCCAAAGGGGAATCCCCAATCCACCAATCATCCCAAAATCTAGTTAGTCTTCCATCTCCTAGAAGCCATTTTGAACCATAATTAATTAACTTCTCGGACTCTGAGATATGATTGAAAAGTGTAGATCATTGGGCAATAGGATTATTATCACACACCATTTCCCTAGTATTCTCAAACCTTTTCCAATATTTACTATGAATCATAGTAATCCATTCATTATCCTCAAAGATACACCTCTATAATTTATTAGCTAGGGGGGCACTATTGAATTCCTTGATTTTCTTGATAGCCAAACCACCAAGGTTTCACACTCTACATACCTAATCACAAGAAAAAAGATGAAGTATAATTTTAGATTCAGTCTCTGACTAGAGGAAATTCATTTGAATCTGCTCCCTTTTTAAAGAGAATTTCTTTGGGACTTTAAAAATACTCATAGAATACATTGAGAGATACTACAAGGAAGCCTTAATGAGTCGAATCTTTCCTTCAAGTGACTCAAGATATTACCTTTCCAACTAGCCAATTTCAACTAAAATATTTCAACAAGCTTACCCCAAAAGGAGCTAGGAGCTTCATTCACACAAAGAGGCATTCCCAGATAAGTAGAAGGAAAAGATTTAACCTTACAACCCAGAATATGTGTGATTCTCATCTGTCTCCTCTCTGAGATGTTAAGGAAGATAATTTAACTCTTAGATAGACTAATCCATTGATAAAAAGAAAGGTCATAAAGGATAAGGGAGTTTTTCAAATAGGTAGCTTCTTCTATAGAAATTTTCTCCATCATCAAAGTATCATCCACAAATTCTTGGTGACAACAAACCTGATCAGCCAAGGTCAGGGAAAGACCCTTTAAATTCTTGATCCTTACCTAATTCTGAATGAATCTTCCAAATGATTCAGCCATCAGAATGAAAAGAAAGGAGGATATAGGATCCCCCTACCTTAGCTCCTTGGAGGAGCAAAATAAGCTAGAGGGAGAACCATTAACAATAACTAAATGCTTGGGAGTAGTAACCAACTGCATCAAGATTTTCAAGCATGAGGCATTAAATGAAAAGGCCAATAAGACTTTACACAAGATGTTCTAATTAACTCTTTCATAAGTTTTAAGAAGATCCATATTTAAGAGGGAAAATGACTTCTTATTAACATATAGAGAATGTGTGTTCTCATGAACCGTAATAATTGAATCCAATATTTGTCTACTAGGGACAAACCCATTCTGTTGTAACATTCTTTCAATTGTTGCACCATAAAATCCATTCATTTAATTATTTATTAAAGCTCTAGTTTTATCAGTGCAAGTGACCCGTATGCCTCCGAATCCCAATTGAACCTTGGAGGCTTAGGTCTAATAATTTATCTATTCTATAAACTCCCAATAAATATTTTAAATCATACATTCTAACATCTTTTGATAATCATTCATCAAGTAGAGAGGAGAGGGAGAAACATTATTGTTGGAGTTAAGTATTAATTATGTTAATTAATCTTTACTCCTTAAGATGTCAACTTCATTTTGCTTTAGTTAAAAGCATATGCACTAGTTGTTCTAAACTCATGCATTAGTCATGTAATAGTTAAACTGATTATTACATGCACTAGACTTTGCCTTTCAAGGCTTTCGATCTCCTTTATAAGGATGATCCATTGTACATTCTATTCATTCACTAATTGAGGATATTTTCTTCTTCATATTTTTGAGTCAATCCCTTGCCCTCTTCTTGTCTGTACTTCCTTGTAACAGGTTTTTGTATACAGGTGATCTTCGAGTTTTGTGGATTTGTATTACTCAAATCCTACAATTATTTTCATTTTCAATGAGCATTATCAAACAAAACCTACTACAATTTAGCTATTTTTACATGCAATAGAAACACACTCAGTCATATATCATTTGCATTATAGTTATGACATCAACAATCAATATATAGTAAGAGAAGGAATAAATCTTCAATAAAATCTTCATTTTTTTAACATAAAATAATATAGAACAAAGAAAGACTAGGTACATTTCAAAGAATTCTAACAAGTATAATAATAAATATAACAATATATATATCTATATATAATATATAGATATATATATTCTCAGATTTATGAACGAGAACTATACTTTCAAAATCTTTTATATTCATGCAAATGGAACCGATGTTAGAAATATTAAGATTTTGCAAAATCAGCTCTGTTCATTATCTAACACTTTATCTCAGTTTTAGATCATAAGATTTGTCTCTTTGGTATGGCACCTAGAAATGGATTAACAAAGGTATACTCTCTAATCTTCCTGAAAGATATGTTAGACTAATCTAAAGGACTAACAAATTTGTTCAGTTAAGTATTCTGTTTGCAATTGTATTTATCTATAGGGATATTCAAATTGCGGAACGATCAGGATAAGGATGAGAGACCAAGATCATGGACTATTGATGAAGGGTGCTCCCCTTAATACCACAAACACATAACAGAAATAGAGAAACAACAACAATATGCAAGAACAAAAAATTGGCTTCTTATTATCTCCACAAATGTGGAATTACAAACTTTTAGAATTACAATATGCAAAGCCACAAGGGTATTCCCTTACAATATTATGTAGGAAAAAGCCTCGAATCAATACCCAAATCTACTACCCAGAACTACCCTAGACAACACTACGAGCCTTCTTTATATAGGAATTTTCCACCACCCGAAAAGGTTCCAGAAAATTAGCCCTTAGGACTGACCAAACTTAGAATTATTTTATTTTTTAATTTATTACATCAGAGTTGGCTCAAAATAACTTTTGAAACCCGAACAGAAATTTTGAAAGAAAATTATTTTCCGCCATTTCAAGTGACCTGACTTCCGGAGACCATAAGTCATCACCAGTTGACCCGATTGACTATTATAACCCCATTTCGGAATGGCCACGAAGCACTCTATAGGCTTGACTAGCGCAATCACCTATCATCCAAATTTTTGACCTCATCCGGGGCCTCTAAAGCCTTCAAAACTGAGTTCAAAGTTTCTGTACCCTGCTGCCAATACCAAAAATCTTCAATATCTTCAAAACTAGACCTGATTTAGCCATGAAATTTTACGGCACACTGATATGACTGAGATGAACCTCCACATGTAAAATCAGAACATTCCAAGATCATATGACCAACTTATTAAAAATAGCAAGTTTCCATAAATAACAGCTCTGCACAAGATAACCCTTATTGAATACAAAAATAGAAATATTTTTGGGTGATGCAAGATTGCTCTTACACCCAGGATGCTCCTGCATCAACTACTTATAATATACAAAGAATATCTTCACACTCTAATCACATAGGCCAAAAGAAAAGCATTAATATAAGAAATTTGTAAGGCCATAGGCCATGATAGGTGATGAAATGACACGTTTTAATTTTTTTTTTTTGTAAATGAGGGAATGCCCTCATAAGCACATGTAATATTAAATTTGGACCTTGATCCCGAGCTAGATTAGAGGTTTTCTTCTCCATTCTTTCCTAGTCTCTGTAAAATTATATTTTATATTAATAAACTTTTGGCTACGACCTTTTACCAATACAAAAAGAAAAAAAGAAAAAAAAAAGATTAGGTACAAAGTCAATAGAGCATCAAGGATCAAAGAAGATACCTTCAAAGCTATATACACCATAATCCAAACATAAGAAAAGAAGTTAAGCCATACCAGGGTAAGAGACAAGGAAAGGAAGTGATGCAGAAATACTTTTTGAGAATACATGATAGACACATAAGTCCCAAAGTTCCCACTGTAGAAAGATGGCTCCACTGAGCATTTCTTTGTACAAGGACATAAATACATGATAAAACATGCATAATATATACATACATATATGTGTGTGTGTGTGTGTGTGCGCACGGGCATGCATGCGTGTGCATGTGTGTGCGTGTATATATATATATATATATATATATATATATATATATATAGATACATATACATATACATATATATACATATACATATACATATACATATAAATATACATCTACATATACATATATATATACATATACATATACATATACATATACATATATATACTATATGTATATATATGTATATATGTATATATATGTATATATGTATATATATATACATACATATAGATATATATGTACATATGTATACACACACACACACACATAAACTAAATAGAAACTAGGATGATAAAGATAATACTGATTGCCATGCCTAGCTAACAATCATCACTGCATACCTGAATATCACTACCTTGTTTCTGCATTTTGATCAACATGTCCAATATTTGTATCCGCACACATTCTCAAAACTAGACGCAAGTTACAAAGGTCATTAACATTAATACTATGAGTATAATTATAACCTTTCTCACAAATTTACTAGGAAGAATAATGAATACTAATAGAAAAACCCTAAGGAATTGGACCTAAGTCTTAGGAGCTAATCGTTGATGGCCTTGCCTATGTTCACACTGATAGAGTTCATAGTTTGACTCTTAACCATGAACCATATCTTGTAGGTTTACCATAATAAGTGAATAGAGTGGATCATATGTTTACATTTATAAGGTTATATAATATTTAAGAGGTATGCAACCCTTTTTAGGGTAGAATCCCCAGAGAACTTCACCATCGGCTACCACCCACTTGGTCAAATAGGGACAAAAATAAGAACTAGGCAAGAACATACTATGCAATACACACCAACGAGGCTTATTTTCATGGAGATCAATAATGTATAGAAGTGAACAAGGGAAATGAATTGTCTCTCCCATTTAGGTTGTGCTCAACATTAATGAGCTTATCATTATGATCTAGGATGAGGTCATAATCCATTGTATCCTTAACTAAATTATACATTTCCTTATACAAAATACTCCAATATATACTACAAGAAGAGTTACAAAATATAACATCATAAATACTAGCTTATTACTTAATTGCTACACTTTAATACTTGATCAAGGACATAAACTCATTAATTCCTAAGGTATCATTTATTTACAAATAATGGTACACTTAAATAAAATAAAATAAAAATAATATATCTTTGAAAGCCCAAAATACCTCTTCATGCAATACTATGGAAAGCTAAATTCCTTACATTAATTCAATTGACAAACGAGAATAAGATTTTAGCTCTTCTAAATTCTTCTCTTCTTAAAACATTAATAAAATCAACACTACTCTATCTTGGAAATTCTTATAATTAAGAAGAGTAAGCTAACCTTGTATGACCACATATCAAATATCATTAAGAAATCTCGAATTTAAAGTTAGTTAACCAAGCACTCATTTAACTCAATATATATGTTTACGAATTAAATTTGTAACAATCTATTCAATCTTTGAGGTACACAAATTGGTTTTGATATCAACAATTTAAAGATGAAGAAACCTATCTCAAGTATCCTTTTTCCTTCCACATCTTAAAAAGAGACCATCGATCCATAATAGAAAGTTTTTTATAATAATAATAATAAATATATAATTCAAATTTCATTAATTCATCTAGACTAATTAGACTAATTAAGCTAACTAGTCAAATAAGACGTATCTTACTTAAAATCTACGATATTTATTTACAAGAAAGATAAACATATCTTAATATCATCTTTGATACATAGGCCCTAATCAAAATACACAGAAGAATAATGATCCTTAATGATTCCAAAGCATGAAATACATAGACAAGACTATGCGATAGACTCCAACTCATGGAAAGTACATGGAGTAATCCAACGAATTAAGGAAGGTGGCCAACAAACTATGGCTGTCTGAAAATAGATTTAAAAAACAAGAAGGGAATCCTCACCGACATTCACAAATGCTAAAAATTCGTTGATTTTATTTACCTCGAAAAAGTGGTCCTTATTTATTGTCTTATCTGCTATTTCAAAAGATGAATGAAGAGATAGCTGGTTTAGCAAGAAGACTTGCTGTGCGCGAGAAGGGGAGAAATACGTGCAAATTACAGTCATAAAAATATATACTGCAAATAAAAGCCTTCCCTTGAGCTCGGAAATAATTAGCTGTTTGTGGTCATTTTTTGAATTATTTCCGCAGATTAGGGAGGATGGTTTTTTGAATTTTCGAATTAGAAAATTAATTCCTATTTTCGACCCAATGCTTGAATTAGTTAATTCCAAAAAAAATTTGGAATTCATTTTATTCCAGAAATAAGCTTTTCATGGATTCGAAATTACATCAAAATGTATAAGTTTTTCAGGTCCGTGCATGAATGGTTAAGGGATTATAATTTTATTTTTTTATAATCTTATTTTTTTACAATTTTTTTAAATATTTTTTTAAATAATTTTATTTTGACAATTTTTTTTAATAATCTTATTTTTTTAAGTGAATAATGCATATTTTAATTTAAAAATATATAAGTTAAAAATACATATATATTTTAATGGAAAAAACAAGCAACAAAAATGATAAGTTCAAAAATAAAAAATAAAAAATTAAAATTAGAAAAATGAAAAAAATATTTATTCCAATTTCACATTATGGGATCTAAACGCAGAATAGATTATTCCAGCTTTCGTTTTGAAGATTAATTAATTTGAGAATATGTTCTTATTCTAGAATAGACCTATTATGGATAAATAAATTCCATGCACCAAACGGACTTTTTACACCATATTAAAATCAGCCCACACCAAAATAAGGGAGTTGATTTTTGAAAAGAAAAAGATTGACACGTACAAGAAGGAAGGAGGAAGAAATTAGATCCAGAAGAGAAGGATAGAAGCATTGCCCAAAACTCCAGATTTTTAATAAAATCAGGTTCCTTTCTCAGTTGAAATTTTTAATAATGAGTATTTGTGTGTTCAGAATAACATTTTTACTTATGAAATTATGTATTTTTCTTGTAGAAAAGTGGTTTTAAAGATCTGTTTATGTAAAAGTACTAAGAAAGGAAGAAATAAGAAAATCATATCAGTTGAGAATAGAACACTGAATCTATTATTTATAGGTAGAGATTAGATTAGAAAAGATGAGTAGTTTTAAAATTCTAAATTATTGTTATTGATGAAATTCTTTTGCAAAATTATTAGAAGAAAAATAGAAGAACTAAGTTCAAGAAATTATTGAAAAGTTTAGTAAAACTCTATTTTCTGAATTTGCAATTTTTAGAATGATTTTAGAGACATATAAAACCAAAAAACCAGATTTAGACGCAAACACTTTCATTATAAACATACACTCGTAATTTGTAAACCATATTTCAACATGACATAGAAGATGAATTCAGTGAATTGTTGAATGATGTTCTAGAAATCTGAAAATGGTTATTATTTTTTATTTAAAAATATGGTGGATTTTGTTGAGTTATGTGCTATAAAATAAAGTTACGGATTAGTTCTTTAAATCTGCTCAAAATTTACATGTATCTTCCAGTAAGAAATAGATCTAGAGATCTGATTTTTCTTAGATAGATATAAATCTTTCTTCATTAAAAATCTGGAACAATATGTATGTTAACGTAATTTTAAATTGAGACTCGAACCTTATTTCTTATCTACTCAACATGATTACCAAAAGATGAAATTTAGAAATCTTAAATTAACTATTTTTCAAGAATGAATTTTTAATTTTAATTTAATTAATTTCTAATAAAAGGAAATTATATATTGATTGAAAAACCATATTCTAATCATAAAAATTTTTACTACATGGTCATTTCCGTTAAAAGAAAAAGGGTAAATTAGCAAATGGAATTGTTTAAATTTATGATATTTCAGTTTTACTTTTTATTTTGAGAAAATATATCTTGGGGAAAGGGTGCCGAATATGAGGAAACAAAGAAGGGTAAATGTTACTTTCTTTTATCCGCCAGTAAAAATCTGGTGTAAAATGCTTAGGCCTAAGCTATGTAAACACATAATAGAATTTTTGTTGGTTATTTATTTTTTCTCTGTCATATCTGTGTCAGTTCTACTTTATGTATAAAAAGTAGTTAGTTCACATCTTGCATCAGGTTCCTTTCCGATCCATAAGTGTCGAGTTGATAGATCACTCAAGATGTGTCGGTGTGGTCTTAATTTCAGGGTGAGCCCCGAGCGAGCTAACCACTCCATGGTTGGGCGGAATAAACACCTAGATCACATTTCCGTCTCTATATTGCAGATGGAGGACCAATTGTCTGATGGTATAAGAGACAAGAATATTTAGATGGATGACTGATAGTTCGATGACATATATTTATGGATATCTTGTATCATTTCAACCTTACGGACATGTACTCTATTGTATTTGTATCTATGTACTTTGATGTTTTATGTGTGACAATATGGTCGATGTCGCTTATGTATCATTTACTCATGTTGTACTATTCAACAGTATGGTCAAATTTTATCTATTGTTTTGAGGATATTCGATATTATCTCAGATTATTAAAATTTCTTTTAAATAGAAATGAAATTTATTGTGTAGAAAAGTCTTTATATCTTGTAGACTTTAACTTTTGACTTTGACTTTCTGGGATTTCCATTGTAGAGCTTACGTGTCTCTTTTGAGTAAGAAACAATCCTTACATGTGGTATCAGAGCCAGGTTTAAACACTCGAACCTTCATCTATTGTTGCTAAGTTGTGTACTCATGCTTGGTGTAGGAATCAATTTGTCACCATGCAAACCCAAAATAATAACAAGGCTAGATCTAGCAATGAAAGGGTTAATGGTGAACCTAACCCAAGGCTGGATGATATCCTAAACCTCTTGGCAGAATAGAGGAACCTCTTACAATAATAAAGTAACTGTATCGAATAACTTGAACATGATGCATGAGGTAGACAAAATCAAGAGGCAAGAAGAAATAGGGAAGATGATCAGAGACTTGAAGCTCAGGGGAAACTAGATATTGAGGACTAGCGTTTGGAAGCAATGAGGAAGGAAGAAGAGGATAGGAGGAATGAAGAGCAATGGAAACTGAATGCAGATCATGGGGCTATAAGCGTACCTAATAACATAGGAGAATAGCAGAAGAATTGAGTAAGGACCTCAAGAAGGTCATACCTCCTACATTTGATGGTAAGATCATTGGTGATGTTGCAGAGGCATGGATAATATCCATGGAAAAGTATTTACGTGTTCGTAATCTTTCAGGTGAATCTAGAGATATGTGGGGTGCTTTTCAATTGGTTGGTGAGGCTGGTACTTGGTGGGACAATGAGATGGCCAAAAAGAGGATGCAACCTGGTGAAATTTCTTGGGAGGAATTCCTAGTACTCTTCCATAAGAGGTGACTTCCTCAGCTATATGATAGGAAAGTGGCCAAATTCCAAAACTTGATTCAGGGAGTGTTGACTATCACTGAATACCATGAGAGATTCTACCACTTGGTAAAGTATGTACCAAAATATTAGCAGGATGAGCAGTTTAGAACCCACAAGTTTATACTTGAATTATGTTAGGAGATAGGATTTGAAGTTGATATGCATGAGCCTAAGGCTATGGACTTTTCTTTTAGGAAGGCTTTGAGACAAGAGCAGAAATTAAAGCAAGTATCTTCAATCAGAGTGAATCAAAGGACTAGTGCTCCTCAGGGATTCAAGAGAAAGTTTCAAGATAATAAGTCGAAGGACACTGGTCGAAAACATGTGTAGAATATGATGGGTAGAGGCAGAGGTAATGCTAGAAAGAACAACATTGCTAATCGGAATAGAGGAAATAACATGAATGATAACAAAAGGAATAAGCCTGATGGTAAACAGGGACCACAAGATGGTTGCTACACTTGTGGAGATGACCACTATGCAAGTGTTTTTCCTCAACGATCAACCCATAGAAATGGAAAATGACCTCAAACCCAACACCAGATTCATGCAACTATGGACCATAGCAAGATGAATTTTAGGGAACACCTATGCAAATGACCGGTAAGATTTTTGGTCATGATATTTCTATTTTGATAGATAATGGAGTAACATAATGCTTTATAGATGCTAGAGTTTTTTCTAAATTACCAGTTAGAGCAGGATATATATTAGAACCATGGATGGTAGAATATGGAAATAAGGCAAAGCATAAGGTTGAGCAATGTTTATCTTGTAGCGAGATTGAACTTCCTAATTTTCAAATGCAAGTAAACTTGTAAGTTGCACCTTTAGGTTCCTATGATGTCATTTTGGGCATCAATTGGCTAACAAATCATAAGGCAATAGTGAAATGTAAGGATAAGACAGTTGAGTGCCTAGCTGATTTTGGTAATCCTGTAGTACTCTTTGGAGTAAAAAGGTCTTTTGAGCTTAGACAAATTTCTACCATGCAACTGGAAAAGGCAAAGAGGAAGGGGTGTATGATGTATGCGGCTTATGTAAAAGATCTTGACACTCCTGGTTTAGAATATTTTCCTATTTTGTGATGTCATAATCATTTATTACAAACAACTTAAGTCAACAACATTTGACTAAGTCAACATAAGTCAAAATAAATCACAAAATAGTCCTATAAACTAAGAGCATCAAATCAGATTATGACATAGACCCGATGTCTTATGGAAACATATAAAGAAGTTCACTACTAAACTTAAAGCATAAACATAATAGAAATAAAACTAAGTAAATAACTGCGGAAATGATCTATGCATGTCTTTTGCATCTTCCCAAGTAGCATTGTCAATAGAGAATTGGTCCCATTGGACCTTATACTGAACTACATCTCTGTCATGCACCCTAATGGTACGTTCATTGATGAGGTGGGTAGGCTGCACCAGCACCACCCTCGAATCCTGAACTTGCAATGCATGCCAATCTATAATATGAGATGCATCTGGATGGTATGGTTTCAACAAGGAAACATGAAAAACATTATGGATTCTTGCAAGAGCAGGTGGTAGAGAAAGTCTATAGGAAATGGGGTTGATAACCTCCAAAACATCAAATGGACCAACATATGTCAGTGCAAGATTTGAAGACTTTCCAAAAGAAATTGAGCTTTTATGTGGTCTCACACGTAAGAAAACCTTGTCACCTTCCTAAAATTATCTGAAAGTAAGGTTTCTATCTGCGTAACTATTTTGTCTATCAGCTACTTCCTTCAGTCAAACTCTAATCAGAGTCATCTATTCATCCATCTCTCTCAGTATTTTAGAACCAATGATGATCCTTTCCTCTACTCTATCCCAACTGATAGGAGTATGACACTTCCATCCATAAAGTGCCTCAAATGGTGCCATTCCCAAAGAAGCATGGTAAGATTTGTTGTAGGAAAACTCCACCAGCAGAAGATACTCTTACCACTTGTACTGGGGATCCATGAAATACATATGGATTAAATCTTCAATCACTTGATTCACTCTCTTAGTTTGTCCATCTATTTGTGGATGATAAGCGGTACTAAAATTCAACCTAGTTCCCAAAGATGCATTCATGGTTGTCCAAAATCTTGATGTCATCCTAGTATCCCCGTTAGATATAATAGTCTCAAGTACACCGTGTAATGTAAAAATTTTCTAAACAAACTTCTTGTCCAAATCCAAAGATACATCTCTCAAGCTCCCTAGAATAAAGTGAGCTACATTGGTTAGTTTTTCAACTACAACCAAGATTAAATCATGTTTGCATTGAGTCATGGGTAAACCCTGGATAAAATCCATACTGATGACTTGCCATTCATACTCTGGTATATCATGTGGATACAAAATTCTTGTTGGGTGGACATGTTCAGCGTTAACTCACTGACATTCTAAACACTGAGCTACAAAAGTTGTCACATCTTGCTTTAGCCCTGTCCAAAAATATAATGGCCTCAAATCAATAATCATTTTGTTTATTCTTGGATGTCCTAAAAATGGAGTGCAATGCATCTCCTCTAAAACCAACTTCCTCAATCCTTCTCAGTCGGGAATGCACATCCTATCTTGGTATCTCATGATACCATCATCCTCAAAAGTGTATCCATCAAAACAGTGATTTGATGGATCTGAAAATAATATTGTCTTGACAATCTCATAGTGGTCATCACCTGAAAGATTTTCTAACACATGTTCTCTCAATTGAGTCCTAGAAGTAGTTATAGCAGAAATGTGTCTTCTTCTTCTTAGAGCATCTGCTACTCTATTCTCTTTCCCTTTAATATACCCAATGCCGAAATCATACTCACTTAGAAACTCCAACCAACATCTCTATCTAGCATTGAGATTAGGTTGTGTGAAGATATACCTAAGTCCCATGTGATGTCTTCAACTCAAATGTCTTACCCAAAAGGTAATGTCTCCACATCACTAAAGCATGAACAATTACTGCCAATTCCAAGTCATGAGTTGCATAGTTAACCTCATACTATTTTAGTTTTCATGACTCGTAAGCCACTACTTTTCCATCTTTCATAATCCCACCACCAAGACCTTCACCTGAAGCATTGGTGATAACTGTAAAGTTCCCATTAAGATCTGGTATGATCAAGATAGGAGTAGATGTGAGCTTGTGTTTCAATAATTGGAATGCTCTCTCACATTCATTGGTCCACTAATATCTTTTCCCTTTCCTCTAAAGAGATGTAATAAGTGTTTCAATCTTGGAAAATCCCTCCAAAAATTTCCTATAATAGCCTACAAGTCCCATGAAACTTTTAATTTCACTCACACTCTGAGGAGTTCGTCACTCAAGAATGGCTTTGATCTTCACAGGATCTACTGTTATTCTATCTACAGAGATGATATGACCCAAATAGTGAATCTATTTATTATAGAAAGAACACTTCGATAGCTTCCTGTACAACTTCTTATTTCTCAGATGCTATAAAACTATCTGCAAATGTTCCTCATGCTCATCCATGTTCTTGGAATAAACCAAAATGTCATCAATGAATATCTCCACAAATTTATCCAGATAATCCGTAAAAACATTGTTCATCAAGTTCATAAATGTGGCTGGCGCATTAGTCAATCCAAAAGGTAAGACAACAAACTCATAGTGCCCATACCTTGTCCTGGAAGCTATTTTGGATATGTCCTCCTCCTTGATCCAGAGTTGATGATATCCAGATCTTAAATCAATTTTGGAGAACATAGTTGCTCCCTTCATTTGATCAAAAAGTTCATCTATCCATGGAAGAGGGTATTTTTTCTTAATGGTCACCTTATTAATCATTCTGTAATCGATGTACAATCGTAAGGTACCATCTTTCTTCTTCACAAAGATTGAACTAGACCTCCCCATGGTGAAACACTAGGGTGAATGAACCCTTTATCCAAGATTTCTTGCAACGGCACCTTTAACTCATACATTTCAGTAGTGGTCATTCGATATGGAGTCTTGGATTGAGGCTTAATTCCAGGCATCACATCAATAGAGAAGTTAAATTCTCTCTTCAGAGGTAACTTAGGTAAATCCTCTGGAAAAACATCCTTGAATTCCCGCAAAATAGGAAAATATTCTAAACTAGGAGTGTCAAGATCTTTGACATAAGACACATACATCATACACCCCTTCCTCTTTGCCTTTTTCAATTGCATGGCAGAAATTTGTCTAAGCTCAAAAGACCTTTTTACTCCAAAGAGTACTGCAGGATTACCGAAATCATCTAGGCACTCAACTATCTTGTCCTTACAGTTCAATATTTCCTTATGATTTGTTAGCCAATTGATGCCCAAAATGACATCATAAGAACCTAAAGGTGCAATGTACAAGTTTACTTGCATTTAAAAATTAGGAAGTTCAATCTCACTACAAGATAAACATTGCTCAACCTTATGCTTTTCCTTATTCCATATTCTACCATCCACAGTTCTAACATATATCTTGCTCTAACTAGCAATTTAGAAACAGCTCTAGGATCTATAAAGAATTATGTTGCTCCATTACCTATCAAAATAGAAATATCATGACCAAAAAGCTTACCGGCCATCTAGATAGGTGTTCCATGAAATTCAGCTTGTCTATGGTCCAACCCTATATAAATCTAGTGTTGAGTTTGAGGTCCTTTTCCAAGAACTAGCATAGTGGTCACCTCCACAAGTGTAGCAACCATCTCATGGTCCCTATTTACCATCAGGCTTATTCCTTATGTTATCATTCATGTTATTTCCTTGGTTCTAGTTACCATTGTTGTTCCTTCCAGCATTACCTCTGCCTCTATCCCTCATATTCTACACCTGTTGCCAACCAGTGTCCTTCGGCTTATTATCTTGAAACTTTCTCTTGAATCCCTAAGGAACACTAGTCCTTTGATTCACTCTAATTGAAGATACTTGCTTTAATTTCTTCTCTTGCTTCAAAGCCTTCCTAAAAGAAAATTCCATAGTCTCAAGCTCATGCATATAAAATTTAGATCCTATCTTTGAACGTAATCCAAGTATAAACTTACGGGTTCTGAACTGCTCATCCTGCTGATATTATGGTACAGACTTTACCAAGTGGTAGTATATCTCATGGTTTTCAGTGACAATCAAGAATCCATGAATCAAGTTCTAGAATTCGGCCACTTTCCTATCATAGTATAGTTGAGGTAGCCACCTCTTAAGGAAGAGTACTAAGAATTCCTCCCAAAAAATTTCACCAGGTCGCATCCTCTTTTCGGCCATCTCATTGTCCCACCAAGTACCAAACTCACCAACCAATTGAAAAGTACCCCACATAGCTCTAGATTTACCTGAAAGATTACGAACACGAAAATACTTTTCCATGGATATTATCCATGCCTTTGTAGCATCACCAATGATCTTACCATCAAATGTAGGAGGTATGACCTTCTTGAGGTCCTTACTCAATTCTTCTGCTATCCTTTCTCTATTATTAAGTATGTTTATAGCCCCATGATCTGCATTCAATTTTCGTTGCTCTTCATTCCTCCTATCCTCTTCTTCCTTCCTCATTGCTTCCAAATGCTGGTCCTCATCTATTTCCCCCAACTTAGCAACAGTAGACCAAGGTCCGAGTATTTAATTAACACATCTTTGATACCACATGTCAGGACCATTTCTTACTCAAAAGAGACACGTAAGCTCTACAATGAAAATCCCAAAAAGTCTAAGTCAAAAGTCAATGTCTACAAGATATAAAGACTTTTCCACATAATAAATTTCATTTCTATTTAAAAGAGATTTCAATAATTTGAGATAATGTTGAATATCCTCAAAACAATAGATAATATTCGACCATACTGTCAAATAGTAGAACATGAGTAAATAATACATAAGGGATGCCGACCATACTGTCGCACATAAAACATCAAAGTACATAGCTACAAATACAATATAGTACATATCCGTAAGGTTGAAATGATACAAGATATCCATAAATATATGCCATCAAACTATCACTTGTCCATCGCATATTCTTGTCTCTTATGCCATCAGATAATCAGTCATTCATTTGTAATATAGAGCCAAAAATGTGATCCAAGTGTTTATTCCACCCAAACACAGAGTGGTTAGCTCCCCCCAAGATCATCCTGAAATGAAGAGCACACCGACCCTACTCGAGTGATCTATCAACTTGACACTGATGGATCAAAAAGAAATTTGGTGCAAGTTGTGAACTAACTACTTTTCATACATAAAGTAGAACTGACACAGATATGGCTGAGAGAAAATAAATAACCAACACAAATTCCATTATGTGTTTACATAGCTTAGCCCTAAGCATTTTACACCACATTTCTACTAGCAGGTAGAAGAAAGTAACATTTACCCTTCTTTGTTTCCCCATATTCGACACCCTTTCCCCAAGATATATTTTCTCAAAATAAAAAGTAAAACTGAAATATCATAAATATAAACAATTCCATTTGCTAATTTACCCTTTTTCCTTTAATGGAAATGACTATGTAGCCAAATTTTTATGATTAGGATATGGTTTTTCGATCAATATCTAATTTCCTTTTATCAGAAATTAATTAAATTAAAATTAAAAATTCATTCTTGAAAAATAGGTAATGTAAGATTTCTAAATTTCATCTTTTGGTAATCATGTTGAAGTTACAAGATAAGAAATAAGTTTCGAGTCTCAGTTTAAAATTATGTTAACATACATATTGTTCCATATTTTTAATGAAGAAAGAATTATATCTATCTAAGAAAAATCAGATCTCTGAATCTATTTCTTAGTGGAAGATACATGTAAAATTTGAGCATATTTAAAGGACTAATCCGTAACTTTGTTTTCTAGAACACAACTCAACAAAATCCACCATATTTTTAAATCAGAAATAATAACAATTTTTAGATTTCTAGAACATCATTCAACAATTCATTGAATTCATCTTCTATGTTATGTTGAAATATGGTTTACAAATGAGTGTAAGTTTATAACGAAAGTGTTTGCGTCTAAATCTGGTTTTTTGATTTTTTATGTCTAAAATCATTCTGGAAATTGCAAATTCAGAAAATAGAGTTTTACTAAACTTTTCAATAATTTCTTGAGCTTAGTTGTTTTTTTTTCTTCTAATAATTTTGCAAAAGAATTTCATCAATAAGAGTAATTTAGAATTTTAAAACTACTCATCTTTTCTAATCTAATCTCTTCCTATAAATAATAGATTCATTGTTCTATTCTCAACTGATATGATTTCCATATTTCTTCCTTTCCTAATATTTTTACATAAACAGATCTTTAAAACCACTTTGATTAAAGAAAAACACATAATTTTAGAAGTAAAAATATTCTCATTACTGGAAAAAATAGGTTTTGAAGGGGACCCAAAACCCTTTACACAACCAAAAGCAGAAGATCAAAAGAAGACAACACAACAAAAGATGTTACAATAACGATCAACCCAAATAAGGGCTACAAAGGCAACAAAGCAAAAGACAACAAGAAAAAACCAGCCCTAAATATAAAAAAACTAGCACGGGACCCAGTCTAAATGACAGAGTACATGATCCTGACTTTTTCATCTAGAGTCTTATCCATTTTGGCTTGGATATTGTCCATCCTTCTGATGACCCGGTTCAGTTCTTCAACATTTTTCTTTACAGAAGGAGACCTCTTCTTGGCACTCGCACGAGTTCTAGAACTGGGTCACTAATAGCCTCCAAAGGGTCATTCTTGTGTTCACTTTCTTTCTCATGTCCATTGTCCAACATATTGACAAGGGCTTTCAGATTTATGCCAGAAGCTTTCATGTTCTCCTTGCTATGCTAGAGGATGTCAATGATGGTACTCTCCATGTTGTCCATTCTTTAACGATACACATGGGAGATGTGAATTTTGGCACACTTAGCAATAATTTCCTTTTCCTTGTAAATGACATTAGGGTCCACGAAGGTATAGAATCTCCCTTAAGGCATTTAACTATGATCATTGAATCTATCTCTAACTAGATATTCTCAAAATTGAGCTTGTTTGTGAGTTGAAGACCATAGCAAGCTCCCATAGCTTCATCAAGATGATTGGTTTGAGTTCCCAAAGGGGCCGCAGTAGTAGAAATAAAATTACCATTGCAATCCTTGATTATACTACCACAACCAGCCGAACCTGGGTTGCCCTTATCCACTTTGTCAAAATTTATCTTTATCCAGCCTACTGGGGGAGCAATCCAAACATTGTTGTCACGATCATTCTTCTTAGGGTTAGGTGCATTAAGATTCTAGCATTGTTGAGTGAATCCCTTCGGAAGGTTTTCATAGATACCTATCCTAGATGAAAAATGACCACACCTGCTGAGAGAAAGGACAATGTAAAAAAAGGTGGTTAGTATCTCCCTCAGCATCACAACAAAGACAACATCTATTGGGCATGATGAAACCCCTTCTTTTGAGATTGTCAACTGTGAGGGTTTTGTTTTGGATGAAAATCCAATAGAAAATATCAACCTTAGGAGTGAGAGCTTTGTTCCAAACCTTGGCCCAGAAAGGAATCTCAATAGGCATATCAAACTGAAGAAGGCTAGCAAAGGCCACAAAAAAGAACCATTAGGAGAGGGGCCCCAAATCATAGAGTCATCTTTTTTATCAAAACATCTCCGAGCCAAAAGGGCCTTATTAATCATGTGAAAAGTAGGGTTGATCTCTGCCAGGTTCACCCAACAGTTGTTAATTAAATAGTCTTTAACTTTAGGGCCAAATCTTCTAATGCACCTACTAAAATCCTTAGGGTGGTTACAAATGTTATTCAGGGGTTTTTCCATAAGAAAGAGATCATCCCAAAATCTTATTTTATGACCACTTCCCAACTTCCATTTTTTCCCCTTGTTGGCAAGATTTCTGGCATCACTAATGTTTCTTCAAAAAATAGAACCTTCAACTTTCTCCGTATTGGATAGAAAAGATTTAAGGGAGGGGATATCATAGAGGTATTTTTGTCTGCAAATAGTATTCAAATCCTTAGGATCTTCAAATATCTTCCATATCTTCTTGGACAAGAGAGCCTTATTCATAACCTTGATTGGTCTAAGCCCCAAGTGTTACCTCTATTGAGCATTAAGTGTTGTCATTAGTATCAAAGTAAATCAGTTGGTTATCTATGTTGATTAGTCAGTAAAAAGAAGAACTACATGCTACACTATACTAGTCAGTTAGAAAAACTAGCCTTCATACTGAGTATTCATAAGGAAGTATCGAGAGCTAAATGGAAATAGATTTAACTGGGCACCAGAGTAGTTTTACCGATCATTAGGATATCCCGATACCGAGTGTTATTAAACACTGAGCACACTGGACACCAAGCACCAGTGTATTCACCAAACAATATTGATAGTGTTTACCGATCAATCTAGGAAACAACATAGTAATCAATTTTGGCACATTTATCATTAAATGTGATGATGATCTCTATGTAATAGTTAGGACTAGGTTATTTTTGTATACCGTAGATCTTAGGTTTTTCCTAAGAAGATGTAAAACCTAATTAGGTTAGGCGGTCATGTAAATCATAGCAGTATGCTATATATTTGTAAATCATGTCATTATATGACATAAGTTTTGAAAGAAGTATGCAAAGGACAAGAAGGAGTTCTTAAAGCAAGTAGCCATCTTTAAGACATTAGTTTTAAAACAAGGTTGAGTAGTAATCAGAGATATTCAGTTTATTCAGAATCAGTCAAGGCTACCGAGCAGTACAAAGGATAGATATCTACACATTGAGGTGATTTATATTTGATATTTCATAGATCTGATTCATACAAGCATAAGTTGTCAATTACAGTTGCTTCCTGTTATTCTCTAATCATTGTAACAGAGTTAGCAAAATCTCTTGACAGAGTAGATGTAACAGTCTTATTGTAAATCTCTTAACCGAGTACACACTCAAGAAGTGTTGTTAAAATACTTTAACTAGGTAGATCTAGTTGATCATATTATTACTCCTAATAGGGTAAGATCATCAGAAGTGATCACAACTTGTAGCCTTAACCAACATACTTTATTATCTGTAGTAGTGAAGAATTTATGGGTGTCATCCCCACCATAGTTTTTACCTTCTAACAAGGGTTTCTGTGTAACCAAAATACTTGTGTTATGTGATTGATTTATTGTCTGTTTTCATGCAATTTACATTTACAAGTTAATTGAATGAATGTTGCATACAATGGATTTAGTTGGATAGATATATTACTACGGTTTTCTGATTAAGTTTCAAGTTAAAAGTTTTAGAGGGCACTAATTCACCCCTCCCCTCTCAGTACCTTATCTCTCCATTCCAACAATTGGTCTCAGAGCACAGATCTCTTATTGGACGGTTTAACCACTGAAGAGTAAAGATCTAATCATGGAGAGATACAAGTTGGACAAAACTATAGAGAATCAAAAGATTTAGATGCAAATGTTTATTGAGAAATACAAACAAGCTAAGGATGCATTGAAGAAGTTACTGGTTCAGAGAAAAGATATGGCCATTAGGGAATGTGAAACCAACTACCATGAAGAAGAGATTGATGACCTATTTGAGAATTTAAGATCCAGTTCAGGTAGTATTTTTGAGAATTTTGAAAGTGCAATTTCTGATTCATGTAAGAAAAATCTTCATTTGACACAAAAGATAAGAATGATTGATATGATGAAAAATGCTAGACAAGATGAACAAGAAAGAAATTTGGCTGTTGAAGACAAGAGATAGATGACTGAACAACTACAAGTGAAAGAAACTGAGATATTGAGACTTACCAAGCATCACTTTGAAATATCCAATTAGATGATTATTGTAAGCCAAGAGGTCAATCGAGTAAATAGTGAGTTGACAAGAAAACTTAAAGATATTGGAGTACTCAGGGAAGAGAATAAAAAATTGAGAAATGAAGTGAAGATGTAGCAACAACATAATGAGATGATGAAAAAGGCTGAAGACAATTCTAAGAAAATTGATGATTTTCTGATTAGTCAAAGAGGACTTGGAAGCACTACTGGATTAGGCTACACCAAGCAAGGAGAATCATCCAAGAAAGCTAAAAAAATGAACAACAGTCAGAATCAGAGACCTAAAACACTGACATGTTATCAATGTGGCAAACCGTGACACACTTCAAATGTCTGTAGGAGTAAAGCACAAGGTAAACCTAAAACCACTCCTAAGTTCAATGGTCATTGTTATAATTGTAATAAGTTTGGACATCAAGCATATGAGTGTAGATCTAAGTTGGATAGGACTCCTAAAAATTACCATATGGAGAAAAATTTCTATACTTGCAACAAGCATGGACACACTTCACAAGAATGTAGAACAAAGACGAAGCAAGTCTAGACACTGAAAGGACAGAACAAATCCTATCAACTAAGAAGACAAGGTAATGCTTACACTTGGGATTATAACACATGGGTTAACTACATAGTATGTGGAAGGTATGGACATATTGTAGTTAATTGTATGAGGAAAAGATGGGCTGGAAAATCTTAAAGCTGGATAGGCACTAGTATGGCATGTTAACATTGTCACAAAGTTAGTCACCTAAGTAAAGATTGTAGAGACCGAGCACAAAAAGAACAATTTTTTGAAAATGGCAATACAATTATAGATATCATGAGGATTAGAAACACTATGTGGAGAAAGGCATCAAATGATAATGCCGAGTCAAGCAATGCAGTTGGTGAAACCTCATCCATTGGATTGGGTGACATCAGCACCTCCACCTAAGTTGAAAAAGGTATGTATGGAACTGATATTCCAAATTGATCTTATTTTACATACAATTCCTTATATTTAATGTACACATATCAAATCTGCATGAATTAAGATGCATTATGGTTTATAAGTTTTAAGCTTTCAAAGTTACAAAGTTAGTATATGCTAGACCGAGTAAAGAGGTACCCGTCGATGACTATTATGCAAGGTTAACTGAGTATCAGTATTAACTGAGTGAAATGTTATCTATTAAATGAGCTGTTGGTATTTTGCGGTATTCACTAAGTTGATAGTTGTTGTTGAGCTGTAAGTAGGTCGAGCATTTGGGTATGTGCAAGATCATGAGGGGCCAAACTATGCCCTTAAGTGGCAATGAAAAATCAGCAAATCAGGGTTAGTCAACTTGACGTGAAAATTTCAACTAGCTATGAACCTAATATCAAAAAGTTGTAAGAATAGAATCTGTAGAAAATTGAATGTAGTTTCTAAACTACTAGGCCTTTTTTGAGAAAAAGTTAGTATGACTGGTGAAAAGTATAGATTTCAATGCAGTAGTACAAAAATTTCAAGAAAAAAATAAGAAGTAGGTGTATGTCTGACCACCTTAATCATATTCAAATGATAATATTTTATTATAAGATTTTATATATAAGTAGTAGACTCATGCCCAGATGTGACGCATCTTTTTTTGTAATTTTATTCCAAAAAAATAATTAATTATGAATTTTCTGCTACAATGTTTTCAAAATAAAAAAATCCCGTGTCTGACCACCTTAAATCATTCAAAACTTTACAAAATTCAATTTTTTTATTTTTTTTCTTATAGTAGGTGAAGCATAGAATGTGACGCATTTTTCAGATTTCAAAAATGTTATACTGTTTGAAAGTTATAGTCATTTTTCAATCAGTATATAAATCAACACTTTAGAAGTAGCTCAATTAGAAAATAACTAATAATTACTTACCGAATTCAAAATTTGACAGCAATTATATCGATAGAAAGCTGATAATCTCCTTAAGATACCCTTTTCATTTTATCAAATTCGGGTGAAAAAAAAGTCGTCAGCTACATTGTCAAAGTCTGGAACTCAGAGAAACAGGTGAAAAACACGTATTTGAGACATTCCAATAGTTGACCATGTAGGTTTGGTGCACAAGGCAATACCGAGCCTAATCGGGTACCTGAATATGATGGAAGAATTTTGAATTTTAACTTTGCCTCCACTTTCTCCCTCCCATTTCTCCATCCTTCATAAACTATATATTAGATATATATTAGATATATTAAATATTATATAATATCAATTATATATTAAATGTTATATAATATATATTTTACATTAAATATTATTTAATATATATTAATATTAAAAACTATATATTAGATTATATATTATATATATTAAATATTATATAATATACATGTTACATTAAATATTATTTAATTTTATATTAATATCAAAAACTATATATTAGATTATATATTATATATAATATTATATATTAAATATTATATAAAATATATTTACATTTTAAATATTATTTAATATGATTCTGAGCACGAGCATGAGTCCCTACAGGGGCACAATTGTGCCTTTTACAGGCGTCAAAAACCCTAGCTACACAAAAATGGAGGCTTTGAAGAATAGTTCATTGGAGGCGGATTATAGAAGCAGAGAGCAAGAGAATCACTTTGTTTCCACTGCCTGTGGCTATGAAATGGTATCTTTCCCTACTTTTTCAACCGGAATGCTAAATTGCAAAGGTTCTCAAAATAGATTTTGGTCACTGGACAATTGTACCACACCTGTTGATAATCCGGCAGCTCAATAGAGTCATTGGGAGGTTAAACAAGAACAACAGGATGGATCTTTGAACCGGCTGAAGATTATGGAGAGCAGGGAAGGGTTTGGTAAAATGAGCAATTGTATTGGAAATTATGCAGGTGCCATAGAACTGACCGCAGTAATAAATTTAAAGAAGAGATCAGCGGCAATGTGACATTATGAGGAAAGCCTTGCCGTTTTGATGGTGCTACCCTGATATTATGAAGAATGTCTTGCCACTTCAATGTCGATGCCGCCTCTATCTCAGACTTTCACCATTGCTTCACATCAGTACTCTAAGATATGGCAAGGATTGTGGGCTTTTGCACAGCATAGTCCATCATAAATTCTCTATAAATCATCATGTGTTACAGTATTCTACGTGTTTCTGAACAACTTACTTGAAGAATTTAATTTTTACCATAATTTTGGATCCATGGATTGTCATTTTGTCCTTGGAGAGAAGCTGCGGATTGCAAGAATTTGATAAATTTGGTTTATCTCATTTTCTTTCTCTACCATTTCTGAGTAATACAATTTTGTTTTTGTCCATCTTAAATGATTTCACCTGAAGTTAATGAATTTTTTTAGATAATTTTGTTTGAAGTTTTAATGAAATTTCTTCCATGGATGCTAATGAAATCTCTTCCATGAATGATGATAAGACATTTAAATTCAGAGTTAATAAATTCTATAGCTTGAATGTTCTTTGTTGTAGAAGGTTATTTTCATGGTTTTTGATTCATGCAATTCCTTAATAGTTTCATTCTTAACAGAATTCATGAATAGATTTTCCATAGCCAATTTTCTTCTTGATCGTTGTAATAGTTTCTCCTCAACTGAACATTTTGTAATTAGTTGATATATAATCACATTTTTCTCTTGGCCAATTTTGTGGGCTTGCGATTGAGCTTGTAGAACCAAAAAAGGGTTGAAATCTGGATCTGGTGGAAGAGTAGTATTAGCAAGAAGTCATTCACTAACATCTCATCTGGGTCATGGGGACTCCCTAGGGGTCCTGGTATGCCTTATCACATGTTAGGACCTCTAGGAAGTCCCCATGACCCCTTTTGACACATTGGAAAGTTCAAGTGTGTCTTAAGAGGTCTTAGGACCCCTTAAGACACACTTGAGCATTCCAATGTGTCAAAAGGGGTCACGGGGACTCCCTAGGGGTCCTAGTACACCTTATCACATGTTAGGACCCCTAGGGAGTTCCCATGACCCCTTTTGACACATTGCAATGCTCAAGTGTGTCTTAATGGGTCGTAGGACCCTTTAAGAAACACTTGAGCATTTCAATGTGTCAAAAGGGCTCACAGGAACTCCCTATGGGTCCTAGTATGCCTTATCATGCATTAGGACCCCTAGGGAGTCCCCATGACCCCTTTTGACCCCTAGGGAGTCCCTGTGACCCCTTTCGACACATTGGAACACTCAAGTGTGTCTTAAGGGGTCTTAGGACCCCTGACACATGGGTCACAGGGACTCCTTAGGGGTCCTAACATGTGATAAGGCGTACTAGGACCCCTAGGGAGTCCCCTTGACCCCTTTTGACACATTGGAATGCTCATGTGTGTCTTAAGGGGTCCTTAAGACACACATGAGCATTCCAATGTGTAAAAAGGGGTCAAGGGGACTCCCTAGGGGTCCTAGTATGCCTTATCACATGTTAGGTCCCCTAGGGAGTCCCCATGACCCCTTTTGACACATTTGAATGCTTAAGTGTGTCTTAAGGGGTCCCAAGAACCCTTAAGACACACTTGAGCATTCCAATGTGTCAAAAGGGGTCACAAGGACTCCCTAGGGGTCCTAGTATGCCTTATCATGTGTTAGGACCCTTAGGGAGTGCCCATGACCCCTCTTGACCCCTAGGGAGTCCCAATGACCCATTTTCACACATTGGAATTCTCAAGTGTGTCTTAAAGGGTCCTAAGACCCCTTAAGACACACTTGAGCATTCCAATGAGTCAAAAGGGGTCACAGGGACTCCCTAGGGGTCCTAACGTGTGATAAGGTGTACTAGGACCCCTAGGGAGTCCTTGTGACCTCTTTTGAAACATTGGAATGCTCAAGTGTGTCTTAAGGGGTCCTAAGACCCCTTAAGACACACTTGAGTGTTCCAATGTGTCAAAAGGGGTCACGGTGACTCCCTAGGGATCCTAACATGTGATAAGGCATACTAGGACCCCTAGGGAGTCCCCTAGACCCCTTTTGACACATTGGAACACTCAAGTGTGTCTTAAGGGGTCTTAGGACCCCTTAAGACACACTTGAGCATTTCAATGTGTCAAAAGAGGTCACGGGGACTCCCTAGGGGTTCTAACACGTGATAAGGTGTACTAGGACCCCTAGGGAGTTGCCATGACCCCTTTTGATAGATTGGAATGCTCAAGTGTGTCTTAAGGGGTCCTACGAGGTCCTAAGACCCCTTAAGACACACTTGAGCATTCCAATCTATCAAAAGGGGTCTCAGGGACTCCCTAGGGGTGCTAACGCATGATAAGGCATACTAGGACCCCTAGGGAGTCCCCATGACCCCTTTTGAGACATTGGAATGCTCAAGTGTGTCTTAAGGGGTCCTAGGACACACTTGAGCATTCCAATGTGTCAAAAGGGGTCACGGGGACTCCCTAGGGGTCCTAACATGTGATAAGGCATACTAGGACCCCTAGGAAGTCCCCGTGATCCCTTTTGAGACATTGGAATGCTCAAGTGTGTCTTAAGGGGTCGTAGGACCCCTTAAGACACACTTGAGCATTCGAATGTGTCAAAAGGGGTCACGAGGACTTCCTAGAGGTCCTAGTATGCCTTATCATGTGTTAGAACCCCTAAGGAGTCCCTGTGACCCCTTTTGACACATTGGAACACTCAAGTGTGTCTCAAGGTGTCTTAGGACCCCTTAAGACACACATGAGCATTCTAATGTGTCAAAAGTGGTCACAAGGACTCCCTAGGGGTCCTAACGTGTGATAAGGTGTACTAGGACCCCTAGGGAGTCCCCTAGACCCCTTTTGACACATTGGAATGCTCAAGTGTGTCTTAACGGGTCTTAGGACCCCTTAAGACACACTTGAGCATTCCAATGTGTTAAAAGGGGTCACGGGGACTCCCTAGGGGTCCTAACATGTGATAAGGCGTACTAGGACCCCTAGGGAGTCCCCTAGACCCCTTTTGACACATTGGAAGGCTCAAGTGTGTCTTAAGGGGTCTTAGGACCCCTTAAGACACACTTGAGCATTTGAATGTGTCAAAAGGGGTCACGAGGACTCCCTAGGTGTCCTAATGCATGATAAGGCATACTGGGAGCCCTAGGGAGTCCCGTAGACCCCTTTTGACACATTGGGATGCTCAAGTGTGTCTTAAGGGGTCTTAGGACCCCTTAAGACACACTTGAGCATTCCAATGTGTCAAAAGGGTCACGGGGACTCCCTAGGGGTTCTAACATGTGATAAGGCATACTAGGACCCATAGGGAGTCCCCGTGACCCCTTTTGACACATTGGAATGCTCAAGTGTGTCTTAAGGGGTCCTACGGGGTCCTAAAACCCCTTAAGACACACTTGAGCATTCTAATGTCTCAAAAGGAGTCACGGGGACTCCCTAGGGGTCCTAGTATGCCTTATCACGTGTTAGAACCCCTAGGGAGTCCCCGTGACCCCTTTTGACACATTGGAATCCTCAAGTGTGTCTTAAGGGGTCTTAGGACCCCTTAAGACACACTTGAGCATTCCAATGTGTCAAAAGGGATCACGGGGACTCCCTAGGGGTCCTAATATGCCTTGTCACGCGTTAGGACCCCTAGGGAGTCCTCATGACCCCTAGGAAGTCTCTCTCTCTGCCTCTAGTGAACTATTCTTCAAAGCCTCCATTTCTGCGTAGCTAGGGTTTACGATGCCTGGAAAAGGCACATTTAATACAAAGATTTAGCTGACCACCTTTAAAGACGTAAAATAAATGACAAAAAAATTTAGGCCAAAAATATATACCACATTTTTGTATGTAGTATTGTAAGCTTCAACAATCCAGCCGGCTTCCTTCTCTAAGGTACGAAGAACTTCATTAATGTATGCTCTAGGAGGAAGATTATAATTTCCATATTTCTGCAAGACATTCTCCAAAATTTGTAATATTATAGATAACATATTAGTATACATTACTATATGTATTATATATATATATATATATATTAAATACATGTTAGTATATATAATACATTAGTATATTATAATACATTAGCATATTTTAATGCATTAGTACATATAATACATTAGTATATTATAATACATTACTATATATATAATATACATTATATATATCATATGCATCTTTTATTTATATCTATTATATACATCAATATATGTAAAAGTTAAATTTTTTTCATTTGCTCCGGCCCTTTTTTCATCAGCCTGAGAATATCGGGTACCCGATATGAAATCGGATACCCAATTTTTGCTAGGTAATATTTGACCAAAATATTTCCTATCCCCACAGACCAGACAATCACTAGATTTGATACTTTTTTCACACGTTGCAAAAAAAAAGGTGATTTGGGGCCCATTGTTTTATTTTTGTCAACTTGTGGTCTCACCATGGGAAGTAGCAGTCATTGAAAGGCTAAACGCAAGAGGAAGTTGACAGATGATGAAATTCAAGCATATAGGGAAAAAGATAAGGAAAATCACCGAAGGAGAGAAGGTATGTTAAACATTAATCAAGGTGACCCCATAAATGTAGTTGTAAGTGAAGAGGATGTTCAATTTGAAAATGCACAGATGGAGATTGAAAATGTAGACTTTGGGAACGAAAATGTTGCACAAGAACCACATGAATGTTATACATCTCCAAATTATATGTGAAATGAACTCCCTTGCAATAAAGATAATCAATCTTCAAATTCGGGGCTTTCAAGAACACCTAAATGGTTAATTGAAATTGAGAACATTATGAATAATTGGGAAGGAAATAGGTCACATAGAACCGTTAGGTTGTGGGCTTCAAGACTTTATGATCAATTTTTTTGAAACAAGACATTGGTTGAGCAATGTCAAATTTTTGTGCAGTTGTTAAAGATGCAAAACATGAGACCTATGCTTGTGAAATTTAAGATTCGTGTGAACAAGAAAATGGATAGAAATGCCATTGTTGTGAAGAATCTTTTCAATGCTCTCAATAGCATTGGGAAGAGTAGCAGAGAAAAAGACAAGAGAGTTGCTCGAAGGGTTATTACAACCTCCTTAGTAAGTCATCAGTTGAGAAAGGCTCATTTGATGAGACAAACTTGTGTTGACTTCAATATAGATCGTAAAACTTTGGGTAGAGTACTTGAAAGAAGCGAAAGACTTGATGATCTGCTTCAAATTGATACATGGGCTTATGGTGGGAGACTTCCACATTTCGATAAGAAGCTAACAGATGTTGTCAAGGATGAAATTCAACAATTTTGGGATGCTAACTCAAGAGTGTCACCAAATGTGAAGGATGTCTTGAAGTTGAGAGTTGGCAATGGAGACCGCACTCCACATCCTAAACATTATGTGGAGGTAAGTCAAAAAATGTTGTATAAAAAATTTTGTGAGACACATCCAACATTGAAAATATCACAAAGGTCTTTTGAATCCGTGAAACCATTTTATTGTGTACCCCTTAAGATTCGAAATACATGTTGTTGCAAATATCATGTTGAGTTTTAAATGCATCATGAATTGTTACAGTCCATTCATTCTACTTTGCATACTAATGAAATGCTAGAGGATTGTGGTGCAAGTGGTCTTCCCAAATCATCAAGAGACTTGCTAGATCAATTTTTATGTCATAGAGATGATGGTTGTTTATTATATAAAAAAGATTGCTTAAATGCCAAGTGCTCAAAATGTGGTGGCTTGTCCAAGTTTAGATTATGTTTGTTGGCATTAAGTAGGATTGCCACTAGTGACAACACTTATTTGCATTCTGAGTGCAAACCGAGCAGGACAGTGTAAACCGAGTGACATTATGTCTACCGAGTCACAAGTATTTACCGAGTTTGAAACTTACCGAGTGGTTAGTATGAACCGTGCCTTCACTTCTACCGAGTGCATGACGATGCCGAGTAATGCAGTGGATGCCGAGTATCAGAAAGTCACCGAGTTAGTTTGCAGGAACCGTGTAACCATACTTGGGCCGACTTAGTAGCACTTATGTTTATTTGTTAAGCTGACTTTGTAATTGTAATTAATTGTTTAGACTTGTATATAAACAATGTTGTACAAATACCAATAAGTATGAATGAAAAAAAAAGATAAGAGATAAAAGGCAGAGATAAGCGAATTACAAAGGGCTACAACAGCATAAGGAGCAGCAAAGACAAATTCATCATAGAAGGTGATCAGTACATTAGCGAATCTCATTCAGCAATCCAGTTGCAAAGTAAGAGATATACTGTTTCATTTTAACCAGTGAATCAGTACTAAAATCCTCTAACCAGGTAGACTTAACAATCTTTTGTAAAATCTCTTTACTGAGTACATACTTCTTTTGTAAGTTTGTAAAAATCCTTTCACAGGGTGGATTTAGCAATCCTTATTGTTCCTAGCAAGGTAGATCATCAGAAGTGATCAATGTAAGCCTTAACTGGCCAACTTTATACTGCAGTATTAAAGCTTTGTGGGTTTCATCCCCACCCCAGTTTTACTTTCTTTTGGAAGGTTTCTGGGTAACCAAATCTATGTGTCATTGTTGTGAATGCTTTTAAGTTTCATGCTTTCTATATGCAAAAGGATAAAGTGAACTATATGTTAATACATTTGATATTGAAAGAAAAATTTGAAGTTACTGATTCACCCCTCCCCTCTCAGTAACTTGGTTAATTCTTGAATATTTCCAACAATGTTTTCATGAGGGTTTGGAACACAATTTTGGAAAGACACTCATCCAAAAAAAGGTATATGAAATAGTGAAATATACATTGAAGAGTGGAGGTGAAGGCTCTA
Organism: Chamaecyparis obtusa; assembly: GCA_027943335.1. Lineage (NCBI taxonomy): Eukaryota > Viridiplantae > Streptophyta > Pinopsida > Cupressales > Cupressaceae > Chamaecyparis > Chamaecyparis obtusa. Next base: position 987,279 of record BSBK01000598.1, read on the forward strand.
GATGTGAGTTAGTTGCAAAAGAATACAATGTTGCTGATTTTATCTCAGATTTCAAGACAAATCTTTTTTACAAGTATGCAAGGCATAGTCACAAGTCTCAATGGTTGGATCAACAATTTAGGACATGTAAGGACACTTTCCCCATTGGAACTATTATATATGTTGTAGACTTTGTGGAGAACTATACATTGCAGCCCCAAAATGAGACTCAAGCTCAATATTACAATTCCATTCAAGTTGCTATTTTTGAACACATCACATATAGACATTCCCCTAAAAGCACAAAAGATGAGTGAAAGATAATCAGAGAGTACCATTTTTATATGAGCGATGGCAGGTCTCACTCTCATGAGTTTGTTCAACATTTTTTCCATAACTATTTTGACTTCTTGCAGGAAAATGGTATTGCTATGGATAGGCATCTCATTTGGTTGGATAATTGCACCGGTCAATTTAAGAATGCCAGAATGTTTTATTGGTTGTGTAGAATGCATGTGGAGAGAGGTGTATCTCATATTTGGAGTTTTTTTGAGCCAGGGCATGGGAAAGGGGAGCATGATGGAGCAGGTGCATGTGTGAAGAGAGCTCTAGTTAAGGAGCAATTGAGGATTTTAGGTGTTGTACTTCTTGATGCTTGTTCTATTGTTGATTGGTGTACTTTAGCATTGTCACAGGGGGGGGAGTCTTGATTCTATAGTGCATAGATTCTTTTGGTTGGTTGAGGAGGGAACTATAGGAGATAGATTGGATTGTCAAAAAGTGAAAGACTCTTCAAAAATGCATTCATTTCGAAGCTCCAATAATAGTACATGGACCATTTGGACATGAGAGTTGGCTTGTTTTTGCCCCATGTGTTTTCAGTATGATTGTGATCATTGTGAGTCAAGTGAGTGGGTGGATACATGGGTTCCATAGTATCTGACTCCTTTATCTTTGAAACTCTCTATAAGAAATGATGACATGGACACTTCAGTTGACTATGACCATCTTTCAGATCTTCTCAAGGTAGGAGATGTTTTTGCATTGGTTGCACCGCAGGGGAATGATGAGAGGTTAGATTATTGTTTAGCACATTGTGTAAAAGTTAAACAAAAGCTTGTACAATCGATGACAGATGGTGATGGGTTCACATATCCTACTAGTTTAGTTGTTGTTGCGGGAACATGGCTGTGAACATACATGATTAGAAAGAATGGAGTTCCCGCATTTGAAGACTATGAGAAGCACAAAACTATTCTCATGTATTCACACCTTGTTATAGCAACAAATGTCAAGTTGTCAAAGCATCAAGGAAGACCAAAGACAAAAGAACTTTGGACTATTACTACTGCTGATCATGAAGCACTATTGGAGACCCTGAAGAAAAGAGATGACCCTTCAGGAACACTTGACTAGGTAATAAGTTAACTTAGTGCATTATTTTCTAAGTTCGTTAAGCTTAATTTCAATACATTAATTTGACCTTTCTTAGATTGTATTTTGAGTCAATAAACTTGGTTTTGTATGTGGATTGTAAGTTGTGCAGGAGCACCTATGAAGACACCTATGGTCACCATGGATCCAATCAGAGATAGAAGGACAAAAGGATCCTTAATGGTTAATTGAGATCTTTTGAAGCCTATAATGGCAATTTGTAACGATCAATTTGATTTAAAAGTTAAATGTCCTAAAACTCTTCATAAGGACTTATGACCAAAATCATGTATGGGTGGCCAATAGTGCCAAGAAGGGATCTTACATGTCATTTGCATGGTTTGAATTCTTACATGTTTGATTGTTGTTTCTAATGCTTTAAGGATATTATTTTTTAGCATTTCAAAAAATCTATAAAAGTTAAACCTCAAACATAATAAGCTCCACAGTTCAAATTTCACAACCTTAATCATGATTAATTTCACAGTTCAAATTTCAAACATACCACTAATAGTCAGTTGAAAGCGGCTCAGCAACGTATCTTTCAAACTAATAGTGATCTTCTAGGGCTCATATCTCAGACTTCGTGAGAGGTATCAAAAAATTGTTAGGTGCTACGGGATCATGTTTTCAAGGTCTACAATAACCTCTCTCAATTTTGGGTGATTCGACTTCGTTTGCATTTGGCAAGACGATCTCTGTCGATGCCAAAACTTGCAGTGAGGGTCAGTTGAAAGTGGCTCAGTAGCATATCTTTCAAACTATCTGATGTGGCATCAAAACATCTACTCCATCAGCTCCAATTGGCTGGGTAAATGCTAGTGACAACCCCGTTCTACCCACAGAGTGACCGGAATGCTCGCGACCACACTCGACCCAAGTGACCCCAAGGTGCACTAAGTAGGATTGGGCAGCGATCTTCCAGGGCTTGTATCTTGGACTTCGTGAGAGGTATCAAAAGATCATTAGGTTCTATGGGATTATGTTTTTGAGGTCTACAATAACCTCTCTCAGTTTTGGGAAATTTGACTTCATTTGCATTTGGAAAGGCGATCTTAGTCGATGCCAAAACTTGCAGTGAGGGTCAGTTGAAAGTGGCTCAGCGGTGTATCTTTCAAACCATCCAACCTGGCATCAAACTATCTACTCCATCGGCTTCAGTTGGCCAGGTAAACACTAGTGACAACCCCATTTTGCCCATAGATTCACTAGAACGCTCGCGACCACGCTCGACCCAAGAGACCCCAAGGTGCACTAAGCATGATTGGGCAGTGATATTTTGGGGCTCATATCTCAGACTTCGTGAGAGGTATCAAAAAATCATCAAGTGCTATGGGATCCTTTTTTTGAAGTCTACAATAACCTCTCTCATTTTTGGGTGATTCGACTTCGTTTGCATTTGGCAAGGTGATCTCAGTTGATGCCAAAACTTGTAGTGAGGGTCAGTTGAAAGTGGCTCAACAGCGTATCTTTCAAACCGTTTGACTTGGCATCAAACCTTTTGCTCCATCAGCTCTGGTTGGTCGGGTAAACACCAGTGACAACCCCATTCTACCCACAGAGTCACCAGAACGCTCGCGACCACGCTCTACCCAAGTGACCCCAAGGTCCACTAAGCACGATTGGGCAGCAATCTTCCAGGGCTCATATCTCAGACTTCGTGAGAGGTATCGACAAATTTCTAGGTGCTACAGGATCATGTTTTTGAGATATACAATAACCTCTCTCAGTTTTGGGCGATTCAACTTCATTTGCATTTGGCAAGGCGATCTCAGTCGATGCCAAAACTTGTAGTGAGGGTCAGTTGAAAGTGGCTAATCAGTGTTTCTTTCAAACCGTTCAACCTGACATCAAACTATCTACTCCATCAACTCTGGTTGGCTGAGTAAACACCAATGACAACCCCATTTTTCCCACAGAGTCACCAGAATGCTTGCAACCACGCTCGACCCAAGTGACCCCAAGGTGCACTAAGCACGATTGGGCAGCAATCTTCTAGGGCTCATATCTCAAACTTCGTGAGAGGTATTGACAAATCGTCAAGTGCTACAAGATTATGTTTTTGAGATCTACAATAACCTCTCTCATTTTTGGGCGATTTGACTTCATTTGCATTTGGCAAGGCAATCTCAGTCGATGCCAAAACTTGTAGTGAGGGTCAGTTAAAAGTGGCTCAGCAGTGTATCTTTCAAACTATCCAACCTAGCATTGAACCATCTACTCCATTGGCTCCAATTGGCCAGTTAAATGCTAATGAAAACCCTGTTCTTCCCACAGAGTCACCAGAACACTCGTGACCACACTTGACCTAAGTGACCCTAAGGTGCACTAAGCACGATTGGGCAGCGATCTTTCGGGGCTCGTATCTCAGACTTCGCGAGAGGTATTGACAAATCATTAGGTGATACAAGATCATGTTTTCAAGGTCTACAATAAATTCTCTTGGTTTTGGGTGATTCGACTTCATTTGCATTTGGCAAGGCGATCTCAATTGATGCCAAAACTTGCAGTGAGGGTCAGTTGAAAGTGGCTCAGCAGTGTATCTTTCAAACCATCTGACCTAGCATCGAACCGTTTGCTCCATTAGCTCTGGTTAACTAAGTAAACACTAGTGACAACCCCATTCTACCCACAGAGTCACCGGAATGCTCGCGACCACACTCGACCCAAGTGACCCCAAGGTGCACTAAGCATGATTGGGTAGTGATCTTCCAGGGCTCGTATCTTGAACTTCGTGAGAGGTATCGACAAACTGTTAGGTGCTACGGGATCGTGTTTTTGAGGTCTACAATAAACTCTCTCAGTTTTGGGTGATTCAACTTCATTTGCATTTGGCAAGGCGATCTCAGTCAATGCCAAAACTTGTAGTGAGGGTTAGTTGAAAGTGGCTCAGTAGCGTATCTTTCAAACCATCTGACCTGGCATCAAACCATCTGCTCCATTGGCTCCGTTTGGCCTGGTAAACACCAGTGACAACCCTGTTCTACCCACAGAGTCAGTGGAACCCTCGCGACCATGCTCGACCCAAGTGACCCCAAGGTGCACTAAGCATGATTGGGCAGCGATCTTCTGGGGCTGGTACAGGGCACCCTCCACTAGTAGGAATTTGAATTGCATTTTTATGTTTGTAATAAATAAGATCGATCTAAATAGATCATCCTAATTTTGGTTTGGAATCCCTAATGTGTGATCAAGGATCTTTTGGCAACGTTATAAGCCTAAGATACCTTAGGTCATGGGGTTCACCTAGTTAGTGATAATTTGGTAGGTTAGGCTTATGGAATCTTAAAGGTTGATTTTAGATTATTTTCACTTGAAAAATCATGTTGATAGGTTTTGATCTCAAAAAGAAATCGTAAACTCTATCGAGTTCATAAAATGGCATATTTTGCAAAATTGCAAAAATGCAATAAAAGTTGTTGTTGCAACTTTCTAAAATTTCTCGAGAGATTGGAATTGGAAACCCAAGAGTCAAATAGGTTCTCCAATTGATATACCTTCATTTTGAAGGTTATATATGCTCATCACTTCGAACCATAATGGTAAGAAGTTGATTTTTGTAAACTGATGCCATAAAGGAGGAATACAAACCATTTTTGAGCCATTTCTCAAAGTTGTATGGGCATGTACAGACTTACAGGGTCATGATTTGAATGTGGAAATACTTTATTGCATGTTAGTGAACATTGTCATTGATTTGAAGAAGTTTTAGTTTCATTTGTTAAAGTTATTTCAATTCTTTTCAAAACAGTCCAGGAAGCAAGCTTTTCTAGGGCCTTGAACACTAATGGAGGCCTAACTTGCATTCTAGCTGTGGGTTTAACCTAAAAATTTGGAAAAAGTAAGTTAGGTCTATGTATCAATGGATTCTAAAGGCTCATGTAGTGGCTCGAAGGGCAATGCCTTCATGCATCAGGCCCTAGTCTAAATTTTTGAGAGGATTCAGTCTAGAAAGTAGAAGAAAGTTGTAAAGAAGTGCATAGAATAGATAAGTGAGTGAAGTAAAGGTGGTTTTGAGTCATTTGGGGTTGGAGAAGAATATCTGAAGCACTATACCAATTCCATGAACCCTATACCTCATACTTTCTTTGTAAACCAAGCTTAATTAGGCCAATTAGGTCTATGTCCAAGGTGGGTGTTAGGTGATGCTAGAGCGTTGTTGGAAGGAAAGGCTTTGGGATCTTAAATAACTTCCAAATGGGTTTATGAAAATGCCTTGATTGTATCAAGATACTCAGTTGTACAAAAGTTAGAGTAGAAAACCTCTATTGAGAAGGCTACAAGGAAATTGGTGTGCAGGTCTAGTTTGCCATGGTATGGTTTTGGTGGGAATAAAACAAGTGTTATTTCAGAGGACTTAGGTCATATGAGGACCATCTAAATGCTTGGGAGTGGTCAGGAAGTCCACTGGTGAAGAGTTCTATCAATAAGTTAGTTTTAGGCCTAGTGTCACTAAAGCCAAAAAGGCATTGAAGTTTGATTGAGTGTGTAACTTTGCAAAGGGAGTTTATTGGGATAGAAATACATTTGTTTGGTTGTGTTATACCATCAAAAGAGTTTGGGATTATGCATAAGCCTTTGTGATTGGTTGGTGAGTTGTGGGAGGTAGTAGAAGGGCACTACACTTGTAGTACCCCTCCATAGTTTGCTTATTTGTTTTCTTGCCAAACTCTTTTAGGCCACTTGTATGTGTGCTTCGTTATTTCAGTGTTTTATGAGTATTGGATATATGGCACTTCTTGGTGAATCTTTAATAAATTGATGTTTATGATGATTATATCAACTCGTTTATATGCTGTTATCTATGATGATGTTATATCTGTTTCAAAATGTTATTTATAAATGTTGACTATACTTACCCCATACTTGCATGTGTATGGTGTTCATGTATGCTTTTATCTTTCTGCTTGATGTGTTTGATTTAGGTGTTTAAGTTTTTTATTGAAGGAATTAGCTTATTAAATTGGATTAATATTTTATTTTCGTATTTAATTATAAATCTAATTAGATTATTATGTTTTTAGAGATGTTTTGAAAGCTAGATGAGATGCGTAATGCTTTTTGATTAATTGTATATTCTTGAATATTTAGAGATGCATTCTTTAGCAAGCATGTTTTATTGAGATGAATTTAGATGCTTTGGACAATTTTCTTGTATTGCTTTTCGGGGGTTGTAGTTGTCTTACGAGAATATAATCCAGAGGCAGGTTTTGGATATCTTTTTGTTATGTTTGTTTGCCTTGCATACTCTATTAGATTGCATGAGTTGTTCTAACCCTAGGTGGGTTTGTACTTGATGTTTTTGGGTCTTACAAGTTGGATCTTGATGTTTTGATTCATGAGTTGTGATTAACTCAGAGTTCATTTTGTTCATGTGAAATCCTAGGGTAGGTTATCTAAGTGTATATCAAGAAGTGGCTTGGGAATCGGTGTTGGGGCTAGGAAGTGGCTGCCAGGAGATCCGATTACAAGTTGTTTTAATAAGTGATAACTAAATAAACACTGGGAATCTAAAATGAACCTAATAAGATATCTTGTGCCTCACCCATGCCTGAGTTCCCAATTGAGTTTGACTAGGATGGGAGTTGAGATGATGCTTGCCACCTTCGTGGACTGGATATGGCATAGGTAGTACCTTGTCTACATGAGAGGTTACTATCACCACATAGAGTCAATAGGGTGTCGGGGTCCGAAGGGACTACCAGGATAACCTTAGAGTTGACTTATGTGATGACACTTCTTGTTTGCATCTTAGGTTTCCTAAATTTTTTGTTTGCCTCTGATAATGTTTTGTTAGACCTTGTTGTACTTTTGGTATCCTTTGTTTTAGAAGCTTTTAGGACATCTTCCTTGGATTGTTGTTGTTTGTTATCTGAGTGGGTTCTGATGTTATCTCCTCAGCATGGTGGGAGTGGACCATTTAGGTTCACGAGGTCAGGTGGTAGTGATTCTTTTACCATTTGAGACTCCAACGCTCGTGCACCAAGGCTGGATGATCCATGTTGCAGATGTTCTTTCTTGTTCTTCTTTCTCTTGTGATCTTATATCAGATATTCAGAGTTGTCATGTTGTATTTCTTTTCAGTTATTGTACTCACATACCCTATGACATGTGCAGTGGATGCTTATTATTATGGTTACCTTAAGGTACCAATTGTATGTTTGTAATCACACATATGATGTAGTATTTATCTTTCTGATGTAATCTTGGGATTCATATCTTACTATTTTTTTTATTGAATAACTCTTTCATAATCTGTGTCAAGGAACCCTTGAGAGTTGTAACCTTTGTTGGTTGTGTACTGATTTGCTTTGCTTTTGCATTGTAAACTTTGATGCTATTGATTGTTAACTTTTAAAAAAAATTATTTTGCAAACTTAGTTGCATGTTTAGGTTAAGTTCTTCTGGGTTCGCTGGTGGGGCATTACACTTGGTATCAGAGCCAAGTTCTACACTGGGAACTCTGGGAAGTTGTGTGCCCATTAGTTGTTTAGATTGTTAAACTTGAAACTAAACATAAACATAAAACAATATGTTTTCAAACCATTGCTTTGTGCTTATGTTTTCTTTTGCTTTTGTTTTTAGTTTTGTTGAGAGTTGTTTTTGGATCTCTGAATGACGCAGGAATCATGCCTGAGACTAGAGCTACTAGAGGTCATGGTAGAGGTCATGCTGGTAACCATGGAAGGGGTAGATAGCCTAGCCCTTCTACGAGTGTCAATCAGGAGAGTAACCACCAGTAGTCTAGGGGTGAGCAGAGAGAGAATCGTCAAGATGATCCTGATATGAGACAACTCTTGTGGGCAATGCTAGATCATCTTGGTCGTGATCAAGGTAGAGTTGAGCAGAATGCTTCCCATCTTTCTCAAAGGAATGAGAGGGAAAGGGAGAGATCTAGGAGCCCTCTAAGGAGGAACATCACTATAGACCCTTCAGTTGTGGTAGCAAACCATATGAGGGACTTGATGAGGGGATGACCCATTCCCTTTGATAGGAAAGGTACTGGTCTTGAAGCTGAGACTTGGCTCATAGCTTTAGAGCAAAGTTTTTCCATGCATCCCTTTAGTAGCAATACTAAAGCTCGATATGTAGTGACACAGCTCACAGATTTTGCAGTGGTTTGGTGGAGGATAGAGGAGGAGAAGCTAGGTCTTCGGATGGATACAGTTACATGGGAATTATTCTTGGAGCATTTTCGAGAACGTTTCCTATCTGATCAGTGGAGGAAACAAAGGGTAGATGAGTTTCATAATTTGAAACAACTGACTTGACGATGAGTGATTATGAGCGCAAATTCTTTGAGCTCAAATAGTATGCTAGCTTTGGATAGGACACAACCTTGCTAGTACAACAGTTTGTTAGGGGATTGAATTCTCACATCATTGGGAATGTTCTACTTTTTGAGCCTAAGACCCTCAAAGATGCAGCCATTAAGGCTACCCTTACAGAAGCAAATCTAGCGTTGGGTCATGGAGGTTAGAAAGGTGTTCAGCCTAGTGATTCCAAGGGGAATCAATCTCAGAAGAATGATAACCCTTCTACCTTTTCTCAAGGTAATCAGGATTAGCAATAGAAGGGGTTTTCTTTTCCAGCTCAGGGCGGTAGTTCTTAGTCCAAGAACTTTCATAATCATCAACGTATCAAGAACCAATCTTACAGTCAGCCGGCTCAGAATCCTCAGTAGGAGGTTAGCAGAGGTAGTTTCCAGTAGTCTGTTGCACCATCAGCGGGGAAAGGTTTTAATGGAGATTGTTTCTCTTGTGGCCAATTTGGTCATAAGGCAAACAAATGTCCCCAGCACTCAGCTCAACAGTCAGGACAGAGACCAGCAGCTTCAGAGCCTACCATCGGTGATGCAGGTAGATCCCATAGGGCTTTTGTAGCTGGGTTCGATCCTTAGAGTTTGAACCACAGGGTAGGAAAGGGTCCAATGGGACCTCCCCAGTGATCTTTTGCTTAGTTTTTCAGTTGAGAGTAGCATTGTTTATGGGACTTATGTTCCTATTTTGGTTTGTAGGCTTCCAGGAGTAAGCCTATTTCTAGGGGAGGTGGACATAGTACCCCTCCATAGTTTTCTTATTTGTTTTCTTGCCAAACTCTTTTAGGCCACTTGTATGTGTGCTTCGTTATTTCAGTGATTTATGAATATTGGATATATGGCACTTCTTGGTGAATCTTTAATAAATTGATGTTTATGATGATTATATCGACTCATTTATATGCTGTTATCTATGATGATGTTATATCTATTTCAAAATGTTATTTATAAATGTTGACTATACTTATCCCATACTTGCATGTGTATGGTCTTCACGTATGCTTTTATCTTTCTACTTGATGTGTTTGATGTGGTTGAGGGACGGAGTCGTAGTTACTTGCTTGCAAGATCCACACAATCGGCCGATCCCCACCATTGTCTATTATATTTCTATATATACGTACATGCTTGTCTTTTATGCTGGTTCGCAGGTACCGGGCATTGACTTCCCTGAATTGTCAGGATGAGCGTGCCCTATCACTAATCTCAATGGTAAAAGAGGGGAGATAATATTCAGTTCAAAATCCTAACCTAAGCCAATTATTGTCCTAAAGTAAGGGACAAGATTCTATGTTTTCACCCTTCTAAACTCATCCAATTGGCAAAGAGTTTACACCTAAGGCCTGAGTTTGAATGTGGGTCCTTGGGTCTTTTTGATTCTTTGATTTGTGGCATTTTGTGTGATTTCTATTTTTAGATTATTCTATTTTTAGATGTGGCATAGTATTTAAATGGTAATTAAATAAATGTATTTATTTTAATTTAATTATTATTTTTATTATATAGTTGATGCATTAATTAATTGGGAATTAATTATTTGTTATATTTGAATGTGGTTGAAATATTTAATTAATGTGAATTAATTAAATATCCTCACTTTTGAGATATTTAAATCATGAAATTTAACCTTTGTTTAATTAAAATATATTTATTAAATTAAAGGTTATTTTGGCATGTGTTATTTATGTTAACTAAATGTTCTATTTTATGAATTATTTAAATGCATTATGTTGCACTTTCATAATTAAATGAAATTGAATTAATAATTCAAGTTGAAGTTTGGTTATGTGTTTTCAACTCAAGTCAAAGAGGAAAGGAGACTCCAGTTCAACTGAGACTGAACTGTGAACTGAAGTTCATCTTCATGCAAGCCCTTTTTGATGTTGAGTTTATATTTTTGCATGTGAAAGAAGATTTCTTTAAGTATTAGGGGTTTTGGCCTTTATTGGGACACATAGGTTTTGGAGGAGGAATTTTGGAGACAGATTGTGACAAATTTGGGAGAGATTTTCGAAAGGCTTGGATTTTGTATTCTTCGTTTTGGTCATCTTTGAATCTATTTAATTTCGATTTGAGGTAGGTTTTGAAGTTTACTCTTTCTTTTTTCCTTTTTAGATCTTTGTAGAAAAGATAGGCGTGTCTTCATTGTGCCTGTTGGATTTTGAATGTTGAAAAGTTTTGTATTTTGCAAAGTATTTGTATAGTATCATCTATCTGTGTTGTGATTTGATGATCCTGAGGAATCTGTAGGAAAAAGTTTTTAAAAGCCCAATTAGACTAAGGTTTCGATCTTTGTAAAAAAAATAAAAATTGGTAGATTTAATATTTTTATGTTTTGTATTTTGTGCAATTTATGGTGTGTGTGTGTGTGTGTGTGTATATGTGTGTGTGTATATATATATATATATATATATATATATATATATATATATATATATATATATATATATATATATATATATATATATATATATATATATATATATATATATATATATATAATTAGTTTTAGTTTTAATATTAAATTAATATTTGAGATTAATCTAATATTGCATGGGTTTTATAAAAATTTGTTATATTTGAAAAGTTAACAATTGAAAAATTATTTTTGAAAAATTCATATTTTAATAAAGTTTTTGGGGCTTTAATGATACCCCCACTAGTTATGGGCCTTGGCGGACTGTCCCATGCGCAGTACCGAAGTACTGACGCACGACAGTCCCTGAGGGGACTACCATGCGGTAGTACCGCTGGTGCTGTCACCGGCATCTTTCCTACGGCCATGCGGATAGAGGGGTCAGGGGACAGGGTACCCGCGGATACCCCCCCCAATTACTTTTCATTATTATAATTTCAATGCAAAGTTTTAATATGTTGTTAATTTTGAAACTAGTTAGTTTTAATATATGTTATTTAATTTTTATTTTAATTTTTAATTAATTTATTATTTAATTAATTTCATTTTATTTATAGATAACTTTAATTAATATTAAATATTAATTCTTTTATAAGATTTAGATAAGTTATATTTGATTTAGGTGTTTAAGTTTTTTATTGAAGGAATTAGCTTATTAAATTGGATTAATATTTTATTTTCCTATTTAATTATAAATCTAATTAGATTATTATGTTTTTAGAGATGTTTTGAAAGCTAGATGAGATGCGTAATGCTTTTTGATTAATTGTATATTCTTGAATATTTAGTGATGCATTCTTTAGCAAGCATGTTTTATTGAGATGAATTTAGAAGCTTTGGACAATTTTCTTGTATTGCTTTTTGGGGGTTGTAGTTGTCTTATGGGAATATAATCCAGAGGCAGGTTTTGGATATCTTTTTGTTATGTTTGTTTGCCTTGCATACTCTATTAGATTGCATGAGTTGTTCTAACCCTAGGTGGGTTTGTACTTGATGTTTTTGGGTCTTACAAGTTGGATCTTGATGTTGTGATTCATGAGTTGTGATTAACTCAGAGTTCATTTTGTTCATGTGAAATCCTAGGGTAGGTTATCTAAGTGTATATCAAGAAGTGGCTTGGGAATCGGTGTCGGGGCCCGGAAGTGGCTACTAGGAGATCTGATTACAAGTTGTTTTAATAAGTGATAACTAAATAAACATTGGGAATCTAAAATGAACCTAATAAGATATCTTGTGCCTCGCCCATGCCTAAGTTCCCAATTGAGTTTGACTAGGATGGGAGTTGACATGATGCTTGTCGCCTTCATGGACTAGATATGGCATAGGTAGTACCTTGTCTACATGAGAGGTTACTATCACCACATAGAGTCACTAGGGCACCGGGGTCCAAAGGGACTACTAGGATAACCTTAGAGTTGACTTATGTGATGACACTTCTTGTTTGCATCTTAGGTTTCCTACATTTTCTATTTGCCTCTGGTGATGTTTTGTTAGACCTTGTTGTACTTTTGGTATCCTTTGTTTTAGAAGCTTTTAGGACCTCTTCCTTGGATTTTTGTTGTTTTTTATCCGAGTGGGTTTTGATGTTATCTCCTCAACACGGTGGGAGTGGACTGTTTAGGTTCACGAGGTCAGGTGGTAGTGATTCTTTTACCATTTGAGACTCTAACACTCGTGCACCAAGGCTGGATGATCCATGTTGCAGATGTTCTTTCTTGTTCTTCTTTCTCTTGTGATCTTGTATCAGATATTTAGAGTTGTCATGTTGTATTTCTTTTCAGTTATTGTACTCACATACCCTGCGACATGTGCAGTGGATGCTTATTATTATGGTTACCTTAAGGTACCAATTGTATGTTTGTAATCATGCATATGATGTAGTATTTATCTCTCTGATGTAATCTTGGGATTCATATCTTACTATTTTTTTTATTAAATAACTCTTTCGTAATCTGCGTCAAGGAACCCTTGAGAGTTGTAACCTTTGTTGGTTGTGTATTGCTTTGCTTTGCTTCTGCATTGTAAACTTTGATGTTATTGATTGTTAACTTTAAAAAAAAATTATTCTGCAAACTTAGTCACATGTTTAGGTTAAGTTCTTCTGGGTTCCCTGGCGGGGCATTACACCACTTTCTTGCTGTAACCTCTACATTAGGGGCTCATATATGTAAACTGTTCGACAGAATGTCCGCAAGTAGAGCACAACATATGGAATTACAGATAGGAGCAGTAGAACTAGTAAAAGGTATCCAAAAATGAAGTTTCCAAAGCTTTGTCAGGTTAGACTGGTCGATGACAATGAGAATTGGTTTTTCACATCGACAGTATTGGCATTAGAGAACATGATAATCGATAACACAATTTCAATATTAAGACATTATCATTTCCTAAGAATGCCCCAACACTGAATGTCAAGGAGGACCCAACATCTTCCCTGATGGACAGAACCTTGTTTCATGCTCGGTTGTTGGATTCATAGAGTCTGGGACTATATCAGTGGGAAACTTAAGAGTGATTTTCAATACCAAGCTGATGATGCCTTCATGATGCATGATAATGCAGTTCTTTGTGTTGACATCAGTCATGATTAAGAGATGTTGGCTTCAGGTTTATAGGGTGGGAAAATTGAGGAGGACGTGCTCGCAATTGAATCCCAAAATACATATGTATGATGGCTTCGACAAAATGTTTCTTGGTGTCACTTGCATGAAGCGGTATGTGTGTGGAGAGCCAGAAATGACACACTCTAGTTATAGCACCAAGTGTCCAATCAAAACACAGAGGCATTAACACTTGTGTTGCAATAAGATCTAGATGGCACTATTCTATAGGAATAGATCCATTTTGAAAGATGTAGAGCACCAAGTAACATGGACTTTCATAACAAAATATTACTAAGGCACTCACAAAGGGAGACTTTAATGTATTCAAGAAAGAAGATATGGATAGACACGTCCTCAAGAATTAGTTATTATAACAGGAAAGAAACTGACCGAAAGGGGAAAATAAATAAGGCTCGTAGAGGAGATTTTGGGGGTTCCGGATTCCACTTGACCTGAGAGACTTTGTGCCAGGGGAGAGATAGATTAGGATTTTTATTGTAATGTAGGGAAAGAGGGATTTTATTTTCAAATAATGATTAATGTACAGGAACAACAAAATCTTTGTTGTTTTGCTGTGTTCAAAGAAGGATATGTCAGCATATTAAAACTTTGATTTTAGATGCTCACTTTCTGATTGATATTCATCTTTGAATGATATTGGTTTCTTTTGAATGCATATCTGTTACGTCTGATCATCAACACAATCATTTTTGGACTTTGTGCTATAGTTTTTCATGTATTTGGAAAGAACCATTCATCTTTCTCTCTTAGTTTCTTTTTGTAATGCATTGTTTAGGCAAATGAAATTTGTAGCATTTACTATCCTTTTCTTTTCAGTAAATTAGACCCTTTGCATCTGTCTCATGTTTACGAATAGATGTTTGTAAGCCTTTATTGCTTTCAGGTGAAAAGCATTATCATTTATAGTTTAGTTGATTCATTGTAAATCCTGCACAGGGAGCTGTACCCAGATAATTCAGAGGGCGCTTACGCTTCTCAATAGCGAAGTGACCCAACTGTTGGTGTTGGTTGAGTCTTTTTGTTTGGGCTTTAAGGGTCATTTTGTAAGCATTTCTTTGGAAGACAAATCTGTTCACCAACAAGAAGTTAAACCTCAAACATAATAAGCTCCATGAACAGGGTATTCCAGAGTAAAGAAAAACAAATGTAACTTCAACAAGATATAATTTAAATCATAATGATAATCATAGTCAAGATATAACTTCACCATTCAATTCCATAAACATGAATAATAAATATGTATATACAAAAGATGACGCAAATATAACATATAAATGAACATGTTCTATATATGTATCAAACGTATCAAAAGTATGTCCATATACAAATATGGCACATGCCATTTCAAAATGTCTACAAAATCAATGTTTTAAGGTGTACAATGTGGCATATATGCCATCTCAAAATGTGTCAAGTGTCATCTCTAAATGACCACAAAACTAAAACTGCATCCTATGCTGTAAGGGGATCATCAAAATGTAGCCTCTTTGAAGAAGTGTTGGGCTCTGATTGATCCTGCATAAAAAATGAGTTCAAACCAAAGCTAGATTTCTTACTTTATATGATTTGTACATATATATATATATATAATTCATAATTTTCAAACACTAATTTAATTAAAATTATAACTAAATACAAATATTTGTACCTAGTCTCTCGATCGCCTACCACGAGTAGGTGTCCTAGCATAAGTCCTAGGTAGCAAAGGGACCATGCCGGCAATACCAACTCTGACCTATAAATATATATTTGCAATAATGAGATTAGTATAGTGGTGCAACATAGAGTAATAAATCTACAAAATAGGATGATAGCATAATAAAATTACAAATTGATTGAACTAAAATTAAAACTTACATCTGGTGATCCCTCCTCTGGAATAGTGGGTTGGGTCAACAAAGAAACAAAGGATTCTCATGGGCCCTCCCTCACAGTCGGAGTAACCTATGAGAGTAAAAAGATTGTCAATTATATATCAATGTACTTCATCATAGAAAACCTAGTTACAAAATACAAATAACAATATGTAAAAGTCTACGTACAATCAAGCTATCACTCTGAATCGAGACGTCTGTAACCCTACGTTGTCGAACCGGTGTCGGGACATCATCGATAGCCACACCCTATACAATAAAGTGCAAGTAAAATATTTATTACTACACACAAGTGGCATACATATGCATGCATAATTAATCTTAAAAAATTAACTACCTTTCCTTTGTCGACACCTGATGAAGGAACCCCCTCATGCCCCCCACTAACATCAGCTGTAGCTTGCAAGAACACAATAAGATGACAATATATATTAGTAAATGTATGAATTTTATTGCTCTCATTGATAGAGATTTAAGCATGTACACCAAATGATATAAAAAAAAACTAATGGGTACATAATTTATAATATATCGTATAGTCATCAAGGCTAAATGAAATGGCTGAAAGTGTGGACTCATCCACCTGTCTCACCTCCTCTCGTGTCATCGACTGAACATAAATGGAAAAAATATATATACATAAGTGCATGCAATCATTAAAACTAATCTAAATAAATAAATAATTTTTAAATTAAATAAGTCATGTGACAAATTTATTTATAATGTTTACTCTTACCATATCAATAGGAGTCAATGGCTCTACCTACACCTCCTGAGCACTTTCATGAGATGTAGATGCTCCATGAGGTGTTGCAGCCTTTGCAGCTGCATCTCCTGTATCTCCCTCATCAATATAATGAAACTGATACATATCAAAATTAGTAAGCGGTTCGAGGCACATATGCTGCACGTAATGCACATATGGGGCTCACATACATGTGAACTTTGATGAGCTCTCGATGCGCCAGTAGCATCCAAAGGAGGCAACACTGACCTGGTTTGAGTGATCAACTGAGCACTCAATAAATGAATGGCCCTAATAGTCTGTGAGGCAGCCTCTGCAATGATATCAGGATGCTGCATTGGAGGAGGGGGTGTGACATCAGTGGGGGGGACAAAGGTAGTGGCCTTTCAGCGCTGGGAAGATGGCCTAGTCTGAGGAGCTCCTCTGCCTACACCCATGTTGGGCCTCATACTCCAATAATCAACATGGTGACCAAGCACAAACTCAGCATACAATTTTTTAAGGAAATAAAATGGGACCTCCAAATTTCTATGGGGTGGTTTATCAAAAACCATCCACCAGCGATCCTATAAGTTTTTGCGCATTGCTTCATTTGTGCACCATTTTATTGATAATTTGGGCTTTTTGGGGTCAACTGGTATTCTGGTTTTAGGATCGACAAAAAGGGTGGCTATATCTTCCTTACTTATATTAAGGGCCGCAATACCATCATGGTCAAGCCCGTCATCAAATTGGGCATGCATATCATCACGCCAATGAAGAGCAGCATTATGTTGCTACATGAGTGTGTCAATGTTTCCAACAATTGTATTTAGTGTGGCAAGCATGGGACCTAATGTAGGTATATTTTGATACGTGTTTTGGAAACCCCATATTGTGTTCAAATTTTCTTGTATCAAATATTGTAAAGATGGAGGGTTTTGAAGCGGGGGATTGTTTTGGGGATCGTTATTTGGTATGGGAGGGTTATTTTCTTCATTGTTGTCAGCCATGCCTGATTAAATTAAAAAAAATCTAAATTTCAATCTAATTTCATATATTATTACAAATATAAATACAAAACCCTATTTTTTTTAAAAATGCTACATTTAGCATGAAAATGAAATAAATTAATAAAAATTATATAAATAACTACTTATCAAATATGCTTGGAGTTGAATTTGTTGTTTCTAAAATATCAGGTATTTGAAAATATATCGAAAATCTGAAAATCGCTGAAAGAACTTGAAAAAAATCGCGCAAGGAAATGAGGAAAAGGGCTCGCAGGTTTTGGATTTATGCCACAATTATCGGGTACCCGATTAGGCCTGTGCTTTGGTGGCAAGTTTGCCCAAGTGTACTAACACCCAGGCCTACTAAAAAGTCAACAAGCACTTTCATGCGCTTTTGGATGAGTGAAAAGTGAATGTTTTTCACATTGCCACTTTTTGGCCCCTGATGATCTTGCACATACCCATTTATTACAAATAATTTGAGCGGGAATTTGAAAAAGTTGTAAATAGACGATGAACGTAGTTCATTTCTTTACCAGGGGTTTCGTAGAGCAAAGAACTTTTAGAGAGCAATTTAGAGAAAAGGGTTTTTTAGAGCATTTAAGAGCAGTTTCAAAATCTTTCAAGCAATTTCATCATTTTTTTTGAGTAAGTACAGTTACTACCGAGTTGATTCATACTACTTACCGAAACCCTAAATTAAGAAAAATGGCATTCGCATCAAAGATAAACAAAGCAAAGTTTGCAGAGGAGGAGGAAGTAAATTTAATAGTGTCTGCAACTTGCAATGAACCTTGATACAAACTTCATCCCAAAGTTGCATTGAAAATTGATCAAGCGGGAGCTTTTTCAAGCATACCCCCTAGGGTTCTGTTGGTCAAGGATGTGAGATCATATATTCACTACAAGATAGGTGAAATAGGAGATTTCAACATGTATGTAGCTTACCAAAAGCTTTGCAGAGAAGATAGAAGACTGAAACTTGAACACAAACAAATGGAAGTAATAGGTTTAACGAATGCCCTAAGTTTTGTGAAGACTTTCAAGAATGAATGGATTAGGGTTGTTCTAAGCAGGTTTCATGATGGAATGTTGTGGTTGGATGAGCCAATAGAGATTACCAAGAAAATGATTCATGTGATTACCGGGTATCCTACCACTGATAAGGAAAAGGCAATTTAGAGTGCACTAAGAATAGATATTGAGAAGAACATCTAAGCCGAGTGGGATGACCGAGCATTGAATATTAGCACAATCAAAGACCCAGAGGTGAAATTTATAGCTCATGTCATCGGCTATAAAATCTATCAGTTGAGAAAATAGAATAGTGTTCCTTGTGGAGCCGTTGACATTGCTTACCGAATGGTCACTAGTACAATTGGCACTTGTTTTTGATGAAAAAATGGTTGAAGTTTCCACCAAGTTTGGTCAAATGATCTACAAAGGGTATTGTCCCTATTTTTGTAGTCACACTTTTGAAACATCGTTGTTAAGGTAGAGTGTTCTACACCACTCTTGGTCGAAATTGACAACTGCAATTGGCAAGTTTATTCATTGAAAGTTTGACTAATATAGGTCAAAATGTTTGGCCCATTTGACCAGGATGCCAAAACCATGACGTTAAATTTTGACATAGAATGGTTGATGTGAAGACCACTCTTAGTGAGGGTTTCGACCAATGTTAGTCGAACGTTTGACCAATATAGGTTGAAATGTTTGGCCCATTCGACCAAGATGCCAAACCCATGACGTCAAATTTTAACACAGAATGGTCGATACGTAGACCACTCTTGGTGAGGGTTTTGACCAAAATTAGTCAAAATTTTGACCAAATATGGAATGTTAAAAAAATACACCTGAAGATAAATATCCAGAGTAATCACCAACGACATCTTGGTTGGTGATTAGTCTAGATATTTACCTTAAGGTGTTACTTTGATTATGGTGGGGATGGATATCGATAACTATAGATGCAAGGACTACTCTAGAGTATGAGGTATGATGGGCACAACATAGACCTATACCTTTAATGGGTCTAGGTGTTTTGATTTCTCTTGAGATGGCTATGATAGGTAACCTCAATAGAGGAGAGGTAGGAAAGGATATGGAATAGGTAGAGGATAAAGTTGGGATAGAGGGAGAGACAATGGAAGAGGTGGGAGAAAGATGGTGGTAGGGGTTGAGGATAATGGATAGGATATAGTGGAGATATAGGTGATGTGGGAGATGGATATGATAGCAATGATAAAGGAGATGACGGGGGACATGTAGTTGGTGTAGTAGTTTCTCTAGTAGTTTTCCCAATGGGACAAGTTAGAAATATTCCCATGGAGGAGGATGAGTATGTTGATATGATGAAGGTCAAAGATGAGGGGGAGAGTGAGTCAGAGAAGAGAAACTCTAGTGATTCTATTAGGAATGAATGCTAGATGTTGGCAGTTATTCTATAGTAGTTGTTGTTGCATTCATGACTATGATTGTCATTGATGTCAACACAGTGATCTTCTAAAGACTAGCAGAGAAGTAGATAGTGTTTTGATTAGCGCATGTGGGATATTGAAATTGGAGCTATGTGATGTTGAGGTTATACTATTTGATATGTTATATGTCTATGGTTAAGAGCGCAGACAGTAATTCATTAATTCATGAAAGTTATGAGCATTTTGGTAAAAGCAGTATTTAGGCAGTGTTCCTGAGTAGTGGTTTGTGGAAATCAGATGATATATCCTAATTAGGATGGAATCTAGTTTTGCATAGTTAAAGGGAAGTTTGAGACACATTGATGGTGATGTGGTTCACAGTGCAAACTTTGAGGTTGCACGAGTGAAGAGATATTGCATTTGGAAGCCGACAGTTTTGTGTAATTTTGATGTAGCGTATGGAAACTTTTATTTTGTACTTGTGTGCCGACTCATTTGTAATTATTTGAGTGTGGTATAAAGGAAGGAATTTTTTTCCTTATTTTATGTAGTTTAAATGTGAAAGAAGTGTGAGCATGGTTTGGTTTCATGTGAATGTAAGCATGAAGTGAAGAAAAGAGCCTAAGAGATTGTGAAAGTGAAATTGTGAAGGAAGACATGCGAAGTACAAAGATATGGAATTGAGATCTGGTGTAGCAGTGAGTGCGGTTTGGCATAGTAAGGAGGTAACATATTTCATATTATCCTACTGAATAATATTAAGGTTATTTGGACAATGTGTTCAGTGATCTTACCCTGAAGCTATTTGGGTAGTGGGTCCTTCTGTCTTCCATAACTTTAACAAGGTTAGAATCTTTTAATAGGGATTCAAAATCTCCTAACAGGGATTTATATGTACTGAATGTATTTCATAAGACTCCTAACAGAGTCCATCCTCTCAAAAGGAATATTCATATTATTACATCTTTTGTGGGCATCATTCCCACCGGGGTTTACTCTTTGATCAAGAGGTTCCCTAGTCAACATATCTTGTGTTATTGTGTCATTTTGTATGAATATCTTTGCATGGTTAGTAATTGCATTGCTTACATGGTTAAATGTTGTTGAAGATGTTAAAAGTTATAATTATCTGATAACTGATTCACCCACCCCCTCTCAGTTATCTTGGTGGACTTTACTTTCTAACAGATTCTGACTCTAAGGAGTCTATTTATAAGTAGTAAGAGGAGGATATAGGCATGGAGGATGTTATGGTGGAAGGAGACAAGGGATGCAAGATGTATCCATCAGGAAGAATGTGGGCATGATCTTGGATTTATAGGTAATTAGAGCACAAGTTTAGTCTATGAGAGATCATATTGGTACACTATAGTAAAGGTTATATTTTGTGGAGGATAGAGAACATTCAACTAAGGCTAGATAAATAGTAGTGGATGTGGAGAGGGATTAGTCCATGGGTAGGGTGATTGGTTTTGAGAAGTAGAGGGATATAGCCATTTTAAGGGAAAGATAGGCTTAGGAAGATCTACAAGGATTTATTGATGGTATATAATATTTTTTGATACAAGACGCGTGTGTGTATACACACACACACACACATATATATATATAAGGGAGTTTGGGAAGGATATCAAATATAGCCAATATCTTTATGAGAGGGAGGTCCATATAGAGAACTGAGCATTGAGTTATATACTGTCATATAGGTCACCAAACCATTTGTTCATAGCCAACAAAGTAGTGGAGTTATGCAGCCTCCTAGACCACCACACACAAGAGAGAGGGCACCATTTGAACAAGCCAGGGAAAGACATTCTATAGTTGTACCACCTAGACCCACTAGATTAGAGAGTTGGGGTAGCACAACTAATATTTATTCCTGTTGTAGAAATTGTATTTATTTTGAGGTTGCAAGCTACATCGGATAGGCATTATGATTGTATACTCTGAAACATGATTCTTTTTCAGATTATATATGATATGCATTTTTGGCAGTGTCTATATGATATGTTTTTACTTTACACGCTTTCTATATATATGATCATGATAATGTGATGATTCTTACTGTATGATGCATTCTACTTTTACATGATATGAATATGACATGATTATCTATGTGGGCATGTTTCCTTTTATAGATTGATGCAGATCTTCCTACAACAAACCATAAACCTCAAGGGTCTTGTAGAACCAATACCAAATTAAGAACCTTAACTAATTCAAAAGGAATCCATACTTCAAGATAACAAAGCATCTTTCATAAGAACCTCTTATCGAAATACAACTTCTTGTTTAATATAATCATTCATAAATTCATTCATAGGACACCATAAATTCATATAGGATCCAAACAACTTCAAGGCCAACAATACATTACTCTTACATAAAATATCTTAGTACACAACATCTTATTCTTCATGGATCAAATATTTCTTTACTCTCAATGCTTACACAAATTGGAATTAAAAAAATTAGACCACCTTTATCATTATCTAATCATATCCATTCCACCAATAATATTGAGGTATTCAATAAATTAGTACCTTTAATTGACAGTGTCACATCTTTATTGTTGTTTGAGCATAGTATTACATTAAGACATAAGAAAACCCTAACTATTATACCCTTCCATGCATCCAAAGATCGATCAAAGACCATCTTGTGATAAGGTTGGTTGTCAAATAATATAGAGACTTAAAGGACTTCCCATTTGATATATATGTTGCTTTGAATTGAAATTTGATACATCTTAAGGACCAATTAACCATCAACAAGGGACTGCCAATCATTGGTTCTTATAAATCATAGTTTCATAAATTATTGATCAACAAACAATATTCCATGGGAAACATGAAAATGCTTGTATTCCATACAACCATGAAGTTAAAATAGGTTACCTGAGATACTAGAATTTTTTTTCCCTTATACCACACAAATGCATTCATATTTAATGATCAAATGCTAAGAAAACTTAGTGATCACATGTATTTCCTTGCATTAATATATATCACTATGTATTTTGTTATGTTACTTTACTATTAGCATAATGGTTTATTATGAACTTATTTGATACCACTATGATGCAGAGGCATCATGGGCCCATTCAAAATCATGTCAAAACTCTTCATTTTCCCTTCTACAACATGCAATCAACAACATCTTTCAAGACAAATCTCCACTTCTTTATGGAAGATATAACTTCACATCATCACTCAAAACTCAACTCCCTATTCCAAAATATCTTCTCCAATTGGATCACTCTCCAAGACCAATCAACTGATCCCACTACTCTGATCACAACCTTTGAATTCCAAACAACATTCCCTCTAATCTATAAATCCTAATTGCATACCTCTGATCACACACTAACTTTGATTATATTTAATAACTTGACTGATTACATACCCCATTTCCCTATGACAACACACTCAACACATCAATCACTCTACCTCCTTGAATCTTTACACCCTTCTCTGATCATACTCATGATAGTACCCCATACTCTCACAAGTATTTTAACAACTCCAAACTCTTTCAACAAGTAATCTACTAAATGGAATTAATTTCCACAAAATCCAAAATGACTATGATTCAATGCACTAACATCTACAATAAATGGTTCTCCAAAAATATACCATATAGACCTTAAGAAAATGTTGGAACAAGACTATTTAATTGAAGATAATCATGAAATATTGCAGAAAACCCAAACTTCATTAATCATAGACTGATTACATCAACTTCCTTACCCATTCTTAAAAAAATAAAAAAAACCAAAAAAATCAGGATTGTTAAATGATTTAGCGTTCAAAACATTATGGCTTAAAGTATATTGAGTGACAACATGTTATGGCATGTCATTACATTTAGACTCATCACAGAAGTATAATGATAGGTGAAAGACTATTTTTACAAGACTTAAATTGAAGACAAGGGCAGACATAGAAAATAGAGAACATAAGGACAAATATCCAGTCCAAAAAGTGTGTAGTTCTACTAAAGACTGCACTGTCGAACATGATAGTGCATAATGAAGAGTTTTTACAATCATTGCAATGGGATGAAAAGGGAAGAGAATGACAATATTTTACACCAAATAACAATGGAAAACATGAAAAGGGACAACCTTTATGATGGCTGGCATCAACCAAGCATACCAACCATTTGACACATTAGATAGCTCTTTGTGGAGATTTATCAACTATTTGACTAAATGTCAAAGGGAGTGAAATGCTACAGGCTATAAGTTTGCACAAAGAATGCCGTTTATAACCAGCTAAGAGCTTATATGAATGAAAGTAGAATAATTTTCTATAAAATAATTTGAAAGACAGTAACAAGATAGTGAACTGAAACAAGAAGAAATGCATGAGTCTAGAACATGGAGGTTTATGAAAAACAAGGTCAAAGGCAAGTAAATGGATGACGATGAGCACAATGACAGTTCATGATAAAACATGACATCATTTCTACCTTGTATATTCCAGTTGGTAAGAGATGTGACAGATTATAGTTCCAAACAATAGTGGCAGGGTGCCTTTACTAGTGCAAGTCAATAAGACATGTTAGACCATGCTTGACATAGCATGTTTATCTACATTGGTCAAGGTACATAACTGCTAGCATGTTATGGCATGTCACTACATTGAGATTCCATCACTAACATTGAAGACAAGGGAAGATGTGGTAAACAAAGAACATAATGACAAATATATGGAACCTAAAAGGATAAAAACTCCAAAATGTGTGACAATCCTATTGGAGGCTGCATTGTTGGATAGGATAGTGCATAATTAGGATTTTTTACAATCATTGAGACAAGATGAAGAAGTTAGCAAATGAAAATCTTTTACACTAAATAACAATTGCAAGTATTAAATGGAGAGTCTTCATGATGGCTCGCATCAACCAAGCACACTAACCATTTGACAAATGAGATAGCACTTTGTGGAGATTTTTATACTATTTGATTAAATGTCAAAGGGATTGAAATGCTACAGTCTATAACTTTGCACAAAGAATGCCAAATATAACTAGTTAAGAGTTTCTATGAATAAATGTAGAGAAACTTTTCTTAAAACAATTCCAAAGAAATTAAGAAGACAATGAACTACAACAACTTGAAATGCATGAGTCTGGAAGGTGAAGGAATATGAAAGAAAAACTTAGAGACAAGTAACTAGAGGACAGTGAGCACAATGATAGTATATGATAAAACATGACATCTTTTATTCTTCAAAGGCTCCATTTGGCAAGTGATGTGACACATTACAGTTCCAAATGATAGTGACAACATGCCTTTACTAGTCCAAGTCAAGAACACATGTTATGCCATGCTTGTCATAGTGAGTTTATCTACATTGGCTAAAGGTACATAACATCGATGATATAATGATGTGCTTGCCTAAATATGATAGTTATGAATGAAAAATAGAGGATAGGAACTGATTTAACACTTCACCTACTAAAAAACACAAACAATTGAAATAATCCAGATTAGGCCAAGAGAGGTTGACGCATTCAATAAGAGAATAATTACACAAAATGAAGTCGAATCATGCCAGACAAGTGGACTATTGGCCATTCTAGTTTGTTATTTGATAGTTGCCTAACAATGACACATTCAAAATACACTTATGAGAAAAGACCTAGAACAAATGAAATTGATTAAATAATAAAGGTATGTTAGTTTGAGCTTCACTTGGTTTTGAGAATACTTTAATACTCTCTACTTAACAAGGAAAACCACGTGAAGGTGGAAGATCATCTAGCCTCACCCCCCTCCCCCTAACATCAATCTAAATTCCCCATTAACATCTAATTACACACTTCATTCATCCATTTATGAACTATAACATTCAATCAATACAATCACATAACATTCATTAATATGATATAACATTCATTAATACACAACACTAATCAAGAATTCATTAACACATAAAAATATTCATTAACATGACATATAATTCAATATTAATACGCAACATTCATAGATAATTACTTAAACAACGTTCTTTCATTATCCAACAAAGTTAATCAAACAAGTTTTATCAAAGAGCATTTTTAAGAAATCATTTATTTTTTGGGGTTTTCTTAGATTTATTAAGGTAAAGGCTAAGAGGAGCATCGATATCTTCCTCCTCTTGTGGTTGTGATCTCAAATTATGATGCTTCCTCATGTCTTGAGGAGTACGAGGCTATTGCACTAAAGGGGGGTCTGCTGCAATAACAAGTAAATGGGTTAAATTCACATACTTTTTTTTATTGTTACATGTATTTCATTAAAAGGTAGAACATAACATGCATTTTTCTTTACCTGAAAATGCCACATCATGTACAATAATATTTTGATCTGCCGTCACCTAAACATGCTCAACATGCTCTAAAATATTCAAAAAAAGGTTACATGGCCAATTACAATTAAAGATGTTAAATTTTATTAATAATTACGTAATTTATTTCCAATAGAAAATTAATACCTCTACCACTGTGATGCACATCATGGCCTTCACCACACCTAGGTTCTATGATAGGATTTGAAGGCTACAGTGAAATTTTATGCGCATTGTTATCATGAAATAGTCAATTTATGTTCGAAATTAACTATTCAATTTGATTTACTTATCATTTGACCAATTTACCTATGTCTCATCTGGTGCAGCAGATTCTTTGTTATGGATTTTGGATTCTTGGCATAGGTGTGCAGCCACAACTTTATAGCCTTCCTTCAAGGCTATTCTTTTGTCTTCATTTGTGGGCTCTACATTGAATTTTGTGCCCTTTATTTTTTGTTTAATATCCTTACTTTTGCATGTATGATTTGATTAAACAAAATTATTTACAACCTTATCTATAAAAATTTGATATGAAATTCCAATGCTGCTACTTACAAGTCAAGAGTGAAGTTTCATGTAGCCACCAGAGCCAAGTTTGTGTTGGCCAAAATTTTTTAATCTCACTTTTGTAGCTTTTGATGTGTCTTTCAATCTATGAAAAGTTTGAAACATGTTAGATTATATATTTACAAAGATCACTAATTAGTGCATGATTACATTCTACTTAATACTATCATGACATACCTTCTTTTTCCATCTTCTGGTTGAATTCCTCTACCCTTTAGACTTTTCTCTTTTGCATCTTCCATTATTTCATTCCACTCCATTGGTGGAATCATAGGAGGATGCTCGTACTTTGGGTTATCCTTTAGAGCCCTTCTATATTGGTCCCTCACAGTCTTTATATGTTTGGATTCTTTTTTAAGAATCATGGCACTGTCAAAAGTTTTATTTTCAAAGAGGTCCTCTAAAGATTTAACGAGCTGATTTTTTAAGTTAGCATCCTGTTCATTCCACCTTTTTTGAAAAAACAAAATTGTTAAATATCATAACTTTAATATAGTGCAATAAATGGAAGATAAGAAAAATATTGTACCAATATTATGAAGCTGCGTACCTTTTACGTATGGTGGGCCCAAATAGCTTCAATGTCATTTCAAAAAGAGTATCATAAAAAACATCATTTCCTACAAAAATATCATGAGATTATCAGTCCAAAATGAGTTATGTATAAGTAAACTACAATTACACTGTAAATAATAAAAATTTCAAAGCACCTGGAAGCTTTGGTAATTTTAACGGAAAACATATTTTTCTTGTTCAACAATAATGTCCCCGCAAATGAACTAGTACTAGTAACATATGATGATCTAGGAAATGGTTGAGCTTCACTAGTACTAGAATCTATTCTTGTACCAGGTGTATGTGTATCTATTAGTGCACAAAATAGGTCTATGTAGTGTATAAAACTCACACAAGAAAAATAATCAATGCATGATTAGCACATAACAAAATATAGAAAAACAAGGTTTTACCAGTTTTATCCAGTACAGAAGAAGATGTCTGCAAGCTCCTTGTTGCGGACAATGCAACTGACAATATTAGATTGTTGATCGAAGGAGGCGTCTGCACTTCATCATGAGCTGAAGAATACATTGTTAGCAAAGACATTTGCAATGGATAAAGATTAAATGAGGTACTAGAAGCATCCCAAACATAACTTGAGTCAATAATGCATACAAAGGTTAAATGAATGGTTAAATGTTTAAGGATTATTTACATGAAGGCTCTGCAATGCTACAACCCTCACCATATTGACCACATTTCATAGGTGTCAAAAAATCCTGTAAGAAGAACACATCATATTTTAGATCATGATCCATAAGATAGTATAAAATATAAACATCTATTGAACTTTAATTATTGATTAATATTAATTATTTCTTACATTCATACAATTGACTCTACATATCAATTCATCTTCGGGTGCCTCTGTCTCCTTAATTTTGTTTGGTTCCACAACAAGGTTAAGAATTTTTTTACTATATTTATTTATAATTTGAGTAGCCATGAATATAGGGTTAGCGCTACATGCAATGTCATCTATAAATACCACCTCAATTTTAGATCACAATAGATCTGCTATCATTTGTGCTTTCCCTATCAATAAGTATCAATTTGTGACATCAATATCAATACAATTATATCAAAATAACTCCAAAGTCATAAAGAAAAGAACATAATAATATGACATTTGTTTCTATATAGTTTGTAGAATTACACTAATTAAGGTTTACCTTTGATGAAGGTGTATTGTGAGGAACATCCCCGCCTGTATCTTGAGGTGGATCCATGTCGCCCTATGACAAAGATTAGTAATTCTTAGCAATCAACAGTGAAATGAAAGTAATAAAATTACCAAAACAAATTATTAATAAAATAGTAGATTGTATATTGGAGTCAATATTAATTGGAGGAAATTGGTTTAAATGTTATACTTACCAGTCCCATGATAGGGAATTTTTTTGTATCTACATGATTCAAATTGTAATCTACCAAAAGCTCTTCCCCTGCACTTATTGAATTTATCACACATACAAATACACGATTTCCCTCGCGTGCCTCAAATATACAATTCAACCGCTTATTAGTTGACACAGGTCAAGAACTATTTATAAAACCTACAATATTCCTTGTTTCTTTTGGCCTTCCATCAATATACATAGCGAGCCTTTTATTTTGATCATTTGCTTTGCATTTTATATAATTTGCTGACAATGCATACCTACGGATACTTTTTTATATTGCACAATCCGCATCCAATTATTGTAATTGTAACAAGGTCCTACATACTCAATCAATTCAATAACTTGATTATAATTGACCTTTATGCCATCCATGGAAAATAATCTCAAACCATGTAATGAAGATGGAGCTATGCGATATATCCTTTCGTTAATAGAAAAATCAGTGTTAACTGGAGGTAGTTCCTTGGGTACCCATTCTTTCTGAAGATGTGTGTACATTAAGGGAACCTTCCTGTCACCTTTGGTCTCATTATCATAAGAACATGGCTCCCCCCCAGCAAGGAAAAAATGTATTTGTTTATTGAATTTTATCCTAATCTTTTGACCTCTAGTTGATCTCGCTACTTTAGACCTACTAGATGTCTCACTTTTGTCTTCTATTCCCACATTTTCCTGACTTGAGGAAGACAAATCAGACAAATACCTATTTGGTGATACCTGCAATCCATCAAATGAGAGACATAGTAGGATCTATATATTTTGTTGACTAAAGAGAAGGAAACCAAATAATAAATTATACCTGTTGATCCATGTCAAAGGCATTAAATTTCCTGCATATGTAAATCATTTATCTTAAGTTAGCTAAAAATTACATGATATGTAAGATACAAATTACATAGAAGACAAAATTTACATGATGCAAAATATAATCTATGACATTAGAGTTCAACACATAATAAATTAATTATACAAACATACAAGTCAAATAAAGTTTTATGAATAAATCAATACCTCATACGTGACATTGATCATACCTTGACATACATTTTATTGATCATGTTATTGATCATCCTCCTCATCCATGTCATCATCATGACTATCATCATCATTATCATCACCATCATCATACTTGTCACCTTGATCATCGTCATCGATGTAATCATCATCATGACCAACACCACCACCATCTTCATCACCATCATCATCATATTCATCACCATTATCATGACCATCATCACCTTGATCAAAACCATCTTCATCACCATGATCATGATCGTCACCATAATCACCATCATCGTCAGCATCACCAGAATCATCATCATCAACATCACTGGAATCATCATCATTTTCTTCTTCTTCTTCTTCTTCTTCTTCTTCTTCTTCTTTGTGTAACAGTCATTCGTGATCATCATTTACTTCATCTTCTGATTCTTCAGTATCTTCTTCTTCCATCACATTATACTTTACCGACCTTCCTCTTGGATCATGTCTAACAACAAATGACCAACCCAGTTTATGTGGAACGACAAGGTAAAACACTGGCTCACATTGGCTTGGAAGAACATAGGGCTCATCTCCAACTAGCTCAAATGACCTTGTATTAATCATTGTAAATCCACTATCATGTTCAATAATAATCCTATTAGGATCATTTTGATTCAGTCATAGCCTATACCATTTGATGACAAATAGAAATAATTTGAATGAATTAAAGTCACACTCAAGTATATCATCCAAAATGTCATAGTATAAATTTTCAGATTTTTGAGTATGTATGTCATTTCTAAATGAAATATTAGTGACCTCAAAGACTGCACTTATCCTGGAATCACAAGTTTTCTTCGTGTCGTCTAGCTTTTTTATGCAAAATTTATGGTTGTGGTAGTACATAGCTTTGTGATGTTTGATCTACAATTATTCAAACATGTCAAGAGTATTTGCATCAATCCATGATTTGATATTAAACTTATGGGTCATGGTTAGTAAAGTACCTTTCTACCTCTTAAACCATATGCTAGATCAAGTGCCATTGGTGTAACATTGGGATCTCCATTACGATGAGCTTCTTTCACCAATGATGCAACACCATTCCATATTAATGAGAGACCATTTTATTGAGATTGTTGAATCCATACTACCATCCAATCAAAATTGTTTGCAATATACAAATGTAGTGCATCCCACTCACAACCAACTGTAAAGAAAAAAAATAGACCGCTTAGAAACAACTTATATTGAAGATTTATAAGAATTAATAAACTACAATAACATTGTATAATTACCTCTCACTTTCCTCAAGATACCTTTCCCCATCAAGTACTCCCCTTCAAATTTGTTAATAGAGTTGGGGTCCCAAATGCGATCTACATGGATATTTGCTACAAACTTGGGAAGATATTCACTAATGTACACCATGGTCTGGTATACCATATATCCCTCCACCATAAAACTTTCAAGATGTGCTCTTTGTCGAACTAAGCCCTTCATAAATTTCAAGTGCCTCTCAACCATCCACATTGACCTAGTTTGTATAGGTCCACACAATTCAATCTCCTCAACTTGATGTATGAGGTAGTGTTCTTGAGCATTGAAAAAAGTTGGAGGTAGACACTTTTGCATTTGACACATAAACTAGGAAATTTTTCTCTTACAATATTTTATATCTTTTTTATCAATTTCTTTAGATGATAACCACCTAAAAGAGATTCAACTCACAAGAACATATAAACAAGATTTTAGAAAAAAAATATACAATAAATTACATAAAAAGTAAAGCAAGTCATAAATATAATATCTATACAACAAGTCTAAGAAATAACACTTCTAACCTCATGTATTTTTCAAGATACTATATAAGTTGTTTAACACTATTGTCAAACTGGTCTAGGAGGGATAGAGGTAGGACGTACTATAATTATTAAAAAAATGATCTTTTCAATATATTGTAAAATAATACAATAAAAATTACATGCAATTTTATAATTATATTGTAAATAGAGAACATGACTTACCTTGACAAAAGTATGCCAATCATGTGTTTTCAACCCTGGCCCAAAATCACCTTTCTTTGATACAAAATTGCTTATATTTGCAACAAATCCTGCTTGAAATTTTGTTTTTTTTATGACTTCCTTTAATGCATCACTTTGCTACTCAGTTAATAACCAAGGAAGGGCACTCGTATTTATGCGGTCTCCATTGCTATTTGATTCAATGAAATTTTTTAGTGCATGATTGGATTCATGAATGTCATTACAATTTTTGGACATTTTTTCTTTGTCACGCCTTCCATCCAATATTTTACGTAGTGTCTCTATTACATTTTTTCCAATATGCATAGCATCAAACAAATACACAATTGAGAGATCCCTATAGTACGGCAACCTACTAAATTGACTGGGATAACTTTTTATTTCTCTAGGAATTTGGTCATTGATGCCTTGACGACTTTCACAAGCATCAATTACGTCATTAGTAAATATAAAGACAATATCAAAATATAAATTTCAAAAAAAAATCATCAAATGGAATGACATTACCTTGACAATTTAGTCTATTGTATTCCAACTTCCATAGATGAGGTGTCATTCTTTGTGGCCTTGATGTTGTCTCTTCTTTCCCACTAAAAAGATGTTTTTTGATAATTTGATACTTATGATTATTGAGAAGAAAGTGCCTAAACTCATCAAACACCTACTTTCCTAAATTTATTGAATAACGAGATTTCATTTTTGGACCACAAACTAGACATGCAAATTTACCCTTTGTCTGAAGACCTAAAAGATATCATAAAATTGGATCATGTACAATTATCATGCACAACTTAAATATATAGCAATAATGTAGCACTATAACATACCAAAATATGCGACCTTAACAATATATAACATACCACAAAAATGAGTTAGCCCAGGGGCATCATGTATTGTCCATACAAGCATTGCATGGAATTGAAATTGTCTTTGTCCTATTGGTCTAGAGATGTCATACATAGTGAACCCATTCCATAACTTCAACAACTCGTCAATAAGGGGCTCAATATACACATTCATATCTTTAACTTGGTACTTACCTAGTTGAATGAACAAAAACATTACATAATTATTATGACCATTTTGATGCGGTGTTTATACATTAATTTACATAACTATCAAATGAAAAAATACCTAGTACAATCATTGAAAATATTATGTGCTCCCTCTTTATGGACATCCAAGGAGGAATGTTATTGTTAATAACAAAAATAGGCCACACTAAGTAAATACATCTCATTTCTCCAAATGGATTGACATCATCTGCTGCCAATGAAAGCTTGATTACGAGGTTCTTCTTTAAAGTGTGGCCATGTTGTTTTCATATCTTTAAATGCAGAGCCATCTGCAGGCATTCACATAATGTCATCTTGACTTCTATTGCATGCATGGTAATCCATAAATTGTGCCAAGCTAGTGCACCTGAATAATCGTTGAAGACATGGAATAATTGGAATGCACCAAAGAACCTTGTGAGGCACCTTTTTTGTTATTTGATCTGACTGATATCTACTAATATGGTAATCAGGGCATTCTATTGCAAATTCATGTTGTTTATGGTATAGAATATGATCATTGGGACATGCATGTATTGTGTGATACTTCATTCCAATTTGATTCATAATGGTAGATAATTCTTGGTATGAACAAGGCATAATGTTTGATGGTGGTAACAAAAACTCACCTATCAACCTACAACAACAACTATGAATTGTTAATATAATGAATAGTAATGGTATGCTAACATTGAAGATGACAAAAATGCCATACCTTAGCATACGTGACATTGCTACATTGGATAAACCATTCATAACCTTCAAGTTCACGAAAAACACTATAGCAGAGAGAAGATTTTTTTGGGAGGCTTGGTATAGGGGCTCATATGCCTTCTCAAGTATAGGTATATCAATACCATCTTCATCATCATTATCAGATGTGCTAGTACCATCATCATGATCATCTTGATTAGCTACGCCAATACCATATTCTTCAATCATGTCCTCTGGCACATTATCAGCTACGCTAATACCATCATCTTCAATTGTGTTATCTACCATAGGATCATCTTCTTCCATGGGAGTGTTATCCTTGGCTTGGATATTTACACCTCCATGTTCCTCCAGTTGGAAATCCACATTCACCAATCGATGAAAATCGTGCCCCCCTTCAATGTGACCATGTTGCCTAAAATGACTCTGGGATGTTGTGATTATAATTCTTCGATTCTTTAAGCCCTTACACTTTTTGCAAGGACAATTACATTTATCAACTTTTCTTTGGAACTGAGACCACAATCTAGCAATTGTCTCGTTATTTTGTCCTAGGTTCATATTGCCAGGTGTGGACTTTCTTCACAGGCAATTATTTAGGCTATAAATATACAAAATGTAAACATACAAGCATTAGTACTATCTTGTATATAATAAAAAATAATAAAATATTACAAGATTATACAAGATTTACAAATACACACACAAATCATGCTCACTAGACCATATGTTCTTCATGATATGGTCACTTATTGGTTGGTTTGCATGATAGTGTAGAATTTTTGCATCTAATATGACAGTGTAGAAGTTTTACTCAGGTGGTATTAGAGTGGGAAGATTCTTTTGGGAAGAAGAGGATGATACAATCTAAGGTTTTGAAGACTTAGAATCCCTTGTTGAACCTTAAAGTTGAATCATCCTTTAAGAGCGTTCCAAGGTGGTGATTCAAAGTTGGATGGATCTTAGTTTGTAGAGGAATTCAGATTGAAGGGTAGAAGAAGTTCAATCCATCATGAATGCAGATTTAGAGAGAAGAGAGACTCATGGATACTTACAATTCAAAACATAATGGAAATGTATGGGTAAGGTTTGTAAAAAGGTCATTTCCAATAGTTCATTTTTCAATTTTGTTTCAATTGAGATGGTTGAAAAGTTGAGTCTACAATAGATGGTGCATAGAAGACCTTACATGGTACAAGGATTACATGGTGGAAACCAAGTTGAGGTGAAGAGGCAAGCATATGTTCATTTCAACATTGGAAAATATGAGGATGTTGTCTTATGTGATGGTATTCCATTGGTAGGATGCCATTTGATCCTTGGGAGGGCATGACAAGTAGAGAAACACACCTTATTGTGTGTATGAAAATTGTACCTGGTCTGTAGACACAACACTTTAGTAAAATATTAGAGGTTAGCTAAAATCAAAATTGTGCAAAATTGAAATCTACTCTAACCAAGTGATTTACTGCCTTCTAGTAGGTGTGAGATTAATGTTCTTAGATTGTTATCGAGATCAGTGACCTAGATGACACCTAAATGAAGGATTTGAATGTCAAACTGATATGAAATATGAATGCAATTAAGCTATATTTTTAGATTTTCTATGCAATAAGAATGATAACTTGATAGGAATCTATGCTATGAAAATTGATATGCAATCTATCTAACAATGATATGAAATATGAATCTAAATGAATGCAAAACAAGATTGATCTCACAAAGGTGTCGATTCGCAAGAGCTTTGATTTTCCCAATTCCAATTCTCCAGCACGATTGTGCAAATTTTTGGATGAATTATGAAGAGCTGAGCCTTGATTTTATAGAAATCCAGGGCTTTGGAGGTTTATGGAAGAAAGCCATAAATCACTCAAATTAACTCAGCTTGATTTTTGAGTTATCTGATAATAAAGATAATTTAATTCACAAAAACATGCAAAAGCTAAGTTTTAACTCAAAATAGAGTTTAGCTTTAATTGATAATTGATAGTTGTCTGCTTTTATGATTGTGCATGTTTTATTTATGAATTAATTTAATAAATAAAGTGATTTATGCTCAATATAACTGATTTTGAAAAATAAAACAATTGATTTATGGGTTAATCAATCATTTAATCAAACTTTTATTCAAAAATAATATCATTAAGTATGACAACTTGCTTTAATTAATTAAATAAGAATTTAATCAATTAATAATAGGAATTTTGATTTATTGTCAAATTTGAATAATAATACTTAGGAATAAATATAATTAAATTCAACTTAATAATCAAGTGGCAGAATTAAATCTAATTAATTAAATATGAAAATATTCAATTAATCAAACTTAGGATAAATGTGATTTATCACCAAATAATCATTAAATTAAAGATAATTAGATAAATTAGGAATATTGCTAGGAGTATTCCTCGATGCAAATTTTAAGATAATCAATTAGGATTTGATGATGTGCAGATGTGCCTTAGGTTAGGACTTTGATGTCAATTTTGTTCGATGTGTCGATATAGGAGGTTAATGAACCTATAGCCCATTTTTGGGGTATTACATTTTGCCCCTCTTTGAATTACTGTGCGAAGCGCAGTGGTTCAAAGATAGTCTATGTATGATAGAGATATGAAACTGATTCAAAATTGATAATTGATATGAGACAGAAGCTGATTGATATTGATTTCAGAGATAACTTTAGTGGTGAATCTTCACCTTTTGGCGATCCCGTCTGACGGGTCAATCGTCATTTGGCAAATAGAGCACGCAACGCAGGTCAACTGCATCGCCGGATATTTATTAGATTTGGGTCCAACGCCCGGGGTAGTCGCCCATTAGTTATCACATGATTGGTCAAAACTATCGGTGCAATCACCAATGCAATATACGTTTTGGATACATTTATTTTAAACATATCGCCAGCTTTTGCATGCTGTTTCTTATTGGCCCACGTTCTTTCACCATTACTACAACCAAATAATTTTCCCTTGGGTTGGGCATCGCCAACCATTTTTTGGACGTGTGTCGACCACCAGCCCCGTTTAGCCAACTGTTTCCTACTGTGGGCTTGCATAGGAAGGTGCGTTTCACCTGCATTTGACATTCCCGCTTGTTAATCCCGCCTAATTCACCAACCTAGATTGTACTATAAAATATTATTAATCT
The DNA here is from genome assembly GCA_027943335.1 of Chamaecyparis obtusa. Lineage (NCBI taxonomy): Eukaryota > Viridiplantae > Streptophyta > Pinopsida > Cupressales > Cupressaceae > Chamaecyparis > Chamaecyparis obtusa. The sequence continues at coordinate 1,023,898 of BSBK01000598.1, forward strand.
ACACAGTTCGCTCTTTTCTGGTCTGGAGACTGGCATTTCTTATTGCTGCCGAACTTTCAGAGTGCTGAGTGCATTGGCCATTGACTCGTGGACCCTGGTTTTTTTAAAAGGCAAGTGCTTTTTAATTTATTTTTTATGTCAACAGTGGTACTGGACCACTGGTACAGTGGTACTGGTTATTTTTTTAGTTTTACTATCTAGTGAAATGCTAAGATAGCCTATAGGTTTGCGAATTATATTGGCCCTTGGGTAGTACCGTAGACTGTAGTACCGTAGCAGTAGAACCCATTTTTTGAGAATGAATCATATTATTGTTATTATATGTAGTCTAAGTAGTTGAGTCTTTTGTTCAACAACTAAGTTGATATATTTTTTGCAGCCTTTATCGGTTTGCCATGTCAAATAAGAGGGGTAATAGGGGTTTCGGTAGGATCCCTGAATGCCAAGAGAAGCCACCATTACCAAAACGCAGAACCATAGCAGCATATTTTGGTGGTGGAAATATTGGCAAGCTACAATCTGATAGATCGACGGCCCGGGATGAATTTCAGGCCGATTTGGGGAATCTTTTCCCATCTGCCCAGATTCATCTGGAATCGTGACGTGTCACGATTCCAGATGAATCTGGGCAGATGGGAAAAGATTCCCCAAATCGGCCCGAAATTCATCCCGGGCCGTCGATCTATCAGTCTTCAGATTGTATTATATTATATTATATTATATTATATTATATGGTTAAATTATATTATATTATATTATATTATAATTATATTATATTATATTATATTGTTATGATTATTATTATTATTATTATTTATTATATCATATCGTTATGAATATAATTATATTATATTATATTATATTATAGTATAAATAATTATATTATATATATATGATATGGTTATAATTACAATTTAAAAATATAATTGCAAATGCTCTATTTTTATTCATATTTATTATTTAGTTTCAAAATTAAAATATAATATAGTTATAATATCTATAAATTATTAAAATTTAACATATATTGAAAATTGTGATACTTGTTTATAAACTATTCTTCATCATTTAAAAGATTTTATAATGAAAAAAAAGTTAGGAATAGGTGACAAGATAGGTATGAAATAAAAATTTGACACATAGATTATCAAAATTATATTTAACTTTGTTAAGCTTATAATCTATTAATCTTTAGTTTTCCTTGAAGCTCCATTTGTTAACTTTTAACCAATCAGATTAAAGGAAAATAGTTAATTATTAACAGTTCACTATTTTTAACTAAGTCGCAGACTAATAGTAACATTTCAAGTTTCAACAGTGCATAATTTGAGAAACAACTTAACAAGATGCCAAAAACAACCTTACAAAGTCGTAGATTAAGAAGAACAACGATTTGAGATTAAACAATTTTTCAGTTTACCAATAAATGTGCAAATTTCGCTTTCAGATTAAACAATTTTTCAATTTACCACTGAAGATTAGCCAAGACCGTTATTATTCATTTTCCTACAAAACAAGTAATTCGCCTCTGAAATTATTAATTCATTTTTGGCAAGGGAAAAAATAGCCATCATTTATATATCCGTCAGTGAAAAAAAACATTAATTCGCCACATTTAAAATGATTTTTGCTAGGGCAAGAAAAAAATCGCCAACATATAATATTTTATTTCCCTATATGGAACAAAAAAATCGCCCTCGATATTAAAATTTTCCTGCCCACAAGATGTTGGATTCGCCAGCATTTTAGGCTTTTTTTTCGGGAGGGGTTTCTTAAAGTTATCCCTGATTGATTTGATATGGAGATAATATGTCCTGAATGACCAAAGATAATGTTCACTATAACAGCAAATGAACCTATGATTGCAAAAAAGTGTCAAAACACCTGATTCCAAACCTTAGGATTGCTAAGAAATGAGTGACCGGTTCTAGACTCGATTGTCTTAGCAGAACTAGCAGGTATCACATCTGAACCCTTCAGTTGCCGAAGAACCAAGGAAAGAACACTATGATCCGATGGTTGCAAAAACTGATACAGTTTACAAGATTAGGAGAATACCAGATTGATATGGATCGACGAATCTGATATGCCCCAAGTGATGATAGATTTGCCCCGAGTGATGATAGATTACTGAGGAAGATATGATTTCCATAAAGATATGATTTCAAATTTGATTACAGACTTGAATGATGTGCAATACCATGCCCCCTTCGGGATTAAAATTGAAATCTGATAAGAAAAGACAACGTTGAGGGTTCAGAAGCATGTTAATTGATTGGAAAAGTGGTTAAACACGTCCAGGAACACATTCTACATCATTTAGAGGTCCATACGACCAAGTTTGACTAGGTGAAACTATGAGTTGACCATAGTTGACCAAGTCAAAATTTTGATAGTTTGATGTAATATAATTAGTTAAGTTGAATACTAGATTTCTGTGATGATCGAAGGTCGAATATGCAAGCAGTAGACCGTCCTAGGCCCAAAATTTGTTAAATCATGATTTTGACATATTAAATGATCTCAGATTTGAATTTTGATCCCAAAAATGGATTCAGAATGTCGAAATTAGCCAGGGGTGCAATTTTTGTGAAAAATGGAGCACTTTTAAAAATTAGGTCAAATGCTATATAAAGGCCTAAGGGTCATTTTCAATTCATTTCAACCATTTGACTTTGGAAATTGTGCGGAGCCCTCTGAATAAGAAAATGGTAGAACAACGAGATTTGAAGGTTCCTGTGAGTTCGCATCGATTTGAGCACAGTCAGAGATACCAGAGACCCCGATAGTATGGACATCCAGTAGGTGGACCTCTGTGCCCCTCTGAAAATGCAAATTTTTCATGTTTCATTGCATTTTTTAATATTTTCGTACGCGTTTTACTTTTTTAATTTTTGCATGTGTGAAAAATCATACGAGTCTCAACCCAAACTCGTACGACACTTCATTTGAATTTCCTTTGTCGTTTCAAGTCCACCCAAGTGTCATATGAGAGGGACCCTTGTGTCGTACGACATTTCACCGGGTCCCTCAAAACTCGTATGATGTCGGGCGTAGTGTCGTATGACCATGGAGTGTCGTTTGCTCTACTGTGGAGTGTTGTACGACATTTGATGCTAGTCTAGACTGTCGTATGAAAAATAGTGTTAAAAATTGACTTTTAGGGCCAAATTTTGACTTTTCTGATGCCTGATGTTGATATCTGACTGGTTGACCTACCTTCTAAAGTACCTATCTGTCCAATTTCTATACTATTAGCCTATTATTGAACCCAATTTTTGATAGAATGCCCTATTTTTGTATGATATAGGTGACATATCCAGATGTACACGTCTGACATTCATACCCGGCTACTTAGAGATTATGTGTCGCACTTTCAAACCCGATGAGGGTTCATCTTGTTGCCTATGGATTCGAGTATTTGATTCATTTACTCAACATTAGGGTAAATCATGGCCTTTTGACTGCCTTGATTGAGAGATTCCATTCGGAGACATAGACATTTCATTTACCTACTGGAGAGGTGACCGTGACTCCAGAGGATGTCTATAGGATACTGTGCATTCCATTTCATAGTAGTCGGCATCCTGAGTATGTGAGTTCTGGTCAGGGTGGTCTTCATGCTTTTAGGCATCTATTTGGAGATGATACATAGTTGATGAGGTCCATTTCCTGGGAGACCCTTGTACAGCGATATGGTCAGATGCACCATTTAGAGTGCATTATTGCTGGTATGATTGGGGAGCTCATCATGCCAGGCCATCAGCAGAATGGCTTTTTGATGGGATGGGCTCCGATGGTAGCACTTCTTATGGCTACACCCACTAAGCTTGCCTGGGGTCAGTGCCTCTTGGCACATATGTTTTCAGAGATGCATGAGATCCTATATCAGGATTGCAAGAGCTTTGCTTCAGGAGCTCTTGTATTACAGATATGGGCCTGGGAGCATATCCTAGTATTGAGACCAGTTTTTTAGACACAGCGGCAGCCACAGGAGCCAGTGATATATACATATGCTGGTTATGTCACGCAGGTCTGGATGGGTCATACTGAGTACTTTCGACGATGTCTAGATGACATGACTTTTGTTCATTGGAGGCCATATTTGCAGATAGAGGTCTGGCCCACTGCGAGGGAGTAGTATAGTTTTCTTTTTCAAAGTCGAGTACTTATTGGCTGCTCTCCCACTATTCTGGAGAGATTTTTGATTAGCAGAGTGTGGCGTCAATATGGACACAGATAGGATACCCCACAAGAGTACACTACATATGCTCACATTGTGTGTGAGATCAGACTCAGATGGACACTGAGGCTCTCCTATTCCTTATGTGCAGAGGAGTACAGTGCCATTATAGGTAGAGATTGGGACTACTAGCCACGGGTTGTCGATGCAGGAGTGACAGACAGATACATTGCATGGCTTGCAGATCATCCCATCCATAGATTCGCAGATCCTACGGAGTTGATACCCTCCATGGAGGAGGTGATGGATGTTACAGGTGCTCGTATGGCATAGGGCCTGAGACCACAAGCAGTGCATCATACACCACCTAGACAAAGAGCGACAGCTCCATTACAGAGATCATCTGGGCATATGAGGCCTCCTCATCCTTCTACTTCTCCCATAGGTACATCCACAGGGTCACATAGATGATCCAGGGGTGAGAGGGGTACTTTGGGTAGTATCGGTGCGACAGATGAGGTGTTGGCAGGTGAGCAGTTTGTAGGTGATGATGCAGATCCCACACAGGTAGAAACCACTTTTGATTTGGGTGTGAAGGTTAGACGTCGTAAGGCACATAGATTAGATACCACTGGACAACAGCTAGAGTAGCTAGCACAGGATATAGAGATGCCAACAGCTGCAACAGAGCCAACTGTTCCTCTCACTTCAGCAGAGATGATTAGATAGCTCAGAGCTCAAGTCCGGGATGTGAAGGTACAAAGTGCTAGATGGGAGGAGAGGTTTCAGGAGGCAGACAGGTAGCACACTGAGCTTCATGCAAAGCTTCACTTAGAGGTCTGGAGACTACAGATAGAGTTGACCCCTCAGACCTCATGGGCCTCCTATTATGTGTCTACATACTATGTTGTTGTTCCTATTGAGCAGAGAGTACCTACATACTCTGAGTACATGGCAGCCTCAGAGGGAGCTAGGGCACCGAGGGTAGAGGTCATACTAGATGCACCACTACCTCCTCCACCAGATACCGAGGAGCATGCTGAGAGTTGATTCCTATGGTCATGTTTTGATATATTTTATTCTTTTTTATCATTGATATACCATTCTAATTCTGATAGCTTTCCGGAGCTCATTCTTTTGTACATTGTGCCAGTAGTGCACCCCTGACACATTTCAAGATTTTTGATATATATGAGATTGATATTTTGATTGTGACTTCATTTTTACTTGTCATGATGTGGATTTATGATGATATCATGCTATGATTAGTGTAGAATGTATGTATGGATTGATGCAATGCAATGATTTCTTTCATATGTATGGATGTTATGCAAATGTAATTGATGATAAAAAGATGTATGTATGATTTTATGCGTATGCAATGAATGTAATGTAATGTAACAAATGATAATGATATAAGATGTAAATGCAGCGATACACATGATATGTTTTTGCAGGTTGATGAAGACAAGTACTCAGTCTTATGTCAAAAGGATGTTTAACCTTGGAGGGTTACTGCTTGTGGTTTGATGAAGAGACCTTCAAGTGAGACTCAGCTCTCATTAGATGTGAAGAATTGATATGAAGAATTGTTTAAGCTTTGAAGTATTTCCAAATAGTTGTAAGATATGCAAACATGCAAAATGCAAAGAGACATGCAAAATGAAATGCAACCTAAGACCTAGGACCTAGTCACTGATCATATGTCAATTTGTTATCATCATTGAACTTTTAGGTAACCGGATAAATCAATACAATTCCCACTAGCTAAAAAAAAAACCATAGACATATGAATATTGATTTGTATGCGCAAGAATCAATACAACACCCACTAGTCAACAACCATGGGTATATGAATATTGATTTCATTTTCTGAATGTCAAATTATATATAAGCACCAAGGCACAAATGCCAAGATGACCTGAATATCATGTCTATTTTGATATAGCAATTTGTATAAGCATCAAAACATAAATGTAATGATGACCTGAATATGCCTTACATTATAAGCACATCAAGTAGTCAAGAGATCATTCCAAATCCAATGTGAATTACCCGTAGTGACCCTTTATCGTTCACATCCTTAGGTAAGATCGCGTTTCACAATAGGAGAAAGAACTCACTCAAAAAGGCAATAGTTAGATCAAACTTCCTTGAATTTTCTGGGTATCAATGGTCGAGGTACGCATGGCCATCCAATTCGAGATAGAGGCTCTTACAGTAGGACAACATTTCAATCTAAAATTTCCAAAGTTATTTAGATTTTCACATACAAGAAGAAGATAGAAAAGATTATGCCCCTATTCATCACTCTCTAAATCCTATAAAGGACATCATCGAAGAGCTTGAAGGGACACAATATGCAAAAATCTCAATGCGAATCAGTAAGCATACAAGGAGATAAAAGCATGAAAAGCACAGATTATTTTCAGTTTGTGTTTGATTGCGTTGTTGTAGATGCAAAATCCTTTCTGGAGACAAGACAGACTTGACTAACTCAAAGGAAGCTTCAAAGGACTCTGAATGGATATGACACATCTCAGAGACACCAGAGACCATAGGATATGACATTGATTGCCCCCAAGTTTGAACATTGATAGGATATAGACACTTGAGCAGATTGGTGGACAAACTGACTTATTGAAAACTAGAAATGCAAAAACAAACCGGGAGATATGTACAAACTAAAGCAAGACTAAAAGCTAGGAAAGACCAAGATTGCGCTAATAGATGGAGTATTTTGAAACAAGTGGTGCCCGTTTGCTAAGTTTTCACCATCTTGGTAGAGATTCTATTTTTGCTACCAAGGCGCCTGTTTTCAGGTTTTCACCAAGTCACTTTTTTTCTTTTTTTCTCATTTTTTTTGTATTTTTCATTTTTCAATTTTTATTTTTTTGTACTTTTGATATTTTTTTTATTTTTTTTGTGAATCATCAAGCCTATTGCTAGGTTTTCACCAAGATGTTCATTTTTTTAGGACTTTTTTTTATTTTAAAGATTTTTTTAGGACATTTTACCATAGACTGAATGTCTTAGGCGTAGAATTTCTTCAGATGGAGAATGTTGATTGGTTCTCGGAGCTGTTCTCCTTCAATCGTTGAGAGTTGATAGGTGCCAGAGCCAAAAGTAGCAGTGATGAAAAAGGGACCCAGCCAGTTGGGTTTGAACTTCCCCTTGCATTCTCGATGTGATTGATTTTTAGGATTTTCTCTCAAGAATAGATCACCAACCTAAAATTCTCTGTGTCTAACTTTCTTGTTGTAGCCTCTAAACATTCTCTTCTGATATACTCTGAGATGATCATACGCTGCTTGTCTGCGCTCATCTAGTAGTTCCAGTTCTTGCAACCTAGACACTCTGTAGTCATCATCAGTTACTAGACCATGCATTCTGATTCTGAGTGATGGGATTTCAACCTCAATAGGTAGTACCACTTCAGACCCATAAACTAAAGCGAAAGGTGTAGCCCCAGTAGGTGTTTTGATACTTGTTCTATAGGCCCATAGAGCTGGATTAATCATGAGATGCCAGTCTCTACCAGTTTTATTTACTATTCTGTGCAAGATCTTTAATAGATTTTTGTTAGAAGCCTCTGCTTGGCCATTCCCTTGTGGATAGTAGATAGAAGACCAATGTTGTGTGATCTTGAATTTGGCACATAGATCATCTAGGTCTTTATTCCTGAATTGCCCACTGTTATCTGTGATTATGGAATGAGGTATCTCATATCTGCATATGATATAGTTCAATATGAACATAGATATCTGTTTCCCTGTTGCTTGTGTCAAAGGGACCACCTCTACCCATTTTGTAAAATAATCTATGGCTATGATTATATGGGTATGTCCATTAGAAGAATGAGGATGAATCATCCCGATAAGATCAAATGCCCATTGATGGAAAGGCCATTGTGTTGTAAAGGGGATTAGATCCCTCCCTGGAGCATGAATTAGGTTGCCATGTACTTGACACTTTTGACAATTCTTAGCAAATTTGATAGCCTCTTTCTCCATTTCAGGCCAATAGTACCCAGCCCTAATAAGTTTTTGAGCTAGTGTTAAACCGTTTGAGTGTGACCCACAAATACCATCATGGACTTCCTCTAATGCATGTTGAGACTCTTCCCGTTCTAAACATCTAAGTAGCATACCATCTAGACCTCATTTGTATAGATCATTACCAATGATGATATATCGGGAGGCATTACGAATAAGGTATCTCTTTTCATGACAGTTGAAGGTATCGGGGATGATTTGGTCTTGGAGATAGGAAAATAGGTTTTTATATCGGGATGAATCATGACCTACAATAGTGCAGATCATGTGGGTTTCAGGGGAGTCATATGCAGGATAAGATAGTGCTTCCACTAGAAACTCATAGCGTAGCTCATGTTCAAGCTGATGTAATAAAGTAGATAGTGTTGCCATTGCATTGGCAGCCTTATTCTCCGTTCTAGGAATTTGCTCAAATGTGATAGATATGAAATATTTTTTAAGATCATCTACCATTCTCTTGTAAGGAATGAGATTTTCATCTTTAGTTTGGTACACATCATTAACTTGATGAATAACAAGTTGAGAGTCTCCATGAATGTGTAGCTCTGTTACTCTCCATTCAATTGCTAGTTTCATACCATTCAAGAGGGCTTCATATTCAGCAATATTGTTCGTGCAAGGAAACTTTAGTCTGAATGCTTTTGGGATGGAGTATGCTTGAGGAGTTATGAACAATATGCCTGCTCCAGATACATTCTGTGTATAGGAGCCATCAAAGAACAATTTCCATTCTCTAGAAGATAGGTGCATAATAGAGGAGTCTGGAAATTTCATTTGCATTGGTGTGTCATCAAACATGGGTGCATCTGCTAGTTGATCAGAAATAACTTGACCTTTAATAGCTTTTCTTTCAACATATTCAATGTCAAATTCGCTTAGAAGCATGACCCATTTAGCCAGTCTACCTGTGAGGGCAGCCTTGCTTAGTAGGTATTTTAGTGAATCAATTTTTGCTACTAGATGTGTGGTATGAGGTAACATATAGTGTCTTAGTTTCTATGATGCAAAGATCACAGCGAGACAAGCTTTCTCAATCATAGAATAGTTCTTTTCATACGCCACCAATGTTCTGCTTATATAATAAATGGCTCTTTCCTTTTTCTCTACATCATGTTGCGCTAGCAATGCCCCCAGTGATGTGGCTGTTGTGGAGAAATATAAGATCAATGGCTTCCCATGAATAGGAGGCATCAAGATCAGCGGATTTGATAGATACTTCTTGATATGGTTAAAGTTGTTCTCACATTCTTCATTCCATGCAAAGGTCGCACCTTTATTTAATGTTTTTGTAAAAGGCTGTGATATGTCCACTAGCTGCGATATGAATCTTCTGATAGATTGAACTCTTCCTTGCAACGTCCTCATTTGACTGATATTCATGGGAGGTTGCATCTCTATTATAGCCTTGACTTTAGCCAGATCAACTTCAATGCCCTTCTTTGAAAGTATGTATCCTAAGAGCTTTCCAAAAGTGACACCAAAAGCACACTTCTTAGGATTTAGTCGGAGACTAAACTTTTCCATTCTGTCTAGGATCATGCTCAAGTCCTTTAGATGTTCAGTTCTGATCATAGATTTTGCTAATGTGTCATCAACATAATCTTCCATAGTTCGATGCATCATGTCATGGAAAATAGATGTCATTGCTCTTTGATATGTGGCTCCAGCATTTTTAAGCCCAAATGGCATGACATTCCAACAGAAGGTGCCCCATGCACATGTGAAAGCAGTTTTCTCTTGGTCCTCTGGAGCAATTTTTATTTGGTTATATCCAAAGAAACCATCCATTAAGGAATACATCTCGAAACCCGCAGTCATGTCCACTATCATATCAATGTTAGGTAGTAGAAAATCATCCTTAGGGCATGCTCTATTCACATCTCTAAAGTTTGTGCACACTCTGATTGACCCATCTAGTTTAGAAATAGGTACAATATTAGATATCCACTCTGCATAGTCAATAACTCATATGAATCCAGCATTGAGGAGCTTCTCTAATTCAGCTTTTACCAAGAGTGCAATGTGAGGATGCATCTTTCTCAATTTTTTCTTGGCAGGTTTGACATTTGGAGCAATAGATAAATGATGCATTATAAGATTAGGATCCAATCCTGGCATATCTGAATATTTCCATGCAAATTTGATCTTCTTCTCTATTAGGAATGTTGTAAATTTTTGGTTCTCTTCTTCTGATAATAATTGTGCTACACGTACCAATTGTGGTTCCTCTATTGTACCTAAATTGATGGATTGAGTGGGCTCAATTAGAACTGGAGATCTGTCCTGTAAATGACTCAGAATGACATCAAATATCTCATCCTTAGGTGCCTCAGAGAGGTTTTCACCTTTGGATACATCTTTTATTTTTACTTTTGTAGGTTCTAAGACTGCCACAAAGTGGTTTTCACCCTCAGAACTCTTTTTCTTTTTCTTTTTATTCTTGTTTTTCTGACTAAGATATTTAATGTCTGACTCAATCATGCTAACACTCGGTTCACTGATGGAAGTACTCATAGGCTCAACTGCATTGAGGTAGCAAGCAAGGGCATATTCATTTTGGAAGGCATAAATACCATGGCTCAGATTCGTGGAGGTTTGATCAATAAGTTCTGGATATTTGATAGTCAAAGTAGGGAAGGATTGGGAGATAGTGTTTACGGATATGGATTTGTCATCATTGGTCCTAACCTGATGCTCAAGTTCAAAGGTGATACTAAAACTTAAGACATTCAATTCATGAATAGGCTCAATGTCATCATGGGAGTCCAATTCAGCCATAGGTGGATCAGACTCGATAGGTTCATCATTTCGCTCTAGACTTACATTGGTTTGAGGTGCATATTGGTGAATAACATCAACATGTTTCTCTATGATAAGCTCATCTCATTCTGGAATGGCTCCCCATTCATAGTCATTAGAATCATCTTCTGATTTAGGATCTCTAGGAAATCTTAGAACATGAGTAAAGTCAGGGTGAATACCCCAAGAAGGGTTACCCTCAGATTCTGATTTGTATTCATACTCATGAGAATCTGTCTCAGAATCACTACCACTTCCCTCTTCTTGATTGTTTTCAAGATTAGCTGGTTCTTGTGTTGTAACTATCTCTTGATTGATAGTAGGTTCTTGTGTTTCTACTACATTAATGCTTTTGATAGGATCATCTTTATCATCAAGAAGGTCTTTGATCTCTTTAGGCAATTTTTCATAGGGGATGAGTTCTGAACTATCTGAATCACTATCTGATGGTTCTTTTTCTTCTTTCTTAAGAAGAGGTTCCCCTGGTGTGATTTTCTCTATGACATGAGAGAAATTACCTTTGAGGTGATAGGGTTTCTTCTTAAAGCCTAAGCCAACTTTGTTTTTATTTTCTCTACTAGTATGTGGGAGAGGTACCTCAGGACCTTTTCCTTTGATTCATAGAGGTCCTTGACCTGAATAGCCCATCTGAGCTATTAATTTATCTCCTAGACCATATGACTTAGAAGGGAGTTTGGAGACTGCAGAGTCACCAGTTTGAACAACTTGAGATTCAGGTTCATCTTTGTACAGCCATGATAGCACAGCCTCATCCTCTTCAAATTCTTTCTTGGATACTTGTTCTGCTACAAAATTCTTTTTATATGCTTCAAGAGGTTCTTTAGAGTCTAGTTTGGATTGTTTCAAAGATTGCCCATAAGACTTAGGCGAGATAGGGAGAGATGTGAAAGATAAGACTGGCTCGATAGTATATTCTCCCATACCATTTTCTTTGATATTAACCTCTTTTGCAAGATCTTCCATTTTAGATGTGGATGCTTCCTTAGTTGGTTCAATGGAAGATTCTTTGTTATTAGGTACAAGCTTATCTGCACTTTCCTTTAAGGTGTTGCAAGTTGTATTCAGATCTGCGGGGATAGTAACCTCTACTCCTTCATAAGGAAACTTCAAACATTGATGGTACATAGAAGGAATAGCTTGCATTTCATGTATCCATGGTCTCCCTAGAAGGACATTGTAGGCCAAAGGTAGATCAAGCACTTGACAAATGGTATCTTTGATAACTGGACCCACTCTGATAGGTAAGACAATGGTGCCTTTAGAAGATTTTTCTTGTTCATCATAGGCCTTGATAGTTATTTTCTTTATAGGATCAATAGCCAATTCTAAAAATCCCAATTGTGTGATCAAGCTGTAAGAACAAATGTTTAGGCCAGTGCCCCCATCTATCAACACACGTTTGACTCTATGGTTCTAGATCAAGACTTCTATATGCAAAGGCTGATTATGTGGGTGACTCTAGGAGTTGTCATCTTCCTCTGAAAAGGAGATATATTGCAGAGATGTAAGATGTCCAACCATAGTCTGGAACCTATCTAAATCAAGGTCATCAGGAACATTGGAACCAAGCAAAGCTTTATCGAGAATGGCTCTATGAGCTGGAGATATTCGAAGCAACTCAAACATGGAGATTTTTGCATTAGTGTGCTGGAGTTTTTGAACAATGCTATAAGATGTAGGCCTTGTATCCTTTGGATTGGAAGATTTGGAAGCAGCCTTCTATTTACAGGTAGATGAAAGATTGAAGGGAACCTTAGGGACATTTGATGAATCTGGGATTTGTCCTTTTAGATGCATTTGAGCTTGTGATCGAGTAACTACGTTAGCTAAGGAATGATCTCTGTCTCTTCATATAATTGTCATGACATTGCAACTTTCAGAGAGACATGGTTCAACCATATTGATGACAGCATTATTTCTAGGGTAGGCATAGGTGACTTTTGCCCCCATATTAGGCTGAGAAGTTGAAACTTCTTGACCATGTTTCAGAAAGGGTTTTGTGAATGCTGTATGATTGTGATTGCTTTTGGGATTGTCAATTGTGATGTCTCCACTATCGATAAGATCTTGAATGGTATGCATCAAGTGGTAGCAACTACTAGTTTTGTGACCTTTACTCCGATGGAAATCACAGAATTCATTTTCCTTCCACCATATTGGTTTAGGGTCCTGATCATTCAGTCAGATTGGTGGTAAAGAGATGATGTTATTAGCCAATAGAGTTTTCATAGTTGATTCTAAAGACTCTCCTAGAGGAGTAAATTTTTTATGTTTATCCCATTTTTTGTATTCTGGCTTCCTTTCAGATGACACAACCTTGTCAAGGTTTGACTAATTTGAAGATTTGATTAGAGGTGGATGAAGGATATTGTGCCTTGAATGTATGGGTAGGTTCCCAAAAGATAGTGGACATGATATCACAACACTTAGTCATTTTGATATTGATTGATTGAAGATTGATAGTTATGACAAGGTTTTGACACAGGATGATAAGGACTCAAATTGATTAAATAGAAGGCTGAATCAAATTCAAAAGGCCACTTTAGGAAAATGATTGGACTCTTAATAGCTATTGCTCTATTCCTGACATAGTGATTCATTTGATAGATTCTGAAATTAGGCTGAAAAAGCTAAATATCTGGCAATTTTGACAACTTTCAAAAATTTCCCAAACGACACTCTGCAGATTCGTACGACAGTGGGTATGCTGTGAAACGACAGTTGCAAAACTCATACGACAATTGCAAGCAATATTTTGACTCTTAGAATTTTATGGCATCAAAACTCGTATGACACTGGGTTGGTTATCATATGATAGTTGGGTATCAATGAAACGACAGTTGAAAATCTCATACGACAGTTGGGTAGCAATGAAACTACAGTTGAAAATCTCATACGACAGTTGCAAGATTTTGACTTTGAGAATTTGCTGGCATGGAAACTCATACGACACTGGGTACTCAACCATACGACAGATGGGTTGCAATGAAATGAGACTTGATGGAAACTCGTATGACTTTCTGACCTCCTAAGATGACTTTTGACTCCAGAAAAGGATTTTACTTCAGATTTTGCAAATTTTGAGTTTTCAGATTTGAATTGTTTACAAATTTCAATGTCCATATTTGAGGATTGTAACAGATTTGTCCATTTTCAATAACCAGATAGATAAACAAGCATGCAAAATAGCAAGCAAGTGATTTGAAGCATGTTTGAAAATAATGAACAAGGGCAAAAGCAACCTTGCGCATGAACAATCAAGTGACTTATTCATTCTAATCCTCAGAAGTGCTAATTGTGTATGTTCCAAAAATGTTTTGCAATAATGTACATATACCCTATAAAATGAAAATTTGGCCTCGCTAGGGTTTTTAGTAATGGTTTGACTCTGCAACTTTTATGATCCAAAGGGGTGAACTCCAATCCCGGTGCACCAGGGTTTTGACACAGTCCTACAACTTAATCCTCAAGAGCTGCTAGGGAGATCTGACAACCCAACAATGAAACATATCCATGGAGATTTCTTCCACAAGGACATTTATATAGCAGCTGTCACTACCATGACAAAAATGGCTATTATCGCTTGAGGTTCCATCAACGCAGTTTGCCCTATGAAGGGATTGTCCACTATAGTTAACCCTCTCTAAAGATGACTCACAATAGTATACCACAAGGGAACTTGGCTCCAGATCCAAGGTTTTGATACCTCTTCACTTTTAACCCAAACAAAGCAAGCAGATTAATCTGACACGCTAAGACAAAGTTTGTCTCACCAAGGTCTATGATATCAACCCCACATGATCTATCAACCCCTCCAGAGAGAGAATGTATCAATCAATAAGGGAAGACGCACTAACCAATTTTGATTCACCAAAAGCTCATGATGTCTACCCCACATGATCTATCAACCTCTCTTGGGAGAGAATGTATCGATCAATAAGAGAAGATGCACTAACCAATTTTGATTCACCAAAGCTCATGATGTCTACCCCACGTGATCTATCAACCTCTCCTGGGAGAGAATGTATCGATCAATAAGAGAAGACACACTAACCAAGTTGAATGTGAAATGCACTAAGTATCCTCCCTACCTACAAGGATTCTGTCATCAAGAAGGATTTTGTTGGGAATCCAATCTCTCAAGAATCATGAATAGTGTTCATAGGGCCTAATTACTATGTGAGCACATATGTATGTTTCCAAAAGCAAATCTACCAAAAGTATCCAAAAAGTAGAAAGAGGAACACTTAACGCTCAAAGTGAATATGAGATGAGCCCACAAGGTGGAACACTTAACACCTCACACAAGCTGAAAATGAGTTCCCAACTTAGAAAACAACTAAGTTCCTAAAAGCACAAAAGGGTTGCCAAGTGGAACACTTAACACTTCTATCCTGTTGACCCTCCCCTTTATGGCACTGAGATTGCAACCACGGGATAGAATGAGGGGCCAGCGGATTAGCGAGTCCAATAACCCAAGATAGCAATCAAGATCAATCACAAGTATCTGAGACTACTTAATGAATCCTTAAGGGGTCACAACCTAGTATCAATTATGCAAGTGTGTAAAACAAAAGCATGAAAAGAATCACCCAAGATAGACACATGAGAGATTTGTTTTAAGCCCCAAATCAAAATATTATCAGCACAAGTGGAATACCTGGGATCCTCGCAACATGCTTAGTAGATGTTTACCTGATTTTGAGCAATTCTTGCACTTTTTCCAATCAAAACTAGTAGAAATCAATTAGAAACAGTAAATTTCAATTGTTAGGGTTAGCTATCGGTCAAAATCCAAAAATCAAATCTGACAAACTACCTGTAAAAATGAAATGACAATTGAAATCTAGTACCGAAACTCATACGACAGTGGGTTTGTTACCAGACGACAGTTGAAACCTGATGCCAAAACTCGTATGACAGTGGGTTTGTTACCAAATGATAGTTGAAACTTGATGCTAAAACTCGTACGACAGTGGGTCTGTTACCAGACGATAGTTGAAACCTGATGCCAAAACTTGTACAACAGTGGGTTTGTTACTAGATGACAGATGAAACCTGATGCCAAAACTCGTACGATAGTGGGTTTGTTACCAGATGACAGTCCAAAAACTCGTACGACACTAGGTGTCTGATGAAACGACAATCTAGCCTTCAAATGACAGTGGGTGCTTGATGAAACGACACTCGGTCAACTGTCGTATGACAGTGGGTTCAAAATCATATGACTTTTGTCAGAAACTCATACAAAGATTATATGGACAAAAAAATAAAAATCATATTTTTGCATAGAAACCGAGGAGAAAAAGACAAAAATTGATAGAATTGAATTGGAAACCTATTTCAGGGCCCCACAGTCCCTGATGCAGAATTTAAGATAATCAATTAGGATTCGATGATGTTTAGATGTCCCTTAGGTTAGGACTTTGATGTTGATTTCATTCGAATTGTTGATATAGGAGGTTAATGAACATATAGCCCATTTTTGGGGTATTACACTTATATGATGGGGCATTGATAAATTACACCTTCAAGCATGGTGGAAGGAAAATAATGCTGAGATCTTTGATGGAAAATGAAGCATCATGGAAGATGCCAACAAGTTTCTTGTTTGAAATAATGGGGTTCCTGGGACAAAGGGAACAAAAAGAGGACAAGGTGGACAACAAGGTAGAAGAATGTATTATGGAGCAGTCAGCCTATGAAGGGGTACAAAGAGATGTGGATCAGATGAGATCCTAGAGGAGAAAGTAGAAGATGTGAATGGTTCATGTGAAGAAACAATACATCAAGTAGAGAGGTCTGTGAAGATAAACAAAGAGCGATCAAAATGTGAAGATGATAGGAAAATGATGAAGATAAAGATGTGCATTCCTAGAGGAGAAAGGGCACAAGGATTTATGATGATAGGGATAGAGGAGAAGAACTTAGAGGTTGCTGAGGCAATGGGTGAATACATGGATGAAGGCATCCAAGTGGGGACAGTCAAGTGTCCACTTCAAGTTGTTGTTGAAAATAGAGAAGATATGGATATGAAACAACCCATAGATGACATGTTTGAATGCCAAGAAGGATGGCATTATGGGGATAAGTTGTAGGAGGTCTCAAGGATGAGAGGGACCTTGGAGATTGAAGAGTTCAAGCTCTTGAAATGGGAAAGGAGACAAGTAGTCCATGTTTTGAAGACAAGACAGATTTTTGGGATGAATTAGATTCCATAGTTGAAGAATGGCAAGAGAAGGGGGAGTGATGAGAGAGTGCCTAGAATAGGGACATGAAGAGTAAAGAGAGGATGGTGAATGTAATAGAGGTGAATGACATTATAAGTTCAAGAATGTGCCTAGGGGGGTCATTAAGGGTCATCTTGTTGATCTTAGTCTAGTGAGGGGAGCTAAAGACCTATAAGGTCTATGAAAAATGTAATATGGCCTCTAAAGCCAATAAAAGGTTGTAAAAGCACTAAAAGTGCCAAAGTATGTGATTTACCCATATTGGCAAAACTAGGCTAGTAAGGCTTGTAGGGAGATTTATGAAGTTATAAGGAGTTTGATAGGGTTCTAGATCTTTAAGAAGGATAATGCAAAGATATGAACATGTTACTGGTTATAAGTTGTCAAATTTGATAGTTTAGTGTCAACTAGACAACAAATCTCAGTCGTAACTAACCAATAATAGTCATATAACTGACTGTTACGGTTGTGCAAGAGGGTAATCGGCTTTGGAAGACTATTTGGTGGGAAGTAGGCATGTGTAAAGGAAATGTAGAGTTTGTGGTGAGTGTACCACACAATGTAACAAAGTTTCATTCAAATAAAACAAAGTATTCTCTACAATTTTCTTCTTTAATTCCATGGGTACAGTCAGGAAATTAGATCCAAATGACTGTTGATATGTGATTTTATGATTTTTTTGGATGTAGGAAAACTTATTTGAATTTCATTTATCTTTCCACTCTTTCACTTCATTATTTATATTGTATTTAAGTCTAGTGCCTTGACTGATATTCTGGAGACAATGACTGGTAGGGTACAGTCAGTTTAATAGTAGTTTGACATAAAATATATGAAGGCTAATTAGTTTATCTTAGGGATAGAGATAATTTAATTTTAACTTTGGTTGTGTTAAAGGAACTGTTATACACTAAGTTTTCACCCTTGGTTAAATCTCTCTTGGTCTTGATAACCTAGTATAACATGGGAATCATCTCTAGGTTGTGGGACCTATGCTAACTAAGATGAAACCTCGAGGTTCTAGGCTAGTTCCTATTGGATAATCACCTTAATTTTCTTCTTGATAGGAAAGTAAATTCATGAGGGAAAAGGGATAGGAGGAATGCATGAAAGGGAAATGACTAAAAGAAAACTATCCTACTAGGTGATACACCGAAAAGATGATATGAATTACAATATAGAGGATGAAATCAATGCACAAACTTAGGTCTAGGAGATCACAACTCACTGAATAGGTTTGTATCAATATTTCATAGAAGGGTCTACAATAGAAAGAGGCTATTCAGGGAAAGAAAGAATTTCACAAACAATAGCATTCCTAAGAATTTAGACACAATCTATAACCTGCAAATAAACATTCACCTTTGCAACTAGGTATAGGAATGAGACAGATTGTTAGGGGGTTGAAGTATACCCACAAGATCATTCAAATCAAATCATCCACAGAAATACACATGAATTATAGAAAGAAAGAGGGATCAGGAACCCTAATATATTATTGAAAACATACATATACTTAATCCATTAAGAGAAAATTTAGACAAGAAAGCATAGGGACAGAAAAAATGTCACAAAATACCTTTGCAATATCTAAACCCCAATAAAAGATTATAAACTGTGGAAGCCAGAGGGTAGAAAGAATGCCTCAAATAACTCCTAAGAAAGAAAAACTCTCTTTTACAGTTGTAAACTCTGAGCTCTAAAAGCTCCAAAAAACTAATATATACATCTCTATTGCACGCAGGCAGGAGCAAAAAATCAAATTAGGGTTACATAGATTTTTCATAGAATAATAGCAAACCCTAATTCTATCATTTATGATCATAAATGCCCATGAAAATATCCTGATCAATCAGATATGTATTTGCATGTCCATTTCATTACTATATCTTCCTGCAGACGAGCCGCCTTGATCCATTTACCTCTCTGCAACTCGAGCACGCTATAACTATTCAAATCTGGTACTTCTCAGATATTTGAATTTAAAAATATAAATGGTCATAGGTGGCACCAAGCTTTTATCCATCAACGGTTGATATTTAAACTTGATCTATCTTTAAAATGTAGCCGTCAGATCTTTCCAGTTTACTCGAGCACCGTATCAAATCTTAACCCTAACTTTGCATTCACCTCAGTTTCTCTTCTCCCTTTAGTCGCTAGATCTCATGACCTTTTCATTAACCCTACCTTTGTCTAGTGATCGCATGACAAGCATTGATCCTTTTTTTATCTGACTATGGCCATTTTATCTCCTGATATCTTCAGCACATTCCTTCTTGTCAGGAGATCACCCGACTGAAGGTAATCTCGTAATCACCAAATAGAAAGAATATTCTCTTTTTCATTGGGCGATAACCCGACTGAGCTACAAACCTGGGCCCATCCTGCCACTTGTCATTCTTTTATTTGCTTTTGATGGCTTTATCATCTCTAACAACCACCAACTATTCTGACATAACTCAACCTATCATTGACCATGAGAAATCTGGAGATTGGGCTACTGTGTATTGTCTAGCTTGCTGAAAGATTTTCTTAACCATGAGTTACTCAGGAGACTTCCCAACTAAGGGCTTTTCAACTCATATTAAACCTCTACCTTTAATCAAGCGATCACGTGACTATGCCTTTAATCTCCAAGTCTCCCGATAGAAAGAATATTCCACTTTTGTTCTGAGATCACCCGACTAAGGTAAATCTCATTGTTGCTGAATGGATTGGAATATTTGGTTGCTTCACGTGACTAAGAGATTGAGCCTATAGAGCCTGGGCCCGTGAGAGACACATGGCACTTTATTGATTTGTATCATTCTTTACCTTGAGCTGACCACCTTTGATCATGATTAAATCTGGCAACCTCCCGACTGAATAAAACTTGAAGTCTCATCAACTTTCGTTGACCGTGGTTAACTCACAAGACTTCTCGACTGAAGGGAAATCCTTAACTCGGGGCTCACATGAGTTATAACTATAGTTAGAGAAAATAGACTAGTCATGGGATCTCCCCAAGAATTACTAACTCAAGGTTACATTATGAGATCACCTGACTGAAGGGACCATCGCCAAGTCGCCAGATGAAAATAGAATATGCTTTTTGATTAGGAGACAAAGAGATAAAGGGAAATCCCGGGGTCAGGAGATAGAAAAGGAATATTCTACTGGGCTTTAGAGAGCTCACGACCAGCCAATGATGGAAAAGAGCACATGGAAAATAGAAGACTTAAGTGGCCGAAAAAGGTAACAGCAAAAAAGAACATGCCGTAGGGTTTTTAGGGTTTTCTACCTCCAACGGTCATATTTTTCAAATTAAAAGGCTATCAGACCAGTGTACACACTAGAATGTGCACTTCTCTAAGTCTTTGCTTCCAAGGGAATTCATGAATGGGAGACCTTGAAAAATGACCTAGAGCTCCCTAGGCAAGGAGTGCAAGGAAATTAAGTGTGCTCTCAGCTAGAGCTATTTAAGCCTATGACCTTACTAGTAAACCGTGCAATGGGAGATTCAATGGAGACAAGGGAAAGAATGCCAAGATCCTCAAGAATCAAAATGTGAATGAAATTCAATGCTAGAAATGAAGATGCAAGCTATGTTAAGATGAATACGCAAGTTAATCTATGGAAAGGAAGATGCAAGTATTACAAAACCCTCCTAATTAGACTATGTGAACCAATTCTAAAGCATAAAGGAAACTAAGATATGCATGCCATGATAATGAAACTAAAATGCAAGAATGGAACTAAGATAGCATGTGAATGAAAAAGCTAAGAATGCTTTAAATCTCCAAAGCTCCAAAGTCATCAAGAAAACCTACAGCATAACATTAGTATTCAAAAGATGGATGCCAAAATGAGAAGAGAGCTCTCCTTTTATAAGAAATGAGAAAGAATGGACCATAGAGACTAAGAGGCAAAAGACTTAATCAAGGGTGGAGCTTGAAAGAGGAGAAATCTATGTGCACAAGTATCCTCCAATGAGAAAATAAGAGTTGACTTTTGTGTCCATATGAGACAAAAAGTGTTTTTTCCCTTTTTATAAAATAAGAATAATGCTTTATTTGTGCAACTTAGGATAAGAGGAAAAGTGGGGGCTTTTTATTTAATAAAAGAGGAGGAAATTTCTTTTAATTAAATAGAGACTTAGGATAAGATGGTTAGCCCATAGAATAAAATTGAATAAATGATAGAACTGGGATTTGATCAAGAATAAGCAATTGATAATTTTAGAAAAAGGGCTAATAGTCTAAGTGACCATTTTTAGGTGATTACAACTAGAGAATTAAATAATTGTAGAGACCAAAGGAAAAGGCAAAAGACCATAAAAATTTCTCAAGGCTCTTGATAGGATTTAATGAAAATTGTCGAATAAAGCTCAACCTATGGCCAAAATTGTGTGGAATCAAGAAATTTTGGGTAACATTTTGGTGATTTCTGCTGGATGTCAGCCTGCTAGACATTAGATTAGTGGCCTTTAAAAAATTCATGGGCATGGAGTCATCTCTTGAGCATAAAAATTTCTTGACATAGAGATAGACTAATGGAGGAAAAAAATTGTCCTTGAGCACTTCTTGCAAAATAGGGACAGAAAGAAAGGAACATATTTACAGAGATTTACAAGGAAGGATTGACCTCAAAACAAGGCTTCAAGTGGAATCCATTAACTAATATAGGAAAGGCATCTTTTCCAAGAGTTGATAGCTGAAAAGCATTAGGCCCCTTGCACTCAGTGATGATGAACGGACCTCCCCAAAAGGAATCAAATTTGTATGTTTGCCAGGTTTTGATCTGAATTCATCCCAATTGAGAACTACATCTCCAACTTTGAAGCTTCTGGCCCTAGTTCTTTTATCAAAACTTTTCTTTTTTTTGTATCTAATGGAACTCCATATCTTTCATGGATTTATCTCTGAGTTCTTCTAACTCTATCAACTGAGCATACCTGATTTGTAAGGGATCTCCTTCTTCAAATAGGACATATTGAGTGGCCAAGTCCAAAGTTGGAAATTCAGTTGAAATGGACAACTTAGCTTCTCTTCCATATACTAACACATAAGGAGAATTCCCAATGATCTTCTTTGGGGTAATCCTGTCCAACCATAACGCGAATTTCAATTTAGTATGCGAATCCCTTTGGTTATCCTGCAGAGTCTTCTTGATTATCCTAATCAAGTTCTTATTAGTTTATTTTTCCAAACCATTTCCCTAAGGGTAGTAATTTGAACTTGTATTCAGATAAATGCCATTTTTGATTGCCAATTCTAAGACTTTAAGGCCTGTGAATGCCAATGCATTATTTGATATTATGGAGTCTGGAGTGTCGAATCTATGAATTATATCATCATAAAAACTTAAGACAACACTGTCATTTGATTCTTTCAAGGCAATTGCCCCTGTCCATCTAGTGAAATAATCTGTTGCAATGATTATCCACTTGTGGCCTACACTAGATGGAGGATTAATCATGCCAATAAAGTATATGCCCCATCTCATGAAAGGTTGTTCTATTTTGATTGGCTGAAGGGGCAGAGCTGCAAGCCTTTCTTTTCCTGCAAACATGGCACATTTGATGCATTTTCTCACATAATCATGACTATCCTTGAAGATAGATGGCCAATAGTATCCGACCTTCATGATTTTAAAATCAGTAGTCCTAGGAGAAAAATGACCTCCAGAAGGTCCATCATGAAATTCAAATAGGACAACAACTATCTCTTCTGAATCAATACATCTCAAAAGGACACCATTGTGATCCTTTCTGAATAGAATTTCATCTATCAGCATAAATGAAATAGATTGTAATCTATAATATCTTCTTTTTGTTGAATCTAGGTCTGTAGGACATTGTCCTGTCTTCAAAAAATGAATCATGTTAGTCAGCCAACCTGCTGCCTTGGCATGTTCTTCTATAGAATGCACAATAGAGATACATCCATTTTCTCTAATATCTTTGAACTTTCATCCTCTACCAAATGCTCACAAAGACCTCTTCCTTTAACCAGCTTGGTGATTTGGACATCAATGTCATATTCCATCACTTTGGTAATCCAACCAGCTCTTTTCTCATTTAAGTCCTTGGAAATAAAAAATTCTTTGACACTTGGATGAGTAACTTTCAAGTGTACCTTGCTATGGGTCAATAAATATCTAAACTTTTTAAGGCTTTTTACCATAGCAAGTACATGTTTTTCCACAAAAGAGTACCTATGTTCATACTCTTCTAAACCTTTGCTGAAGAAAGCAATAGGTTGCTCCAATCCATCTAAATTTTCTTGAGTCAGCATTGCAGATATAGCCTCATGACCTCCATAAGTATAAAGGATCAAATCCTTACTAAAATTTGGGTTTAATAGACTAGGAGCTTCTGTCAAGGCTTCTTTGATAGCTTGGAAATTGGCTTTCCTTTCTTTAGTCTAGTTGAAGGCTGAACTCTTCTTTAACATGGCTGTCAAAGGCTTCAGTAAATCTGTAATATTAGGCAAGAAATGCCTAACAAAATTAATCCTTCCTATGAAAGATTGAAGGCTTTTCTTATGATGTGGAAAGGGTAGCTCTAGGATGGCTGCAATCCTTTTAGGGTCTACTATGATTCCTTCCTTGGACACTATGTATCCTAACAATTTCCCCTCATGAAATGCAAACACACATTTCTTAGGATTAAGAGATATCCAAAACTCTCTACACCTTTAAAAGATCTTCCTCAGATGTTTGATATGATCTACTGCATGTTGAGAATAGACAGTTATGTCATCTAAGTAGACCAGTAGAAACTTGTACATGAGGATTTTAAAGGCCTTATCCATTGCCTTTTGAAAAGTAGCACCTGCATTTGACAAACCAAAGGGCATATTTTGATAATCCATAGTCTTCTATTGGTCCCTTTCATTAAGTAGGATCTAATTATATCCTAAATAGCCATCCAATAATGAAAATCTCTTGAACCCAGAGACAAATTGTAAGATTTGTTCCATAGAGGGTAATGGATGGAGGTCTTTTAAGGAGGCCCTGTTAAGATCCCTGAAGTCAACACATAACCTCAACTCCCCATTCTTCTTCTTGATAGGAACAAGGTTGGAAACCCAATTGGTATGTTTAATGGGGTAGATGATACCACTTCCTATCAATTTGAGCACTTCTCTATGCATAAGTGGCTCAAGCTTGGGATTAACAGGCCTTTTCTTTTCTCTTACTGGTTTGGCATAAGGCTCTAGTTCAATAGTGTGCTGAGCAAGGGATGGATTAAAACCTTTAACGTCTTCATATTGCCATGAAAATACATCACTTAATTCCTTAAATAATTGGGTGTAAGCCTGCTTTTCTAAATCAATATTTACTTTTCCAAATTGTAAGCTTTTACCTGGTTCCAACTCTAATTCAACACAATGTTCTTGTTGAACCACTAGGCCATCTTTGTTCTTCTTAACTTGATCATCCTTGTTGAAGATAGTTTCTAAGGTGACAAGACCTCTAGGCATCTTATTATATCTAAGTTGTATCATTTGGTCACCATAGTTCTACAATAATCTATCTTGATTATGTTTTGAGAAAACATCTTCTTCAAACAAGAATTGCAGAATCTGCTCATCATTGTCAAACACTTGCCAATTGACATTGTTATCAGGGATAGAAGGTCTGATAATTACTTTTATATGTTGTTGGGTTTCTTCCTTTGAAATACTATTAGGAATGTCATATTGAGATCCAACAACAGCTAATCTGTCTGCATTTTGATTTAGCTTCCTAGGGATGGCAACAATATTGAAAGTGTGGAAATCTTCAATTGCATCCCAAACTCTATGTTTGTATGCTTTCATGGTGTCATTCTTGGTTGCACTTATCCCTCTCACTTGGATGACTACTAACTCACAGTGACCATAAAATTAGGGCTTTGAGCCCTCTTTTTCTAGCCCACTCCAGTCCATTCACTAGACTTTCATACTTCGCAGTGTTGCTAGTGCAAGAGAAACTGAATCTGAAAGCTATATAATATCTTTCTCCTTTTGGGGACAATAGCATAGCACCACCACCAGAGCCATGTCTGCTTCTATCTCCATCAAAAAATAATTCCCAAACTTGGTTTCTCTGATCCTCTGAATCAGTGTCCTCTTTGAGAAGGTTTGGCTCTATGGATCCACTTTCTTGTATCAAATAGCTTCCCAAACCAATATCCCAAGTAACATTTTCTTGGGCCTCTAAAGCCTTTTCTGATTCTAGTTCATTGAGTAAAATATCAGCAATATTTTCTATCTTAGTGTTTGCTTTTTTGATAATTGGGAAGTCATTGCTATCAAGTGCAAGGTAGTTTGTATTGATGGCATTGGACATATATGGTTATATATGGTGAGCTACCAATGATTCAGATTTGATGGTGACCTTGGTACCATATCTTGTGTGGAAGAGCATGTGAGACCAGTTAGAAGAAAGATAGCCTCCTCTTTTGGCTATAAACTCCCTTGACAGACATATGGAAAATAAGGCAAGGAGGTCTATGATATATATATCAAGTAGGATGGAAAAATTAGGGCTTTCATGGAGGACTAGACTGGTATCCTTGGCCACACCTATAGTGTTAACTAAGGATCCATCAAGTTGTGTAACCCTCTTTTGGAGGGGTTCATATTTAAGTCCTAATTGGTCAGCTACCTTTTTTGGCATTACAATACTAGTAGCTCCACTATCTACCATACAGTTATGTACTAAGGATTTTCCAATAATTAAAGATACATAAAAGGGAGGGGGTTTTGAGTTCCTACCTTGAATGGTATTGGCTTTGGAGTTGCAACTTGGAGCCTCCTTTTCTTGATCAGTGTTGACCAACATTAGCTTTGTAGTCTCTTTTGTAGGCTGAGGAGCTGTTACTTCAGTCATGGCTTTCTTCAAAATCTTAGGTTGTCCTGGAATAGCCAAAAGAGTTCCACATAGACATGGTAACATTCACCTTCTTCATGTTGTCTACAATGTTGAAAGGTGTCATAGTATGTATTTTTTGATGTGTTTTTGCTATGATGGGCTCCACTTCTTTGAGAGTCTAGCCTTCTTTTCTTGTAATGACAAGAGCCTTCTTTAATATGGTGGGAGTAGCTTGCTGCAGTGGTTCTGCAGATGTAGTAGCTTTAGTTCCAAAATCTACTCGCTCCATGTCTTGAGCTCTTCTCTTTGATCTTGTGTTGGCAACAATGGAAAATTCACCATTGAATCCATCAAAGTCTTTCTGCTCCCAATTGAAAAGAGAAGTCTCATCAACTTGTGATTCTTGTTGAGGAATTGATCCATTGGAAGAGGCCTCTGATTGAGTAGATGAGGCATCCATTCGAACATGTAGCCTAATTGTGAGGTTGATTACAAGGGAAACACCATTCATTTTCCAAGGCCATATTATTTTGATTAGGAACCATGTCCCTAATTGGATCTGCAGAATTAAGAGGTGTAGGGTTGTATGGTTGGAAAGGTCTTTGATTAAAATTTTGCCTTTGTCCTTGATATCCTCTTTGGTATGGTGGCCTATTTTGCTGATAAGGTTGTCCTTCATTCTGATATTGTTGATTAGGACCTTGGCCTTGTGGCTAAAAGGGGGGTCTGATTCCTTGCCCTTGCTTCTTTAGGTTTGTAACCTCTTTAGTTAAAGTTTGCAGAAAATTTGCCATTTCTTGTTGACTACTTTGCTGACTATTCCTCATTTCTTGCAGTTCCTGAGAGAAACTTGACTTTAACTCCTCACCACTAGTACTAGCCTGAGGTGCTAAAATGGTGGGAATAGGGGTAAAAGGAGGTATTTGTAGAGGTGCAATGTGCTGAGGGCTAGGAAAGATGGGCATGGGTGGCCTTCTTGCTATCATGTCTACCTAGATTAAACAATTTTCAGCCCTGACAGCTATGTCAAAAGCTTGGGGTAGAGAGGTACCACCCATAGATTGGATCATGACAGAGATCTGACTATTCAAACTTTGCAAGAAGTATAAGAAAGCATGATCAGCTGATGGCCTCACCGAGACTGGAATTCTATTCCATGTTTTGAGAAATCTATTGTTATAGTATATCATTTGCTCTTGAGGGTCTCTTTTAATGGTTGTCAACTGCTCAACCAAAGACAAATTGTCTAATTTATCCTCAAAGTGTCTACTCAATGCATCTCCTAATCCATCCCATAAATTAATGGAACCAATAGCTAAATTTCTAAACCATTCAAGAGCCTTACCTTTGAGGGAGGCTGCTAATAACTTAGTGGCCACATCTTCTTGAGTTATATTATGTATGCTGCAGATAGTGGTCACATCTCTAATGTGTTCAAAAGTTGTAGTTTTTCCTTCACCTGTGAAATCAGGTAGACTCTTTAGTGCCAGCAAGGGCACATCATGATGTTGAGCAAAAATTAATGGACTTCCTTGGTTGAAAGGTGCAAAAGCAAACTACCTAGCCATTGTAGGAGCTGAAATTTGCTGACTAGCAACTGTGTAAGTTGTATTTGATGTTGGATTTGAATCTTCTTCTAGATCTCTGGTTAGAGATCTTCCTCTTCTTCTGAGATGAAAGGGCATAGGTCTCCTTTTTGAAGTATCAGGTGGTGTAGACTGTACTCTCCTTGCAGGGGATGTTCTCTGGCTTGATCTACTTTTGTAGCTTCTTTTTAAGGGAAACTTTGAAAATTCAATGGGCTTTGAGCTCCTAGTCTCAATCTTTCTCATAAACTTTGAACATGGTTAGCCTGAATCTGTGAAATCAGTGGAGTCACTAGATATACTTGAATATCAACCTTTGAAAGGTCTATATTATGCAATCAGTATATCAGAGATAACATAATCTTTCAAAGATGAACTTCTCTTTGATGTCCCACTGGGCGTGCCAAAAATGTTATACACTAATTTTGCACCCTTGGTTCAAGCTCTCTTGGTCTTGATAACCTAGTAGAACATGGGAATCATCTCTAGGTTGTGGGACCTATGCTAACTGAGATGAAATCTCCAAGTTCTAGGTTGGTTCCTCTTGGATAATCACCTTAATTTTCTTCTTGATAGGAAAGTAAATTCTTGAGGGAAAAGGGATAGGAGGAATGCATGAAAGGGAAATGACTGAAAGCAAACTATCCTACTAGGTGATACACCAAAAAGATGATATGAATTATAGTATAGAGGATGAAATTAGTACACAAACTTAGGTCTAGGAGATCATAACTCATTGAATAGGTTTGCATCAATATTTCATAGAAGGGTCTGCAATAGAAATAGGCTATTCAAGGAAAGAAAGAATTTCACAAACAATAGCATTCCTAAGAATTTAGACACAATCTATAACCTGCAAACAAACATTCACCTTTGCAACTAGGTATAGGAATGAGACAGATTGTCAGGGGGTTGAAGTATACCCACAAGATCATTCAAATCAAATCATCCATAGGAATACACATGAATTGTAGAAAGAAAGAGGGATTAAGAACCCTAAGATATTACTGAAAACATAAATATACTTAATCCATTAAGAGAAAATTTAGACAAGAAAGCATAGGGACAGAAAAAAATGTCACAAAATACCTTTGCAATATCTAAACCCCAATGAAAGGTTACAAACTACAGAAGCTAGAGGCAAAAAGAATGCCTCAAATAACTCCTAAGAAAGAAAACCTCTCTTTTACAATTGTAAACTCTGAGCTCTAAAAGCTCCAAAAAACTAATATATACATCTCTATTGCATGCAAGCAGGAGAAAAAAATCAAATTAGGGTTACATAGATTTTTCATAGAATAATAGCAAACCCTAATTCTATCATTTTTAATCATAAATGCCAATGAAAATATCTTGATCGATCATATATGTATTTGCGTGTCTATTTCATTACTATATTTTCCTGTAGATGAGCCGCCTTGATCCATCTACCTCTCTACAACTCAGGCTCGCCATAACTATTCAAATATGGTACTTCTCAAATATTTGAATTTAAAAACCTCATAAATATAACTCTTATTTTGTAAGAGAAACTGACAAGGAAAAATTTGACAAAGAGGAAGATGAAGTCCTCCAATGGCTCTATCAAGATGAAAATGATACCTTAAATACTCTCGTAGAGAGAATTCAGCATATTAACATTCAAACCGATCAATATGGAAAAGGATTCGAAATAATGCAAAAAATGGGATATAAGGGAAGAGGACCCTAAGGCAAAAGAAATAGAAGCTTGCTAGAGCCTATTGAACCTTCTTGGATGTCAAAAGAGGAAAAGTCAAGGGTATTCTACCAGCACAAAGGAGAAAGCTCCAGCCCCATGCATGATTCATATCCTCAAGTGAATACTGTGGCATCTGAGGTTGATAGTGATGATTCCTGAGACTATGAGTGGGATACTTTATCTAATGATTCATGCCATGATAAAGAGATTGTCACCATACATGCTTATGCTAATGTTCCATGGCAACAAACTCCAAGGAATGAAGATCCCATCATACAAGAACTCAATATAGGACAAGCACCCATTAATCGACCATGGATAGAGGAATTTTGGGAACCATCGGAGGAGGATGATTCAAATGTTAGGATTAATTTGCATGTTTTATTTCCCATGCTATTTCCCATAGAAGTCCTTGAGAACTCAAGTGAAGAGGACTTTGATCCTTCTTCCATGGACCATCTCGAGGAAGCTCACGTCATTGACCTTAATGATACAATGTCTGAACCATCCAATGAGGTCATCTCTGTAACTCCATCTGATGACACTTTACCAAATGAATACCTATCCTTGATGCATTCTGACCTTATTGATTGGGATGTAACCGAGCTAAGTGACTTACTCTATTTCCCAAATCACCAAGCAATGACCTAATACTTAAATGTGGTTGAGCCCTCTTTCACCAATGAATTTGATACAAACATGATGAGAAAAAAGGGGGTCCAATCTCTTAATCCAAAGAAAAAAATGAAAAAAATAAAAAAATGAAAAGTTCTAGTGATGAAAACCACTATGTGGCAGCACTAGAACCAAAAAAATTAAAGATAAAGGTTGTTTCCTATGGTGAAAACCCAACTGTGGCACCAAAGGAAGAGAGGTTGGATACCCTACCCAAATATGAAGAAGAAAGGTCACCTATTCTCATAGAGCCAACAAAAAAGGTCAACATTGGAACAAAATTGGATTCTAAATTCAGACACCTAGCAGCGTCACTTACACCTTTAGAAAGAAAGGATTTTATCAAGTTTTTTCAAGAAAAACAAGTGAACTTTGCATGGTCCTATGCCGACATGCCAGGATTGGATCCCGACTTCATTATGCACCATTTGAATGTTAAAATAGGGGTTAAGCCTGTCAAGCAGAAGTTGAGAAAGATGTACCCACATATAGCTCTCCTAGTCAAAGCCAAATTGGAGAAATTATTGAAGGTGGGGTTTATAAGAGCAATTGCATATGTTGAATGGATATCCAATATTGTACTGGTCACCAAGCACAACAAATCTATTCGAGTATGCATGAACTTTAGAGACTTGAATCTTGCATGTCCTAAAGATGACTTCCCACTTCCAAGCATAGATGAGATAGTGGATTTGATAGCAGGTCACTCCATGTATTCATTAATGGATGGTTTTAGCGGCTACAATTAGATAAAAATTGCACCTGAAGACCAAGAGAAGATAGCCTTTACATGACCATGGGGTACCTTTTGTTGGAATGTAATGCCCTTCGACCTCAAAAATGCTAGAGCTACATACCAAAGGGCAATGACAACTATCTTTCATGATATGATGCACACCTTTCTAGAAGATTACATGCATGACATATTAGAAAAATCACATCAAAGAGAAGACCACTTGCAAATTCTAGAAAAGATATTCACACAGTTGGAGCAATTCAAAGTGAGACTTAATCCAAAAAAATGTGCTTTCGGGGTCCAATCCAACAAATTGTTAGGCTATATAGTTTCAGCAAAAGGGATTGAAGTAGATCTGGAAAAATTCCAAGCCATAATGGATATGGAAATTCCAAAGAACATAAGCCAAATGAGGTCCCTCCAAGGCAAGATTCAATCAATAAGAAGGTTCATTTCTGAATTGGTGGAAAGGTGCCATTCATTCACAAGGTTACTACACAAAGACACTATTTTCATGTGGGATGAAGAATGTGACAAATCCTTCACATTGTTGAAGACTTATCTAATAAATCCACCAATCCTAATGCCACCAATCAAGGGAAAACCATTGCTGCTATATGTATCTGCCACCAAGAGGTCTCTAGGAGTTCTTTTGGTACAAGATGATGACCAAGGGAAAGAAAGAGCAATCTACTATTTGAGTAGAACTTTGATCAAGTATGAACTCAATTACACATTCATGGAAAGAGCTTGTCTAGTGGTTGTCTTTGCATCCCATAAATTGAGGCATTACATGTTGATGCACAAGGTGAAACTTATTGCAAAAATTGATCCTCTAAAATATTTGCTAAGCAAAACTGCCTTAACAGGTAGGATAGCAAAATGGGTCATGAAGTTAAGTGAGTTCGACATTGAGTATGTGGATAGGAAGGCCATAAAAGGACAAGTGATAGCAAATCACTTAGCAGAAAACTCATTGATTTCTATACAAACCATTCAATTGGAGTTTCTGGATTCAGCAATTGTCAACATAGAGGCCAAGACATGGAAGTTGTATTTCAAAGGATCGTATACACAAGGAGGTTCTGAGGCCGGCATATTATTGATTAACCCTCAAGGGTATACCATTCCAAATTCCTACAAGCTTTTGTTCCCATGTACAAAAAACATAGCAGAATATGAATCTCTAGTCATTGGCATTAAGATGACTTTAGAGTGGACCATCACCGAGCTACAAGTATATGGAGACTCTCAATTGATAATCAATCAGATCAACGATGAATACAATACCAAAGATGAAAAAATAATGCCATACAAGACTATGATAGATGTTTGGAAAAAATACTTTGCTTTGATAACCTTTGAACAAATTCCAAGAGAGAAGAACAGAGCAACTGATGCAATGGTGACCTTAGCTTCCTTACTTCAAAAACCAGATCAGAATGAGAAGTACAAATTCTTGGTGGAAGATTTGGCAAAACCAGCATTTGACCTTCTTGATACCCAAATTGTTTCCCTAATCAATGGACATGACTCACCTTGGTATGACCCTATCTATACCTATCTCAAAGACCAAGTGTTGCCTACAGACCAATCTCGAGCCCAAAAATGAAATTGCATCTGACAATCAGCCCATTACATAATCCTTTCTGAAACATTGTATCGTAAGGGTCTTAACGGGATGTTACTTATATGTCTAGAGGAAGAAGAGTCTAAGTTAGCTTTAAGTGAGGTTCACGAGAGCATTTGTGGGTCGCACTCAAGAAGATTAAACCTAGCCAAGAAGATCCTTCATATGGGGTATTTTTGGAAAACCTTAGAGAAGGATGCTTGTCACTTTGTCAAAATATGCAGTAAATGTCAATACCATGGTGACATGATACATGTGTCAACACAAGAATTGCATCCATTTGTTACACCATGGCCATTCTATCAATGGGGATTTGACTTGATTGGTGTAATCTATCCACCATCTTCTAGTGGGCACAAGTACATTATCACCACTACGGAGTATTTCACAAAGTGGGTAGAATCTATTCCTTTGATCATGGCATGGATAAACAGATCTCCATGTTCATCTTGAATCACATCATTTGCAAATATGGTATCCCTCATGCCATAATCACAGACAATGGAAAACAATTCAAAAACAAAGATGGATGAACTTTGTGACACATTCCATATTACTCATCACTCTTCATCCATTTATTATCCTCAAGGAAATGGACAAGCCGAAGCTACAAATAAGAACATTTTGAAAATCTTGAAGAGATCGGTAAATAAGTCAGGAAGAGATTGGCATGTTCAAATCAACCTGACATTATGGGCCTATAGAACTAGCATTTAGACACCTACAGGAGCTACACCATTTTCACTAGTTTATGGAGTCGAAGTTGTTCTACCATTGGAGGTTGAAATCCCATCTTTATGAGTATCATTGTAAGGGTTGATAGTAGATAAGGACTATAGATTTTCTCAGCTTCAACAATTAGATTTGTTAGAAGAACACAAAATGAAAGCCTATGAACACTTGAAAGTCTATCAGAACAGGATCTCAAGAAACTACAATAAGCATATCAAACTAAGAGTCTTTCAAGTAGGTGACTTAGTACTAAGAGAAAACCCTAAAAATAAAGTTGAAATAAAAAATAAAGGTAAATGGGAGGTGAATTGGCTTGGTCCATTCATCATTGTTTCTTCATTTGGAACAGGAACCTATAAATTAGCAGATTGTGATGGAGAAGAGCTACAAGAACCTATCAATAGCATCCATCTAAAGAGGTTCTATACATGAGGTAGATGAAAGAGAATAAAGAGTATCAGATGAGAAGCATCATATTTATTGTACATAGTCAAAAGAGATCTTGAAAAAAGAAAAAAATTGAAAAAATAAAAAATTGAAAAAAATTGAAAAAAAAAAGAAAAAAAATTGAAAAAAAAAAAGTGCCTTGGTGAAAACCTAGCAATAGGTGCCTTGGTAGAAAAAAAAGAGAGAAAAAGACCCAAAAGGTGAAAACTTGGCAATCAAGCACCTTTTGTTCCCTTAAGTTGTTTCCTAGTTGCATGTGTACATATTGCTTTCCCAACATCTCACTTGTAAATCTTCATTGCATCCATCATTTGTGCATAATCATAATAAAACCTGTCAACTGCATTGTTGCATTGCCTATTGCCCTAAGTTTGTCACATGATCACATTTATCACTTGGGGGAAGGAAAGGATTGGATTTTTGGTACAAACAGATTCAATTAGTGCTATATTCAGTCACAACATCAGAGAGATAATTATCAGAGCTTCATAAGAAGAGAGAGATTTTGTTGAACCTTTGATGGATATCATTGTTCATACCTAAGTATTCCGATCCCACAACTTGATCCTTGAGCCTTTATTGACTTTATTATTTGGGATTAAAAATTGACAACACTTTAAAGTTCAGAATGTTTGGAAATCCTATTTCAAAATCTTGATACATTGCAAAACACTTGAAGCTTTCTTTTGATGATCTTTATTGAAATGACCTTTATCACATCTCTTTAGCTAATCAATGATGTTTCGACTAGATTGGAAATGATGGGGACATGATATTTTCTTTCCTTTGAATGACTATTTTCAAGGAGATCCATCAACTTAGGTGAATTCGTCTAACGAAATGGTCATCAAAGAACCATTGACGACTATCACATAGGATGAAGAGTTGACCTTTTCTTGTTTACACAAATGGATACCTTGGCAATTTAGATCTTCCATATCTTAATACCAAAATCCACTTGCAACATTGAATCCGTTGAAACCGGTATTCATACTCCCATAGTTGGTCATTCAACTAGTGAGGGTTGTACTAGTTTCCAAAAAAGAGGTTACCAAAAGTGATATAAAAGCGGTATTCATACCATCATGATGTGGTCAGTGATGGTTGCACTTTCTTTAATGGTCCTACAATGCTCAATGATGAACATATTTCCCTATGGCATTTCTTTGCTAAAAAGCTAGTGACAGTGCTATCACTATGTTAAATTCTCTAGCTTCATGCTAAAATTTTTAAAAGGTCCAGTTCATGAACCTCATGGTATGGTTTTGAGGTTAAAACCCTAGGTTTAGTGGAAGCCCTAGTTGGTCTTAGGCCTTGTTCTAATTTTGCGTTACCTTTTTGGTTCACTAACCCTCCAAATAAAATATGTGTTGTTTTCACCCCCTTTTATTTACAACTTTAAATGTTGTATGGTTAGGTTTTAAAATCAGGACCCCTTTTAATATTTCCCGCAAAGCCTAAGTTTCCCGTGGTTTTTTTTCCTAAGTATCAAACCTTTTAAATGAGTGGCTGTCGTTAAATCTCATAGGTCCCTATTGTCAGAGTCTCTGACATGTGATATAGCAACAAGCGAACATCTGTCTCGGTAGGCCCATCTTCACTGTTGTGTTGACATTTAAATCAAGCAATACATTAACGGTTGTCATTATACCACTGGGTTGAGATGATACCTTTTTAAGCATCACGGTATAGCAATAAGTGTTTGATCAAAGTTTACTGACAGCAGCAAGGTTACTGACATGACAGTCTTAGTGGTGTGTTTTCTAGGTTGACACTTGTCTAGAGTGACGTAATAGTAGTGGGGTCAGACTTTTCAAAGGAATAAAGCACGATTTGATCTTATAGTTGTCGTTATACTGCAGATGAAAGATGTGGAGTATTTAAGCTCCGCGGTATAGCGATGACCATTTGATGCTATGCGATGGATGAAAGAAGAAATGAAAGGAGGGCCCACCCACCTATTCTTACAAATGTGGCATCTTCTGATTTGTTAGAAGGATGTATGAGGTGTCATAGTAGGGCCGACTTTCTTGGGTGGTTAAGTTTCGATAGGATCTCATGGTTGTTGTTATACCATTGGGGTAAAATGCATGTTCTTTAAGGTCCATGGTATAGCGACAACCGTTGATCTTGTTTAAGAGATGATTACTAAGGGTGGGTCCTCTGTCGCTAGGTCATGCTGACAGGCTTGTATTTGATTGGTTGAAGGACAGTGATGACATGTCAGGCTGTTAGTATACTTGACAACAAGGATAAATTTTGTGTTCTCCACCTAGTGATCTATTCGATGTGGCATTCCCTGATTCGACGAAGGATTTCAAAGGGGAAGGTGGGGTCATTGCTTGGGGAATTGATAAAGGGCTATGAGTTGGAAAGAATCTAGTGGTTGTCGTTACACCACCAAGTAAAGATGTTCAATTTCTACATCTGTGATTTAGCAACATGACGACACCTGTCCACTCCAATCAAAGATAAACTTAAGTTGTCTTTTTCCCACATGGTTATTTTGAATTGTTTTCATTGGCTGGGAACTCGTTTGGGAAAAAGTAAAAAGGGGTTGCATGGCTAATTTTGCTAATCGTCTGATGCACCAAAGGGAAATAACATCAATGGTCAAAATTCAAATTTTTAGTCTATGACGTTGTTCACGTCTTGTGAATGCTGAGGCTGCCAACTCTCAGTAATGGCAGACTTAATGAGCTACGTGCAGATGAATTGTAAATGGGTGGCGACATTATATATCAAATTCGATCATTGTTTCTCTTTACCGCTCTCATAAACATTTTGGTGAATAAGATTTTCTTCTGGAGTGATATCAAGCAAAGTCTTTCAAGTGCTTGGCAAGTCAAATTTTCTAAAATTACAAAATTGTTTGAACTCTGTGAAGGAATTGTGGGAGGAAAATCTTGTTGTTGTTGATATTTCTAGGGTTTTTTCTCAAGTATTCATATATTGTTTTAGAAACCCTAGTTTAAAATGCCACCAAAAAGAGGATTGTCTAGTAAGATAGAGTACAAAGATAGGGGTTTCTTTGAGGATTTAATGCAGTTACTACCGCATTCAGACAATGGAGCAGCCAAGCTAAAAGAACTAGTTCCGAGAAACCCTAGGGACTATGTTAATAGTGGACTCCATGATAGAGGGAATTGGATGAGAGATGCTAGGGTGGGTGAAGATCATAAAGGTCTTATTTTGTTCAAGGCATCCTACTCATAGAGAAATTCATGTGCTCCCCTCAGCAACATATGGCAATTTTTGTTAATCTCTATTGAGCATTTAAGGTTGTCATTAGTATCAAAGAATAGTAAATAGGTCAATCGGTTACTTATATTGAGACAGTCAGTAACAAGAAGTAAGACAGAACAGTCGATAAAGCCTTTACACCGAGCATCACATAGTTTACCGAGCACCAGCGACACCGACATCGACGGTTAGTAAACACTGAGCATCACATTATACATCGATTAGATCATACAGTGTTTACCAATGTCATAGAAAATGGCATAGTAATCTGAAATGGCACATTATTCTATGCAAATAGTTATAACAGATCGTAAAATAGTTTACCAAGATCGAGGAGAATTTATTGTAAATAGATACTCATTAAATGTAATGTTTATCTTATTGTAATAGTTGATCTAGGTTATTTTGCACTGTAGATCTTAGCATTATGATTATTTTTGTAACCTAATTTTTGATTAGGTGGCAAAACTAGAACACTATATATTATGTATGTTCACACCATTTTTATGAGGTTGGTGAACTAATATATATGAATCAAGGAACACTTGAAGACATTGCCTATCTTCAAGACAATCAGTTTACCAAGCAGAACAAAGCACAGAGGATATCAGATTGAGTAGAATCAGACAAGGCTACCGAGCAGAATAGAGCAAAGAACCATCATAGATAAGGTGATATTTTGATAAGCACTTATAGATCTATTTCAGACAATTGAGTTGTCAACTAGTAGATACTTGCCTATTACTTTTTGATAATTGTGATAGATTTTTTGATAAATCTCTTAACAGAGTAGACTTAACAGTCTTATGTAAATCTCTTAACCGAGTACACACTTCATTTAGTGTTGTTTAAATCCTATAACTAGGTAGATCTAGCAGATCTAATATGTTACTCCTAACAGGGTAAGATCACCAGAAGTGATCAAAACTTGTAGCCTTAACAAGCAAACCTTTTCTATCTACAGTAGTGAAGAATTTGTGGGTGTCATCCCCACCGCAGTTTTTACCTTCTTACAAGGGTTTTTGCATTACCAAAATACTTGTGTTATGTGATTTTCATATTGATTTCATGTTGTTTACTCTCTGAAGTTAACTAGATGATTGATTTCTGCAATTAGATTCAAGTTATTTTGATCAGTTATTACAGTATTCAATTATAGATCAGAAAGGTCATTACAAGTAAAGTTTTGAAGGCACTAATTCACCCCTCCCCTCTCAATACGTATCTCTCCTAATTCCAACAATTGGTATCAGATCATAGTTCTCTTGTTGAACCGTCTAACCATTGAAGGGTAAAGATCTAAGTCATGGACAGATATAAACTTGACAAGACTATTGAGAATCAAAAGATACAAATACAGATGTTTGTGGAATAGTATAAACAAGCCAAGGAAGAACTGAAGAAATTACTAGTTGATAGGAAGAACCTTGCAATTCATCTGAATGAAATTAGTTATCATGAAGAACCTATTGATGAAATATTTGATCATATTGGATCAAGCTCTAGAAGCATCTCTGACGGATCCGAAAGCATAATCTCTGAGTTATCTAAAAAGAATCAGCATCTATCTGAGCAAGTGAAATCACTTCAAATCGGTCATGAATCTTGAATGGTGAGAATGGTGGAAATCATGAACAATGCTAGACAAGCTAAACAAGATTAGAATCTAGCTATTGAAGACCGAAGACTAATGACTGAACAACTTCAAGCAAAAGAAAGTGAAATACAGAGACTCACTGATCATCACTTCCAAGTATCAAATCAGATGATGACAGTTAATCAAGAAATGAACTGAGTAAATGGAGAATTATCAAGAAGACTTGAAGATGTTGCAATACTTAGAGAAGATAATGAAAAATTGAGAAATGAAATAAAGACACAAAAGCAACACAATGAAATGATGAAGAGAGCTAAGGATGGCTCTAAAAAGATTGATGATTTCTTGACTAATCAGAGGAGATTCGGAAGCAGAGCCAGTATAGGCTACACCGATGAAGTAGAATCATCACAACAAGATGAAAAAGTCAACAATAATCAAACTTAGAAACCTAAAGTGATGACATGTTACCACTGTGGAAAAATAGGACATACATCTAATGTGTGCAGAAGAAAAGCATAAGGTAAACCTCCTGTCATTCCTAAGTTCAATGGATATTGTTATTATTGTGGTAAGTTTGGACATCCAAATTATGAATGTAGAGCTAAGAAGAATGACATTACTAATAATACTACTGAGGAGAAAATATGCTATACTTGTAATAAGCATGGACACACTGCAAGGGACTGCAAGGTGAAAATGAAACAAGTCTGGACACGTAAAGAGAAAATACAATGGAAGCCATATCAATCGAAGAGACAAGGTAACTCATATGTTTGGGATTATAATACATGGACTAATTGTACTGCATGTGGTTGGTATGGACATATTGCAGCAAACTATTACAAAAAGAGTCGGATTGGACAATCAAGAAACTAGACAAATGTAGGAATGACATGTATGCACTATCACAAGGTTAGTCATGTAAGCAAGAACTACAGAGATCGAGCACCTAATGAAAACCATATATTTGAGAGTGGATATAATAGTGCAGATATTATGAAGTTAAGGAACACAATTTGAAGAAGGCATCTAATGAGAATGCTGAGTCAAGTAACACTGTTGGTGAAACCTCGTCCACTGGATTGGGTGACATCGGTACCTCCCCTTAAGATGACAAAGGTATGTATGGAACTGACATTTTAAATAATCACATTTTACATACAGTTCCTTATATATGATGTAAAAATACCAAATCTACATGAATAAAGATGCACCATGGTTTATATGTTACAAGTTTGCAAATGACATCATATAGTCGGTAAAAGAAGAAACGTGAGTTGGTTACCCATCGGTAATCACTATACAAGGTTAACCGACAATAGTGCAAACTGATGAAGAAATTATAAGTTAACTGAGCAAAAGATATTGTAGACATTACCGAGCTAACATTCATTTCATACTGAAAGTTAGGTCACGCATTTAATGCATCAAAGTTTGAGCGAGAATATTGAAAAACCTATAAATACGTAGAAATAGAGTTCATTGTTACATTGCGATTTCGAAGAAAGGAGATCTTACAGAGAAGAGTTTGAGCTAAAGATTTTTAGAAAAGATTCCAAGCTACTGTAGATCGAATCAACAACAATTCTTCGATGATAACGAGTAAGTTCATCTGGCTACCGAACTCTGGTTATCTATTGTTTGTCGAAACCCTAGAAACAATTTATGGCATCAACATCAACCACAAGCAAATCATAGAACATTGAGGAGGAAGTGGAACTAATTGTTAGGGCACACTTTGCTGAAGAAAAATTCAAACCTCATCCCAAGGTCGCAGCACAAACAAATGATATGGGGGCATTTTCTAGTATTCCAGCTAGGGTTTTGTTAACAGAAGATGTTAGGGCCTACATTCATTGCAAGATCGGTGAAGTATGTGATTTTGAGACCATTACAGCTTATCAACAAGTCTATGGTCTGGATGGTAAGATTAAATCTGAATACAAGAAGATTGAGGATTCAGGGTTATGGTGTTTCACATACTTCCCGCAATCCTTTCTCAATGACTGAATAAGAATCGTGCTAAGCAGATTTCATGATGGAAAATTTTGGTTAGATAAACCTATTGAGGTCACTAAGAAGATTATCAGTAGGGTTACTAGGTACCCTACAACCGACAAAGCCAAAGCCTTTCGAAGTTCATCTCATCCCAACATAGAAAAGAACATTGGAGCTCAATGGGATGATAAGGCACTGAAAATTGCAACTATCAAAGATCCAGTGGTAAAATTGCAACTATCAAAGATATTCCAATCAAGTAAACCAAATAGTGTACCCTGCAGCACTGTGGACATGGCTTACAAAATTGTGAAGAAAGATCACCAGGTTGATCTTGCCGAGCTACTACTACATCAACTGCATGACAACATGAAGACAATAAAAGCAAAGAAGTCCAATACATGTAAGTACAGATCACTGCTTGTCTGTACATTTCTCTATCTACAAAAATATGTACCGGGTATCGGTAAAGTAAACTGGCAATTGGACAAACCAATAACTGCACAAATCGGTGAAATGATGCAAAGTCTAGGAGACAATTTGAACAAGGAATTCAATGCATATTTCAAGGAATTTAAAACAAAAATGCAACAAAGGAGTAGAATTCCAAGGGAATTAGTAAGTAAATTTGAAGATGACATATGCTTTGTGGTAAGCACAAACCACTCAATGATAAAGGCAGTAGAACCAAGAATAAAATGGCTAGCACTAATGGGATATGGAATGAATCATGATTTCTCTTTGAAATCTATCAATGCATTACTGGCATTATCGATAGACATCACTACCAGTAGGTTTGGTGTATATGAGGAAGCTAAGTCTAGAATCACAATGGACATAGAGATCGGAAAAATGTCTAGAAGGGAAAATAAAATGAGAAAAGATCTCTCAACAAAATATGGAAATGTATCTAACTCACCTAAGGAGTCACCAGTTGATGAGGCAACCGAAGGTCAGTTACAATTGGCTGACAAGCCCTATGACAGTGAGGAGACCGAGTCAGACAAGGAAAAGGATCACACACCGGTTCCTCCCACAACTAATGAACAAGATATGTAGCTACCAGAACCAGAAGGAATGAAGACACATTCATCAATTACTGCACAATCCACTGAGAAAGAAGAAGCAGTAAAAGTAGCAAAAAGAAGAGCAGCTACATCGACAAAGAAATACATAAAGAGAAAGAACAAGAAGGTAGCTAAGCCACCGAAGAAAAAGAAGAAATACATAAGAAATAAGGAAGATCTAGAGGATACAGAAACTAAAAATGATCCTGATCAATTCAAGTTAGTTCATAACAGGGAAAGTAATATAGAAGAAATTATTGAAGATATAATTGAGAATGGAAATCTTACATATCCA
Organism: Chamaecyparis obtusa; assembly: GCA_027943335.1. Classification (NCBI taxonomy): domain Eukaryota; kingdom Viridiplantae; phylum Streptophyta; class Pinopsida; order Cupressales; family Cupressaceae; genus Chamaecyparis; species Chamaecyparis obtusa. The sequence continues at coordinate 1,065,753 of BSBK01000598.1, forward strand.
GGCATAGGCAAATTTGGCAAAATGTTAATTGAGGACAAAACAAAGATAGAACATGCTATCATCCAAATGATGATAAAATTCAAGAGAGTACAGATGGAATTTGCATGTCAATTAACAAAAGAACTTGATGACAAAATAAGTGAGAGATGGGCTATTGCACTAGAGACATAATTTTGAAAGTAGAAGAGAAAGTTGAACAGGAAGCATTCCTAAAACTGTCTAACAAGAGACAGAGTTCAAAAGATAAAGGTATTTTCATTGATGATAACAAAGGTAAGAAAATAGAAGACACCGGTATATCAGTTACTGAGGTAATTGATATCATAGAACAAAAGGAAGAAATCAAAATTTCACAGGATGCACCGGATCAAGTTAAGATCCACTTGCAAAAGAAAATTGATGATGATTCACTCATTGAGGACATCACTAACGGTGATCCTGATGATGAGGATGATGAAGATGTGACAATTGCGCCATATAAAGATGAAGCATTAGACACTACTAGTGTGCTCACATCACTATCAGGTGAACTACTTGTACTTGCAGAGGTAGTTGAAATAATTTCACAAGTACAACCCAATGTAACTCACCCTGAGCCAAATATAGATACTACTGAGATTCAAGCACCCTAGCAACCTATAAATACAAATGAGCCTAACAAACTAGAGGCACAGTCTACAGAAACAAAGGAACCAGAAGAAACAAAGTCAACCGAGGTGAACCCACCTGACACTACAACCGAGACTCCCACGCCATCTATCGAGGAGTAGAATAAGGATGATACAGTGTCAACTGGGAAGGATACTCTGAGAAGTGACAAAAAAGCTATTGTCATAAGTGAGAAGAAGTCACCTCTTTTCTAGAAGAAGAAGAAGAAGAAAGCCAAAGGGCCAGTCACCATTGATGAAGTTATCATTATACCAAAATGTGACCCGAGAACCCTAATCCCTGAGGAACTAAGTAGATATGGGGAGTTATGTTCAAGGAAAGCAGCACAAGAAAAGTTAAGGCAAGAACACAAATGCAAAGAAGTTTTAAATAATGTATGGGATATTCTACAACACATAGTACCGGAAATAAATATTGATGAGAATACTCCCATCATAAATCAACTTGCCACACTCACTGACACAATCAATGCCCCTGATACAGATGTAGAAAAAAGAATAGAAGAAAGGGTAGAATCCAAGATTCAAAACAAATTGGTAGAAAGGATTAGCACAGAAGTGGCACTGAACAAAGTAAAATTATCTGAGTTCATTACCAAGGTAAAATCTATTACCCAGATAATCTGTCAGCTTCTCATCAAGCTTTGTACTTCAGACACCTTCACTTTAGAATTCAATGAAAAGATAAAATGTTTAGAAGAAGAGATAAAGTTGAGCACACAAGCAGCTATCGTTGAGCCAACTGCTTTCTTAAAGCATATTAACTGAGTTCAGGAACTCTAGCGACTAATAACAGACTTAAGGAAACAAGAAGTGCACATCACTGATCAGGTTACAGAGTTATAGAAAGAACTCACTCCTTACCTAAAGATTTTTGAAACACATATTGTCAAAGCTAAGTAACTTGTAGCAACACCAGATATTTCGGTGTTGGATAATATCTTTGACATGCATGCACAAGTCGATCTTGAGCATATTTCTCTTACCAACTTGAAAGAGGAGAGGGACAACCTCTTGGAGTCTGTACAGAAAACCCATCCAAACATTTTTGATAAGATGTAAGTATACATTATATATATATATTTGGCATTTGGCATTATTATCAAAAAGGGGGAAAACCATGTATATGCCAAATAAGTATACTTTGATATGTATATTACATACTACCGAGAGCATGCACCGAGGGGGAGTACTTTTTGTACTTAGAAATTTTTGATATGTATATGGTAGAGACATAAGGCATATATAGAAACATTCTTTCTATATGCATTTGAAGTTTTGATACTAATGCCAAAGGGGGAGATTTTTAATCTCTATTGAGCATTTAAGGTTGTCATTAGTATCAAAGAATAGTAAACAAGTCAATCGGTTACTTATATTGAGACAGTCGGTAACAAGAAGTAAGATAGAACAGTTGGTAAAGCCTTTACACCAAGCATCACACAGTTTACCGAGCACCAGCGACACCGACACCAATGGTCAGTAAACACCTAGCATCATAGTATACACCAAGCAGATCATACAGTGTTTACTGATGATCACAAAAAATGGCATAGTAATTTGAAATGGTACATTATTCTATGCCAACGGTTATAACAGATCGTAAAATGGTTTACCAAGATCGAGGAGAATTTATTGTAAATAGATACTCATTAAATGTAATGTTTATCTTATTGTAATAGTTGATCTAGGTTATTTTGCACCGTAGATCTTAGGGTTATGATTATTTTTGTAACCTAATTTTTTCTTAGGTGGCAAAAATAGAACACTATATATTATGCATGTTCGCACCATTTTTATGAGGTTGGTGAACTAATATATATGAATCAAGGAACACTTGAAGACATTGCCTATCTTCAAGACAATCAATTTACCGAGCAGAACAGAGCATAGAGGATATCAGATTGAGCAGAATCAGACAAGGCTACCGAGCATAATAGAGCAGAGAACCATCACAGATAAGGTGATATTTTGATCTATAAGCACTTATAGATCTATTTCAGATAATTGAGTTGTCAACTAGCAGATACTTGCCTATTACTTTCTGACAATTGTGATAGAGTTTTTGTTAAATCTCTTTAAAAAGTAGACTTAATAGTCTTATGTAAATCTCTTAACCGAGTACACACTTCATTTAGTGTTGTTTAAATCCTATAACTAGGTAGATCTAGCTGATCTAATATGTTAGTCCTAACAGGGTAAGATCACCAGAAGTGATCAAAACTTGTAGACTTAAAAGGCAAACCTTTTCTATCTGTAGTAGTGAAGAATTTGTGGGTGTCATCCCCACCATAGTTTTTACCTTCTTACAAGTGTTTAGGTGTTACCAAAATACTTGTGTTATGTGATTGTCATATTGATTTCATGTTGTTTACTTTCTTAAGTTAACTAGATGATTGATTTATGCAATTAGATTCAAGTTATTTTGATCGGTTATTACAATATTCAGTTATAGATCAGAAAGGTTGTCACAAGTAAAGTTTTGAAGGAACTGATTCACCCCTCCCCTCTCAGTACCTATCTCTCCTAATTCCAATAAATTTGATATTGGGAAGCTAGTGGTCCCTGGAGTTTTTATGGATGCTAAATTATTAATACAAATTGCTAAGTCTTATGACCCTATGACAAAGTGTATCAAAGATGTAAATGGGAATGATTTGATTAGTATCACTAAGGAGGAAATTAGGGAGGTCTTTTCACTAAAGGACCCTTTTGTTGGGTTGGAAAAGATAGACTTTACAGATTTTATAGAGGTTTATGAGGCTCAAAGGGATTATTAAAGGACAGGGCCTTTGAGGGATTTCATAGACTAGGTTGGATCCATGTGTGTCATTAGTCCAAGCACACCAGAGCCTTTCAGAATGAATCTTTTCAGCAAGAGAGCACAGGGTTTCTACAAGTCTTTGACTTTGATCCTAGGGCATGATGAGGCCACTCATATGCCAATACTATGTTTATGATGGTACAGTCATTACACCCCCAATTAGCATTGATTTTTGACTTTGCATCACATTTGGTTGATTTAATCAATGAGGGATTAATGGGAATTAAGAACATGAAGGTTAGAAGGCCTTTTGGGTGGTATTCAATGCTTATGTACATGTTCTTGTACAAGGGTGAGCAATTCTTCAGCTCAACAGTGAATATTGTGAAGGAGAGAAATGGAGAGATCCTTCTAGTCCAATTGTGGACCACAACTTTGTCATGGGACAGAGTTGATGCCAGTTTCATTGCTTTTAATAGGGATTTTACTTCAAGGTTGAGGACACTATTATTTTTTGACAATCCTAGGATACCAAGGGAGCTACTAAGGTTAATCAAACCAAAGGAATACTTTCAGGACATTACCACTATCCATAATTTTGGGGATATCATTTTGTACCCTGTGTCCATAGTTTTTAGACTCTATGGTTGCAGAAAGGCACAATTTGTTTTGCCCTATTAAGGTCCATTGAAGGTAGGATATACTGAAATTTTGAAAAATATTGGTGACCTACAAGAGAGTACCCTTACTAGCAAAGGAAGAGGGACTTTTTTCCCTGATATAACAATTGCTCATCAATTTTTTATAACTAAAGGAGGATGGGTATACTTGAACCAAGTATTCCAGCCCTACAGAATGCCTACAGCTGCAGTAAGGTGTGCAGACAATGAGGGTTTCCTATTAGGGATGTTTAGAGACAAGATTAGGTGTGCTCTTATGGAGAATCAATTTTTATTCCCTGAAGATATAATAAGAAATGAGTTTGACCTTCAAGCTCAAGAAATAAAAAAGGAGAAATGGGTGATCTACAAGAAGACTGTAGATTTCATTAAAAACTTTCATAAAGCTTATGACCCATTAAAGGGCTTTGAGCCATGGGCAAGAAAAGTAGAGGCTCCTATGGAGCATTTTGAAGGCATTATGCATGCAGTAAATGAAAAGAGGGTTGCAGTGAGTAAGACAAACCCTAAGAGGGCTAGGCAAATTTTGAGCCAGCTAGGATATGTGAAATTGACCCCAAGGGGAACATATACAATGCAGAAGAGGAGTGGGTACACTGTTCTCTTACCATCACAGCAAACAATTGAGGACATACCTTCCACTTCTAGGGGAAAGAGGCCAATGAATGACCCTACAATGCAAGGACCCTCTCCAAAGAGGAAAAAACAAGAAGGGTCAGGATCAGAGAAAAATTTATACTCTCCCTCTCAATCCCCCTTACATTTGGATGAACATGGGGTAGCAGAGTAGATGGTATAGTTTAGAAATGAGGGAAACATTTATGTTTCCAATGATGAGCTGCAAGGAGTACTAGAGGCACCTAAGGAGGTGGCCATGGATCTTACTATTGTCAAGTTTGAGGGTAAACAAATGGACCCTATTTTAAAACAAGCCAGTGATTCTTTTGTAGCTGATGATAAATTTGTTAGGACTAGGGCATTCTTCCAATTTTTGTGGAGAATGAAAATAAATCAGTTCAAGGAGATCTGTGAGAAGAAGAAGGAAGAATTCCCTGATAGGGACATCATAGAGATAGAAAATGAGACCAAGTAAGAAATGGTGAAGCAATTTGAAAAGATCACTCTTGAAGAAGGGAGGGCTATGGTCCATACTGCAAGGGTACTAATTATGCCATAGTGGGATATTGTTGATGCAATAGTCTTTGATCAAGTTGGGAAGAGCAAAGTGAAGACTCTTACTACTGTAGAATAGGCCCAACAAGCTGCCAGGGGAATTGCTTTTTCAGAGGACCATGCAGCCTTAGTGATGTGGTCCCTTAAGAGGGAGGAAGATAAAGGAAAAAGAGAGGCTCTCTCTATAGGGTATGCAGGAAATTTATTGGTACAAAGACTGGGTGAGACTTTCAGAGTAGAAGCTTCAAACCTAATTTTAGAAACTGCCAAGCTCAATGTCAAAGTGGTAGAGAAAGATGCCAAAGAAAAAGAGGAGCTCAGGCTCAAATTCAAAATTGTCCTCAAGTCTTAAAATGAGCTCAAGATAGAGTTGATTCAAAAGGATAGGTTAATTTATGAGCTATTAGGACCACAAGATCATAGGTCACCACAACTGATGATAGCTGACAAACCTACAATGGCTTCATCTTCTAGCCCAATCATTGAGTTTCCACCATCCCCCTACCCAGAGACACATTCAGATGCAAGAGTTAGTTGGGAGAAGCAACAATTAACAAAGGAAGCTAATAAATTGAGGGAAATAAAGGTGCAGTTGCAGAAGGAAAAAGATGAACATGTGAAGGCCATAGCTTTGGAAAACCAAAAGTATGAAGAAAAAATAATAGATGCAATAATGCAATTTGCACATGATTTGAAGCCCTCAATTTTCTTCAATCATGTCAGTAGGTTACATATTTTGTTTACTACTTTGAATAAAGATAAGACTGAGATGTCACCAATTTTGAAAAGGTGGATTGAGAGGTCTCCAAATGTGAAATTATTTCATTTATTTTCTAAAGGCCAAGAAGACCCTGATCCACTGATTAAGCCAGTGCACCAGGCTATGAAGAAAATAATAGAATCTGACATTATTTTGGGTCATTTCATAAGGAAATCAAGTATGTTGAAAGTAGAGTTGATGCTTTCAAATTATGAACTGATACCAACTATTCTCATAGAGTGAGGAGAATTAAAAGAATTATATCAGTGGAGAGAAGAGATGGATGCACTTTTGTCAGAGAGAGTGACTGGTGTCTTAGGTGACACCTATTCTTTTATTAGCACCATCAAACTATTTATGAACACAAAGTCAATGTTTGATTAGATTCAACATAAGATCAATCAAATAGAGAATGAATGGGAACAGTTGTCTAGCAAGAAAGCTAAGTTTGCAGATTTTGAATTCCCAAGTGAAGATGTGTACAATAAGTGGAGGTATCAGTACATACCTCATGTTCAAAAAGTAAATACTTCGTCAGCCTCTTGAGACAAGTGAAGGCAGTTACCTTTTGAGTCATGAAGGTTGTTGAGAAATAGAAAAACCATTTATTACAGGATGGACAGTGAGATATTGCAATCAGATTTGTTGAAAGAAGCCAAGGATAGCATTGAAGGCATAAAGCAAGGCAGCTCATCTACAAAATATCTCATCTATTTCATCAATGTATTTATTATAAACCAAATAGGGTTGTTGTAAAGTTTTAGGGTTAGGAATTTTGTAAACCCTAGAATGATCAATAGCTTGTTGCACTTCCTTGTATATAAAGGATTTTCCACGATCATTCTAGGTATTGAGAGTCTAGGAGTTAAAAAGATAAAGATTCTAAAACCCTAGCCCTGAGTCAAGGATTGTAACCTTTTGTATCATTCTTATCAAAGAAATAGAGAAGAAGTACAGGTTGCAACTATTATTTTGCAACCTTATTATTTAGAATATGATGTGTACAATGTTCAAGGTTATACTTAATATAAGTCTCAATTCTTTGTCTCTCCTTTGAGTTTATTCTGTAAATCTTTAAGTCTTTCTAAGATTTATATGTATGTGTTTGGCTTTGAGTTCTAATCTAGGATTGGATTAAATATTGCTCAGGGTGGGATACATGTTTACTAAATCTGTTTGAGGATTTTCTATAAGTAGGAAAGAGTTGATGTGTTTATATTTATGTTTAAAGACTAGATTCTCTTCAAAACATCTTTGCATTCATTATGTCCTCTAACATTTTTCCCAATGGATAGGGCACTGGCATGTGTTTTCCTATCTTTTCTTTGTGTGGAATGATCAAAACCTTGTAATCCTAAAACATTAAATCATTACCAGTCATTTTACTTTTATTTACATTTACAGTTGTTCTACCCAGTGATGGAGAGTCAATGAATAATAGGTTGTTATTTAGTACTTTCTCACCATCATCTGTTGTTAGATCTAGTATTGAGTAAAGAATGGACTTATATCTATTGGGTCAAGTGTACTCACCTTGGTTTTGTAGAGCCAGAAGTGAAGAGGGCAGTCTTGTCCCTATAGTTGGTCCAATTGCTTATAGATTTCTCACATTTGGAATTAACCACTCCTTAACATTAGTCATAAGCATATTGGTATCTCTTTGAGTGTAAAATCTTTTTAGACCCAAAAAAATGGCAACTCTGCTAGGGAATTCTGGAAGAATTTGTATAAAATAACATGGGTACAAGTTGAGCTAGACTTCTAGCCTGCTTATTTTCAAAACCAGTTAGTTACCTTATACACAATTGATTCCTTTTCAATTTTCGCCTACCTTTCCTATTTGATAAAATCATAGGAAACCCCAGTTAGTTTGGGTGGTGACTCTAAAACATCTCTGTACTAGTGCTTAATATAAAACATCACTATATCATTATGAGTTTCAAAAATACAAGGTCCTAGAGAAAGGAACACCCAGAGGAAAATTTGCAGGGTGAGCTTCCGACCACATGTAGACGAGGTCAAGGTAGAAGAGAAAAAAGCAGTAATGACATGTCTCTTACTTGGAAACAAAAGGGAAACTCAAGACAAGAAAGTCTTGCCCCTCCAAGTCAGGAAGGAAATGCCTCAGAATATGAGGAGGCAGTTGATTTAGGCTTAAACCAGTATGAGGATTATTATTCTCCCATAGAAAGAAAGGGTGAAAGGTTACCACACAATAGGAAGATAATCCCTAATAGATGGTATGGAGGGGAGAGGAGATCTAGAAGTAAGAGCAGGAGTGGACAAGATTTTGTCCCCCCTTTCACCCTTGGTTCATCTTTGCCCCAAGGCCTCCATGAGTCTCAGGATCAACAAGAAGAGCCTCAAGCACAACAGGTTGAATCTGAAACAACTTTTCCTGATTCTGAAGAGATATTTGAGGAATTTTATGAATTGGAAAGGAGAATTCATGAACAAGCAGCTATTAGGCAAAAAAGAGAAAAGGAAAGAGAAGAAAAAATTAGGCATGCCATGATAAGGGCTGACCAATTAAAAAGGCAGTTGTTAAATTTAGAGGCTATAAATTATGTTCCCATTCCTGAGTAGACAAGTGAACAGCCCATTTTCCAATAGGTGTTTGAAACAAGGGAACCAAGGGATAAGGGAAAGCAGAAAGCAATGGGGGTCTCAATTAATGAGCTAGTAGGCCCTAAATTTCTCATAGATTCCACTTTGAGATTGGAAGCAGATCTTGAAAAGGCCAAAAGGGAACAAGAATTGTTAGCTAAAGAACTTGAGAAGGTAGAATTAGAAGCCTCAACATTAGAAATGAAAAAGAATATTGACTTTCTAAGATGGTCTACAGGACCCACTAATTTGTCTAATTATACTGTTACACAAGGGGCAAATGTTGCAAATTTAGCAAATCAGACAACTGGGGTTCCCCCACCAGGAGGACTCAAAAAATTTTCCATGACTAATACTGATGAATCTACATCTCAGGGTGCTGGTATCTTTAATATAGGGGTTATACATGAAAGATGAAAATAGTTGGTTTTCACTGGCATCCCTGGATATCCTAATCTCATCCTTGAAGAAATCAGGAAGAAGCTTCCTAACTTCACTGGAAGTAATGTTGTTACTTGTGAAGAGCACCTAAAAAACTTTATTGATGTAATTGATGATTATAACATTGTGCCTGATGATGTTATCATGAAATTATTTGTACAATCCCTAACAAAAGATTTAAGGGATTGCTTTAGGGCTTTGCCACATGGTAGCATAGGTTCATGGGATCAGCTTAGGCATTGTTTCAAAGAATAGTATGGTGATAAGATACATGAGGGTTTTATGTTAAATGAATTTAATAACATAAAGAAGAATTTCAATGAGGATGTTGTTGAGTTTAATGTCAGACTTCAAAAGGCAATGCATAAACTCTTGCAAGTCATCAGATTGGACGATAGAGTATGTCTTGTCACATATTTAAATGCTTTTGATTCTAAGATGGGCTACCTTTTGAGAGATAAAAACCCAAGGAGTCTTGTTGAAGCTTACAAGCTAGCTATGAACATACAGAGTAACTGAAGAATTTCAGGAAAGTTGGGAAGAAGGGAAGATAACAAATCACAATTGTTAAATAGAAAAGATCTAGGAAAGCCTATAGGTGTAAAACCTAAGGATGATGATAGCCTAAAGAAGATCTTGAAAGCAATAAAGGACTTAAATCCTAATGAGAACAAAAATAATAAATTTATAGGAGGGGATAAGCCTGCCTTTAATAATTTCAACAAATTGCCAAGAATGCAGAACTACCCATACAATACTCAATGGAAAGATGGGAAGCCTATTCTTCCTGAAAGAAAGGATAAACCAAATGATAGGACTCCTAATCCATTGCAAAGAAACTCAATGAATGTGGTGGAAGATGTCCCATGGTGTATTGTTTGTTAGTCACCACATGATCCCAATTATTGTGTCATATCCCAAAGTGTCTCCTCACAAGAGGAGCAAGAATGTAATGAGGAACAGCCTTATGATGATCAAGGATGTGGAATTATTTCTTCCCATGTTTGGGATGAAGTGGATTCTGCTAAAGAGGATGAAAATCAAGATGTCTTTAATTCTCAAACTAAAGCTGAGACATACCATCAACAGGTTTTTTCAGATGAAGATAGTGAGCCTGATAACATCCAATGCAATATTTTGAAAATTAAGGAGACAGTTGTTTTGAGGAGGCCTTCTGATCAGGAGATTGCCTTGATAACAGCTGATATGGTTACTCAAGCTAAGACAAATTACAACCTTAGAAATAGAGTGGTTGGTAGTCCAAATCAAAAGCTTGCTGGAATTTTCATCAAGAAAACATACAAGGATGTAAAAACATCACAGGATAAGCCTAAGGATGCTAATCCTATTGATAAGGTCAAAATAAAGAAAAATGCTAAACCTAACATTGTTTACAAGGTAAAATCCAAACCCACTATTGAGTTTTTTCTAGCTTTGCAGAAGGAGGATGGAGCCCATATTAAAAAACTTGCAGACATATCTATCCAGGAGACTAATAAAGAAGTTGCAAATTTGAAGCCAGATGTTTCTGATTCAAAGTATGTTCCAATTGATATGAGCAAATTGTTGTCACATATCATTGTAAAAGTCCCTTTGTTAGAAATGATGAGAATAGAAGAACATAAGGAAAAGGCCCTAAATTGGGTAAATGGTGTGGTATCCACTAAGTCTCAAAAAATAGAAAGGGTTGAGAAACAGATAGCAACTATGAATGATGAAAATGAAAATTTCTCTGAGGACATTGTTTCTAAAATTTCCCAAATATATTTGGATGCAAATGTTGTTAGTACTATAGCAAGAACAAATGATCCTTTCTTTTTGAATCTGCAGATAAATGGGAAGTTGCTAAAAAATTGTATGATTGATTCTAGAGCATCAAACACTATTATGCCTACTAAGGCTATGAAGTCACTAGGGTTAAAGGTGGACACACCTCATGGAAGATTTCAGGCAATGGAATCAAGGGAAGTACCAGTTGTGAGTACCATCAAGGCTCTACCTTATAGATTGGCTGCATACCCCAGTAAACAATTGACCATGAGTGTCTTGGTAGTGGATATTCCTCCCCAATATGGGATGTTACTATCAAGAAAGTGGAGTGCTTCTATGGGAGGAATGATACAGTGTGATATGTCATTTGCCACTTTCAACTTGGAGGGACAAAACATTAAGGTTTATAGAGAACTCAGGACTCCACATATGATTGAAGAAGAAGAAGACACCATGAATTGCTTTCTTGACACTGACATTAATGCTTTCAAGGTTCAAGACAAAGATAATGATGAGAATGTTGAAAATACACATAGGCCAAAAAGCCAGGAGGGATGGATTGATCTTGACAGTTTGTGGACCATGTATTTTGATGGTGCAAATAGCAAGGAAGGATCTGGAGCTGGAATCTTACTCATAGCTCTGAATGGTAAAACTTTCAAATTCTCCTTTACTTTTCTATTCTCATGCACAAATAATATTGCAGAGTATGAAGCTCTATTGATAGGTCTAAGGTTGGCATCAAGGCATGGTATAAAATGTTTAAAAGTAGTGGGTGACTCTGAGTTAGTTGTTTCCAAAGTCAGAGAAAAGTATGCTTCAAAAAATTAGAAGTTGGAGCAGTATAGAAATGTTGTATGGGATGAGATTGAAAGTTTTAGTGCTTTTAATATTTGTTGGATGGAAAGAAGTCAAAATAGAATGGCATACTTATTGGCTAATGCGGCCCATAGACCTGAAGATGTCACATTTGCTGATATTTCAAATATAGAAGTGCAAGCCAGGCCTTCCATCCCTAATAATATAGATAATTGGCAGGTTTTCTCTGATGACCAGGACATATTAAGATTTCTCCAATGTGAATCCCATTTTGGTGACAAAGAAATGGATTTCAGTACTTATGTTGATATAGTGAATGGTAAGGATGTCATTTTTGGGAAAGAGGTTTTATAGTTAAAATCAAATAGGGTTCCCAAAGGATTAGTTGCTCTTGAAAGGGCATTTGATAATAAGGACAAAGCTTTTTCTGCTAGTACTGATAAAACCAATTTGCTAGAAGAAATAAACTTGGGTACAAGAATTGTCCCCAAGAAGGTTTATATAGGAAAATTTTTGTCCCCAAGAACTAGAAAAAATTTGATTGATCTTCTCAAAAAATTTAGGCATGTTTTTGCCTAGTCCTATGAAGATCTCAAAGCTTATAGGGAGGACCTTTTTCAACATGAGACTCCACTAAAAGAAGGCACGAAACCTTTTAGATAGAAATTGAGACCTATTAACCCTACCTTGGCACCTAAAATGCAAGGGGAACTCAAGAAGATGGTGGATGCTAGAATAATCAAGCCTATTAGGCATTCCACCTGGGTTTCAAATTTGGTGCCTGTCAGAAAGAAGAACAATGACATCAGGCTGTGTGTTGATTTTAGGAATCTTAACATAAATTCTTTAAAGGATAACTATGGATTACCAAATATGGAGAACATGTTGCAGAAAGTCACTGGATCGGAATTGATGTCCATGATGGATGGCTTTTTAGGTTACAATCAGGTTATGATTAAGGACATAGAGCATTTTAAGACTACATTTACAACTCCTTGGGGAACATATGTTTATGTAAGGATGCCCTTTGGGTTGACTAATGCTGGTGCCACTTTTCAAAGGGCTATGGATGTAGCCTTTGCTGATTTCATTGATAGATTCATGGTGGTATATGAAGATGATCTGACATCTTTCTCATCCATGGAGGAACAACATTGCCAACATCTAGAAAAGATTTTCATTAGAGCATTAGAGTATGGGGTTTCTTTGAATCCAAAGAAGTGTGCTTTTGGTGTGGTAGAAGGAAAACTTATAGGGCATATTGTTTCAAAGGATGGAGTGAGGATAGACCCAGAAAGGGTGGAAGCTATTGATAAACTATCTTTACCAAGGAATATCAAGGGGATTCAGTCCTTTTTAGGATAGGTCAATTTTGTGAGAAGATTTATTACAAACTTTGTAGAAATTAGTATTCCCATATCAAGAATGTTAAAAAAGGGAGCAAAGATTGAATGGGATGTGGAAGCAATACAAGCTTTTAATGATATTAAAAGGGATATCAAGCATGCCCCAGTTTTAAAAACACCAGATTATAGTAAACCTATGCAGATCTTTTCCTTTGCATCTGCCCATACTGTTGCAACAGTGTTGTTACAGAAAAATGCTGATGGTTTTGAACAGCCTATTTCTTTTTTCAGCAAGACCTTGTAGGCAGCTGAATTAAATTATGATGTCATTGAAAAGAAATCTTATGCCTTGGTAAAGGCTATTAAAACATTTATGTGTTATCTGGTAGGAGCCACAATTGTTGCCTATGTTCCGAGTGCTGCAGTTAAGGATATCTTGGTCCAGCAAGAAGTCTCAAGAAGAAGATGTAGATGGATAAATAGGATTCAAGAATTTAATATTGACATCCACATTACAAAATTGGTAAGAGGATTGGGCCTAGCAAAGTTGATGGCCCAAAGCAATTTAAATGCAAACCAGATAAATATGTTGGAGGAGAATCAAAGACCTTTTGTATGTAACATGGATTGTTGTGAGTGGTACAAGGATGTTGTCAAATATTTGCAAAGGATGGTTTTACCCCCTAGACTGGATGATAAAAAAAGAAGGACTATTAAGCTTCATTCCATAAGATCTGCAATTATAAGTGGTGAATTATGGTGGAGGAGCAATGAGGGTGTCTTGATTAGATGTGTAGATCGGGATAAGGCCAAGCTTTTGATGAATGAAATGCACAATGGGATTTGTGGAGGACACTATATGGTGAAAACTACAGCCCATTAGATCATCAGGTCTAGATTTTGGTGGCCATCACTCTTCAAAGATACACATCAGTTTGTAAAGAGGTGTGATCCTTGTTAAAGGTTTGCAAGGAAACTAAAATTTAGTGGAAATTTGCCTCTCAAACTTGTTACTGTTCAGGCACCTTTCGAAAAGTGGGGTATGGATTTCATTGGTGAAATCCCTAATAAGTCTAGTGGTGGACATTCTTATATCTTGGTGGCAACTGACTACTTCACCAAGTGGGTTGAAGCAATCCCTTCAAGGAGAGAAACTAGTAAGGTGGTAACAGATTTTGTCATATAAAACATTCTTACAAGGTTTGGTTGCCCAAAAACCATGGCGGTTGATAATGCAATGTGTTTTAGGTCAGAGGAGTTCGTTGACTTTTGCCAAACCAATGGCATAAAAATATCATATTCATCTCCCTACCATCCACAGGGCAATGGCCAGGCAGAATCTAGTAACAAGAGTCTGATTAAAATTTTGAAAAGAGTATTGGATAAGAACAAGAGGGCATGGGATTCCAAATTGTTACAACCCCTATGGGCTGATAGGGTTACAATCAAGAAAGCAATAGGATGTGCCCCTTTTGACTTAGTGTATGGGATTAATGCAAGGTTACCTCAGAATAATTTATTGTAGATGTATTAGTTCATACAAGCATATGATGATGTGGAAGAAGATATGACTGTCAGAATAAATGATTTGATTCAGTTGAATGAGGTAAGAAATGATGCACATAATAAAAATGAAAAGTTGCAGGCCTAGTGCAAAGTCCTATATGATAAAAGGACTACTCAGAGAAATTTTGCAAAGGGTGATTTGGTCCTAATGTGGAATGTCAGGTTAGAAGATAAACAAAAGCATGGGAAGTTTGACCCCATCTGGTTAGAACCATATATCATTGAAGAAAATTGGGGAACAAATTCTTATTTATTGAAAAATCTAAAAGGAGAGCTCATGGAATTGCCAGTTCATGGTCAGTTCTTGAAATTTTACTTCTCTTAAATATTTTGTGAGTCTCTGTGTAGGTTTAGTTTTAGGGTTTTGTGGTTTTATGTTTCCCAGTTGAAGTTTTGTTCTAGTCTTCTCATCCAAGAGATTCTAGTTTTCTCATTGTATCTGGAGGAGATACATGTCCCCAACCATGAGCCATTGTTATCACTATGTTAAATTCTCCAGCTTCATGCTAAATTTTTTAAAAGGTCTAGTTCATGAACCTCATGGTATGGTTTTGAGGTTAAAACCCTAGGTTTAGTAGAAGCCCTAGTTGATCCTAGGCCTTGTTCTAATTTTGCGTTACCTTTTTGGTTCACTAACCCTCCAAATAAAACATATGTTGTTTTCGCCCCCTTTTATTTACAACTTTACATGTTGTATGGTTAGGTTTTAAAATCGGGACCCCTTTTAATATTTCCCGCAAAGCCTAAGTTTCCCATGGTTTTTTTTTCCTAAGTATCAAACCTTTTAAATGAGTGGTTGTCATTAAATCTCACAGCTCCCTATTGTTAGAGTCTCTGACATGTGATATAGCGATGAGCGAACATCTATCTTGGCAGGCCTGTCTTCACTATTGTGTTGGCATTTAAATCAAGCAATACATCAATGGCTGTCGTTATACTGTTGGGTTGAGATGATACCTTTTTAAGAATCATGATATAGTGACAAGCACCAATCGAAGTTTACTAATGGCAACAAGGTTACTAACATGACAGTCTCAGTGGTGTGTTTTCTAGGTTGACACCTGTCTAGAGTGACATAATAGCAGTGGGGTCAGAATTTTCAAAGGAATAAAGCACAATTTGATCTTATGGTTGTCGTTATACCACAGATGAAAGATGTGGATTATTTAAGCTCTGTGGTATAGCGACGACCGTTCGATGCTATGCGATGGATGAAAGAAGAAAGGAAAGGAGGGCCCGCCCACCTGTTCTTACAAACGTGGCATCTTCTGATTTGTTAGAAGGATGTATGGGGTGTCATAGTAGGGTCGACTTTCTTGGGTGGTTAAGTTTTGATAGGATCTCACGGTTGTCATTATACCACTGGGGTAAAATGCAAGTTCTTTAAGGTCCACAGTATAGTGACAATAGTTGATCTTGTTTAAGAGATGATTACTAAGGGTGGGTCCTCTGTCACTAGGTCATGCTGACAGGTTCGTATTTGATTGGCCGAAGGATAGTGATAACATGTCAAGTTGTCAATATACTTGACACTGAGGATAAAGTTTGCATTCTCCACCTCATGATCTATTTGACATGGCATTCCCTGATTCGATGAAGGATTTCAAAGGGGAAGGTGGGGTCATTGCTTGGGGAATTGATAAAGGGCTATGAGTTGGAAAGAATCTAGCAGCTGTTATTACACCACTGGGTAAAGATGTTTGATTTCTACATCCGCGCTTTAGTGACATGATGACACCTATCCTCTCTGATCAAAGATAAACTTAAGTTGTCTTTTTCCCACATGGTTATTTTGAATTGTTTTCATTGGCTGGGAACTCATTTGCAAAAAAGTAAAAAGGGGTTCCACAGCTAATTTTGCTGATCGTCTGATGTGCCAAATGGAAATAACATCAACAATCAGAATTCAATTTTTTAGTCTGTGACATTTTTCACGTCTTGTGAATGCTGAGGCTGCCAACTTTCAGTAATGGTGGACTTAATGAGCTACGTGCGGATGAATTGTAAATGGGTGATGACATTATATATCAAATTCGATCGTTGTTTCTCTTTACCGCTCTCATAAACATTTTGGCGAATAATATTTTCCTTTGGAGTGATATCAAGAAAAGTATTTCAGGTGCCTGGTAGCTCAAATTTTCTAAAATTACAGAATTGTTTGAACTCTGTGAAGGAATTGTGGGAGGAAAATCCTATTGTTGTTGATATTTCTAGGGTTTTTCTTGAGTATTCATATATTGTTTTAGAAACCCTAGTTTAAAATGCCACCAAAAAGAGGATTGTCTGGTAAGACAGAGTATAAAGATAGGGGTGTCTTTGAGGATTTAATGCAGTTACTACTGCATTCTGACAATGGGGCAGCCAGGCTAAAAGAACTAGTTGCGAGAAACCCTACGGACTATGTTAATAGTGGACTCCATGATAGAGGGAATTGGATGAGAGATGCTAGGGTGGGTGAAGATCATAATGGTCTTTTTTTGTTCAAGGCAGCCTACTCACAGAGAAATTCATGTGCTCCCCTTAGAAACATATGGCAATTTGATATTGGGAAGCTAGTGGTCCCTGGAGTTTTTATGGATGCTAAATTATTAATACAAATTGCTAAGTGCTATGGCCCTGTGATAAAGTGTGTCAAAGATGTAAATGCGAATGATTTGATTAGTATCACTGAGGAGGAAATTAGGGAGGTCTTCTCAGTAAATGACCCTTTTGTTGGGTTGGAAAAGATATACTTTATAGAGTTTACAGAATTTTATGAGGCTCAAAGGGATTATTTAAGGGCAGGGCCTTTGAGGGATTTCATAGACCAGGTTGGATCCATGTGTGTCATCAGTCCAAGCACATCAGAGCCTTTTAGAATGGATATTTTCAGCAAGAGAGCATAGGGTTTCTACAAGTCTTTGACTTTGATCCTAGGGAATGATGAGGCCACTCATATGCCAATACCATATATGTTTATGATGGTATAGTCATTACACCCCCAATTGGCATTGATTTTTGACTTTGCATCACATTTGGCTAATTTAATCCATGAGGGATTAATGGGAATTAAGAACATGAAGGTTAGTAGGCCTTTTGGGTGGCATTCAATGCTTATGCACATGTTCTTGTACAAGGGTGAGAAATTCTTCAGCTCAATAGTGAATATTGTGAAGGAGAGAAATGGAGAGATCCTTCCAGTCCAATTGTAGAAAATAGCTTTGTCATGGGACAGAGTTGATGCCAATTTCATTTCTTTTGACAGGGATTTTGCTTCAAGGTTGAGGACACTATTATTTTTTGACAATCCTACGATCCCAAGTGAGCTACTAAGGTTAATCAAACCAAAGGAATACTGTCAAGACATTACCATTGTCCATAATTTTGGGGATATCATTTTGTACCTTGTGTCTATAGTTTTTAGACTCTATGGTTGCGGAAAGGAACCTTATGTTTTTCCCTACCAAGTTCCATTGAAGGTAGGATATGCTAAAATTTTGAGACAGATTGGTGACCTACAAGAGAGTGTCCTTACTAGCAAAGGAAGAGGGACTTTTTTCCCTGATATAACAATTGCTCATCAATTTGTTATAACTAAAGGAGGATGGGTATACTTGAACCAAGTATTGCAGCCCTACAGAATGCTTATAGCTTTAATAAGGTGTGCAGACAATGAGGGTTTCCTATCAGGGATGTTCAGAGACAAGATTAGGTGTGCTCTTATGGAGCATCAATTTTATTTCCCTGAAGATATAATAAGAAATGAGTTTGACCTTCAAGCTCAAAAAATAAAAAAGGAGAAATGGGTGATCTACAAGAAGACTATAGATTTCATTAAAAACTTTGATAAAGCTTATGACCCATTAAAGGGCTTTGAGCCATGGGCAAGAAAATTAGAGGATCTTATGGAGAATTTTGAAGGCATTATGCATGTAGTAAATGAAAAGAGGGTTGCAATGAGTAAGATAGACCTTGAGAGGGATAGGCAGATTTTGAGCCAGCCAGGATATGTGAAATTGACCCCAAGGGGAACATATACAATGCAAAAGAGGAGTAGGTACACTGCTCTCTTACCATCATAGCAAAGAAGTGAGGACATTCCTTCCACTTCTGGGGGAAAGAGGCCAATGAATGACCCTACAATGCAAGGACCCTCTCCAAAGAGGCAAAAACAAGAAGGGTCAGGTTCAGAGAAAAATTTATACTCTCCCTCTCAATCCCCCTTACATTTGGATGAACATGGGATAGCAGAGTAGTTGGTACAGTTAAGAAATGAGCGAAACATTTTTGTTTCCAATGATGAGCTGCAAGAAGGAGTACTAGAGGCACCTAAGGAGGTGGCCATGGATCTTACTGTTGTCGAGTTTGAGGGTAAACAAATGGACCCTATTTTAAAACAAGCCAGTGATTGTTTTGTAGCTTATGATAAATTTGTTAGGACTAGGGCATTCTTCCAATTTTTGTGGAGAATGAAAATAAATCAATTCAAGGAGATCTGTGAGAAGAAGAAGGAAGAATTCCCTGATAGGGACATCACGGAGATAGAAAATGAGACCAATGAAGAAATGGTGAAGCAATTTGAAAAGATCACTCCTGAAGAAGGGAGGGTATGGTCCATACTGTAGGGGTACTAATTCTGCCAGAGTGGGATATTGTTGATGCAATAGTCTTTGATCAAGTCAGGAAGAGCAAAGTGAAGACTTTTGCTACTGCAAAAGAGGCCCAACAAGCTGCCAGGGGAATTGCTTTTTCAGAGGACCATGCAACCTTGGTGATGTGGTCCCTTAAGAGGGAGGAAGATAAAGGAAAAAGAGAGGCTCTCTCTACAGGGTATGCAGGAAATTTATTGGTACAAAGAGTGGGTGAAACTTATGGAGTAGAAGCTTCAAACTTGATTTTAGAAACTGCCAAGTTCAATGTCAAAGTGGCAGAGAAAGATGCCAAAGAAAAAGAGGAGCTCAGGATCAAATTCAAAACTATCCTCAAGTCTTACAGAGCTCAAGATAGAGCTGATTCAAAAGGATAGGTTAATTGTTGAGCTATCAGGACCACAAGATCATAGGTCACCACAACTAATGATAGCTTACAAACCTACAGTGGCTTCATCTTCTAGCCCAATCGTTGAGCTTCCACCATCCCCCTACCCTGAGACACATTCAGATGCAAGAGTTTGTTGGGAGAAGCAAAAATTAATAGAGGAAGCTAATAAATTAAGGGAAATAAGGGTGCAGTTGCAGACATGTGAAGGCCACAGCTTTGGCAAACCAGAAGTATGAAGAAAAAATAACAGATGCAATAATGCAATTTGCACATGATTTGAAGCCCTCAATTTTCTTCAATCATGTTAGTAGGTTACATATTTTGTTTACTACTTTGAATAAAGATAAGACTGAGATGTCACCAATTTTGAAAAGGTGGATTGAGAGGTCTCCAAATGTGAAATTATTTCATTTATTTTCTAAAGGCCAAGAAGACCCTAATCCACTGATTAAGCCAGTGCACCAGGTTGTGAAGAAAATAATAGAATATGACATTATTTTGGGTCATTTCATAAGGAAATCAAGTATGTTGAAAGCAGAGTTGATGCTTTCAAATTATGAAGTGATACCAACTATTCTCACAAAGAGAGGAGAATTAAAAGAATTATATCAGTGGAGAGAAGAGATGGATGCACTTCTATCAGAGAGAGTGACTGATGTCTTAGGTGACACCTATTTTTTTATTAGCACCATCAAACTATTAATGAATGCAAAGTCAATGTTTGATTAGATTCAGCATAAGATTAGTCAAATAGAGAACGAATGGGAACAGTTGTCTAGCAAGAAAGCTAAGTTTGCAGATTTTGAATTCCCAAGTGAAGATGTGTACAATAAGTGGAGGTATTAGTACATACCTCATGGTCAAAATGTAAATAATCCATCAACCTCTTGAGACAAGTGAAGGCAGTTACCTTTTGAGTCATGAAGGTTATTGAGAAATAGAAAAAACATTTATTACAGGATGGACAGTGAGATATTGCAATCAGATTTGTTGAAAGAAGCCGAGGACAGCATTGAAGGCATAAAGCAAGGCAGCTCATCTATAAAATATCTCATCTGTTTCATCAGTGTATTTATTATAAACCAAATAGGGTTGTTGTAAAGTTTTAGGGTTAGGAATTTTGTAAACCCTAGAATGATCGGTAGCTTGTTGCACTTCCTTGTATATAAAGGATTTTCCATGATCATTCTAGGTATTGAGAGTCTAGGAGTTAAAAAGATAAAGATTCTAAAACCCTAGCCCTCAGTCAAGGATTGTAACTTTTTGTATCATTCTTATCAAAGAAATAGAGAAGAAGTATAGGTTGCTACTACTATTTTGCAAGCTTATTGTTCAGAATATGATGTGTACAATGTTCAAGGTTATACTTAATATAAGTCTCAATTCTTTGTCTCTCCTTTGAGTTTAATCTATAAATCTTTAAGTCTTTCTAAGATTTATATGTATGTGTTTGGCTTTGAGTTCTGATCTAGGATTGGATTAAATATTGCTCAGGGTGGGATACATGTTTACTGAATCTGTTTGAGGATTTTCTATAAGTAGGAAAGAGTTGATGTGTTTATATTTATGTTTAAAGACTAGATTCTCTTCAAAACATCTTTGTATTCATTATGTCCTCTAACATTTTTCCCAATGGATAGGGCACTGGCATGTGTTTTCCTATCTTTTCTTTGTGGGGAATGATCAAACCCTTGTAATCCTAAAACATTAAATCATTACCAGTCATTTTACTTTTATTTACATTTACATTTGTTCTACCTAGTGATGGAGAGTCAATGAATAATAGGTTGTTATTTAGTACTTTCTCACTATCATCTATTGTTAGATCTAGTATTGAGTAAGGGATAGAGTTATATCTATTGGATCAGGTGTACCCGCCTTGGTTTTGCAGAGCCAAAAGTGAAGAGGGCAGCTTGTCCCTATAGTTGGTCCAATTGCTTATAGATTTCCCACATTTGGAATTAATCACTCCTTAACATTAGTCATAAGAATATTGGTATCTCTTTGAGTGTAAAATATTTTTAGACCCAATAGACAGTTGCATTGCATTGCATTTTCATGTTAGATTAAGTGCATATTTGTAGTTATTTTTCTAAGGGAAAAGGGGTTCAATTAATCAGGTTGAGTAAAACATTAAAAAGGGGGTTCAATTAAATGTTTTTGCCTTGATTCTAATCAATAATGTGAGGTTATCTTTTGCATTTATCCATAGCATTACTCATTAATCATTATCCATGTATCAGAAAAAGCAAAAGAGAAAAAATCATTCATTATACATCATTTGCATACATCTAGTTAAGAATAGAATTGCATACATATGAAAAAATCAAAAACATAGGGGCATTCATATCCATATTTCCATTAAATCTTTTCATCCATACATTGAAAAATAGAAAAGCATATCAAAATAGCATAAATTATTGCATCCATCTATCTATATCATACATGAGATACATTGCATCCATAGCATAATCAAAGTAAATGCATCATAAAACATCATATAGCTGCATATAAAGATGATCTCATATGAACACATCAAAAGAATCAAGAAAGATAAATCATCATATAAATGTTCATAAGATCAATGATCCATCAAATCAGTGTCGAAATATACAATGTCATCAACACAACTATACAATTAACAACTATACAACTATACAATTAATTGATTAAAATCAATTATATAGTGTTTTTCACCCCTTTAAGCTTGTATTTAATTATTTAATGTCATTATTTGATACAAATGGCACTCACAGAGTGATACATCAAGTTCCGATCAATAAGCATGAGACATGATACAAGTCATCAACATGAGGAACATATCCAAAATCAATAATCAAGATCATGTGGCACCACCCGATCCATCACCAGCACCTGATCCATCTAGACCCCCATCACCTAGTCTATCCTGAGTAGGAGGAGTTTGACTATTACTAGCCATACTAGGCCTCTAAGTCATAAAGGCCATAAATTGTTGCATCAAAATAGCCACCTGGTCTAATCTACCAACAATAGTGGATACATCTATCCATAATGAGTGAACATCCCATGATAGAGTGTCAATACTAGGAGTAGCCTGAGATGACTGACCCATATCCTATGATCTAGGAACCTGTGGAGGCACCTATTGTGCTGAAATCTGATCCTGTTGTGCCAGAATCTGATCCTGTTGTGCTAACACAACCCACTGTAACTGAACCAAAGGATCCAGTCCTCTAGGAACCTGTCTAGCAACCTCAATGTGTACTTATCTCTGAGCTCTTTGTTGTCTCTATTATCCCTGTACCAATGCATCTCAAGGATGAACAAACTCAGGTCCCTTCTGTACCTGCCTAACATCTCTAGCATTATCCCTAACATGTCCAACTCTCACCCATGGCCCATCTCATCCTTGACCCATGACCTGAGGAGCTCTCTATCCTCTCTGAGCTCGTCATCTCTGATGTCTCCTCCTACCACCACCACCATCCCCGCCATCATCCCCTCCATCATCATCATCCTTGTCATCCTTTGATCTCTCATCATGACCAGGGATAGGCTTTGCTAGATCTATAAATTGAAGAAACATGTTGTGAGACCACCAGTCCTGATACTCATGTGACATACCAGCATCAACTACACGCACTAACATATCCCAGCTGCAGTACGCCAACTACACAATCTAATCACAAGAAAACTAAAAATCAATCTGAACACCCCACATAGATCACTTTGCCTAGACTCTAGCATATAGTGTTGTACCCTATAGCATATCTTGAACTCTATCGTACTGCCTAGAGACCCAACCAAAACAAAATCGCTCAATCATAGTCGTAGATCTACCAATCATCCACCGAGGAGAAAACATATACGGGAGCTCATCATCATCCTCCCTCCATCCCTCACAACCTATATATGGTCACCAATGGACCTGATCAAGATCTTCAATAACCCGACGCCAATACTCTAGCTTGCCCAGATGATGCTGGACAACTATGCCACCATATAGAAAAGCATAAGGGAAACCTCAACACCGAATCTTGTCTGATACTGGCCTAGTGATGGGAAGATGCTCCCACACCCATAGCTACAAGATCATTGCACCCGTTGATAAAGACGTAGTCAATCTATATACCACCTCATGAAAATCATGATACAACTGTGCAAGGACACATGAACCCCAATCAAAACATCGAGGTTGTGCAAGAAAATCCTCCAAGATCTGGCCCATCCAACTAAGAAACCACAACCTCGTCGGTCGGGAAGCAGTAATCCGCCAATTAGAGCACCTAGAACTACTGGCAAAGTGGGAAATGAAGCGAACTGTGCCTACGTGATAGTATCATCATCAATGGTGTTATCTCCAAACACCCATCTGCACACTGTACTATCATAAATAGAGTCATAGTATACCATCTCTCCTCGACAAGGAATGTGCAACAGTCGATACACGTCCTCTAGTGTGATCGTCATCTCTTCAAAAGGTAGATGGAAAGTTTTATGGTTAGAGTGCCAACACTCTGCCATATCGGTAAGGAGACCATGATTCAACTAGAACTATGGGATATCAAGAAGAAATCTAAGCCCACACAACTCAATAACACGATAATCTACTGGGGTCAAAGCCCAACCTAGATCAATGACCCATGATGCAACGGTATGTATATAAAGTTTACGAAAATGTGCCTGTTTGGAAAAATCAAGAGAATCATATCAGTATTCTATATCAGTGAATCATTTTAAGTCAATCAGTTCTATCAAAATCAAAGTATCAAGCTATCGAACCTAGCACCATTTGTTCATGTCTTTATTTCTTGAGAATGAAGTATCAGTTACCTATCCTATCAGTTTTCACACTTATCAATCAATCCTACCTATCAATTCTACCTATCAGTTGTTCTATCCTATCTGATTGACAAATCACATTCATTGGTACTATTATCCCGATATCCTAATCACTTATTTTGTTAAACTACAATAGACCTAGCTATCTGGAAAATCAATCAATCAGTCAGAGTTATCCAATTTTTATCAGAAAATCAAAGTTTGAGTTTAAAAATTTTGAAAATCCTCCAGGTGTCATTTTCCTGTTACCACGCGGCATTTTACCTTACACGGTGCATAACAGATCATAAGCGGCACTTTATCACTCATACGTGTGACTTAACATTTCACACAGCATTTTACAATGCTAGGCGACACTTAATCAGGCCTAGGCGACATTTTAAACCTAGGGTTTTATACACATGAAAACATTTCTACATTGGCATGAAAATCCTACTCCTATGCGATAGTTAAAAATGATCAGGCGAGACCTAAAGGTTCCTAGGTGACATTTTACTACGTGGAGGCATCATTAAAAAGCATGGATGCGGTGTTTAACATGCTTACGCATCATTTGACATCTATTACGTGGCATTTTGCAAAATCAAAACTACAAGAGCAAGCAATAAATGCAATAAATTCTATAAACAAGCAATAAATGCACAAGGAAGGTTAGCAATAACTCATTGGAGTTTGATAGTCTAGTGGCCTCTGATAACGATGACCTTTCTCGAACTAGTGCTCATGAATCGGGACAACCATCATGATCAAGAAGCCAAGGATCAAAGCAAAATCTCAGAAGTCAAAAGTGAAAATGAATAGTAAATCTAGGTTTTTCAACCTATTTAAGTTGATTTGACCTAATTTGGAGGTAAAAATTTTGACCTATTGACCTATGCCAACCTATCAATCGAACCAGGGCATTATTTGAAACCAGCATATCATCAATGTTTTTCATAAATGAAAACATATTGGATCAATATAAATCAATCAATCAAATTTTTCTAAACAAACAATCAATATGTTTTCATTTCTGAGGGGGCATCATAAGAGCATCAAATTGGCATCAAACATGAGTGAATCTGGGGCATCAAAATTTTTGAACTATTATCAGTGGGGCACATATCATTTTATCAATCAGATTAAAGGCATATCATATCAAGCAGCAATCAATTTCATATCAGGACCTAGCAATCATATCAGGGGTATATTAGTGTATCATTAAATCAAGACCTGAAGGCGATCAGGACATAAAATTTTCTTTGAATCAATGTTCTTCGTACATCAATTCAAAGAGGAGCATTTGTAGACACTCAAAAATGGGCAAGTGCTTTAAATCGTTAAAATGGCTCAAAATCATCAAAATGGATCAAATTTAAATGGACATTAATCAAAATTGGACAAAATCATTAAATCAAAGGAAAAATCAAATGATGACATTAAATAATTAAATACAAGCTTAAAGGGGTGAAAAGCACTATATAATTGATTTTAATCAATTAATTGTATAGTTGTTAAATCAAAAATCAAAATAAACCTATTCCCTACATGGCTAATTTAATTAATTGATGGAATTTAATAAATCTTAATATCTTTCAACAAAGATTTGAGGAACCAATGAAAATTGAGAACACAAAGCACATGGATCACTCAAAGGAATTGAATCTTGATCACAAAAATTCAACTTTGAATCTCATCCACTCAATTTTGTCCTTTTGTCCAAAGCTTTGAGACAAACATTTAAATTGTCCCCCCATTTAAAAGCATTGCAAAGTTTTTGACTCAACCAAGGCTAAATCATGATTAATTCACTCTACCTCCTACCCTTGGGAATTTACTATAAATAAGAGGCATTTTGTGAGCATAATAAGAAATTAGAGATTTGAAGAGTAAAGCATCCTTATTATAGTCAATTTCATGAGCAATTAAGAGCATTTGAGAGCATTTATCCTTTGCATTTACATTTTATCATAGCATAATGGAGAATTGTGAGCTAGATTAGGCATATTAGTATCATAGATTTCTCATTTTAGAATTGTCACTAGTAGGGAATACAAAGCTGAGAGATCTACTTACCACATCTGATTAGAGAACCATGAGATGTCATGGATGTTAAATTCATTTCTTAGTTTAAATTTGCATTGTATTTGCTTTGAATTGTTAGTTAATAATCCTAATTTCATGAAGGTGTTTAACATACACACACAATAGTACTTTCCAATCTTCAAATTCACATAACATTGTTCACTTACCAAGAGTGTATGCTCATCCTTGATCCATGAAATTTGATAGGGCTTCGGGTGTTCCAATCTTTTCAACTGCTATTTAGTGACCATTTCATCATATGCCAAGTTCTCCAAACTTCCACTATCAATGATTACCTTCCACACTTCATCAGAAACTCTACATATATTCTTGAACAAACTTTTCCTTACCATATCTTCCTTATTACTTTCACTCCAAAGTGCTCTCCTTACCATCAGGTTCTTTTCTTTCTCAGGTTCATTCAGTGAATCTTCTTGCATCGAGGCATTTCTACTATTGCCAACCTTCTTACTTGCATGTGTACACTCAACTGATCTCTGTCCTTCTTCTCCACAATTGTAACAAGTTCCTCTAAAACCACCTCTGCTATAACCACCTCATTAGTTATTGCCTCTTCCTCTAGATGAACTTTCACCTTTCCACTCGGTCTTACCTTTATCCAGATTTGTCTTTTCTAGTTCAGATTTAATGTTTTCACTATCAGATCTACCTCTTCCTCTAGGGAATCTACCACCTCTACCTCTTTGTCTTTGCTCATGTCTTTTGTTCAATTTCTCCTCATCTTTTAAGGAAAACTGATAGGCTTCTTCAATGTTCTCCAATTTAACCAAATTGATTTCTTCTTGGATGGAAACTCTCAAACCATTTAGGTACCTAGAAATTCTTTCCACATCATCTTCATCATGTCTAGATCTGATATCTAGTCTATATAATTCCTTAGTATAATCTTTTACTGAACTATCTTTCTGCCTCAAACTTTGCATTCACCTAACTAGGTTAATCTGATAACCACAAGGTAAGAACTTTCCTTTCAACTTATTTACCATCTTATTCCATACCTTAATTTTTTCTTTTCCTTTCCTCTTTCTGTCAAACTGCAGATGTTCCCACCACAAAGATGCATGACTCTTCAACTTTGTGCTTGCAATTTTCACCTTATTTCCTTAGATACATTTTCATACTCAAAGTACTTCTCCATCTCAGTGATCCTGTCCATCAATTCATCTAAATCAAGTTTTCCACTATACTCAGGAGGATTGAAATGTGGTGTAGACTTCAGATTTGTCAAAGCCTTCAATAATCTTTCCTCACCTTGATCCATCACAGGTGCAGGTTCTACATCACCTTGTTCTTCCTCAATTTCATTATCACTAACATCTTCAAGATGTCTGCCTCTTCGCTGGGCTATCTCAATAGCTTATAATCTAGCAGAAAGTTATCTCAACATGTCTACCAATCTTGGACCCGCATCTTGCCTCCCACAAACCATCTTGAAACCCTCTGCAATTGCAGGTCAGATCTCAATCTTCTACCCCACAACAAATCAACTAGGTTTTGACAAGAAGGAACCCTCAAACTTAGATTCGCAAACCTAGATCCAGATCTCACCTCGCTCTAATACCACCTGACACAAGGGGGGATGGGGAGAGGGGCCAAAGGAACACCCTAACTAGATCCACCTTGCAAAAAACATACGCGGAAGCAACAACACACAAGTGAGAGAGAGAATGTAGATAACTTTCATATATTTATTCCAATTGATTCTTACATGTCAGGTTGTAAGGCCTTCCTGGTTTAGGCTAGATATTACAATTCAAGTACAGAATTCCTCCAACATGCAAGGATCCAAAACTACCTTCTATCTTCTAACTTCTACTAATGATGTCCTAAAAATCCCTCCCCAAAACTACAACCAAAGATCGCAATATATACAAGAGGCTACCGAACAAGTCGGCATTCAGATCCACCATCAACAAAAGGAATGACCAGATCTAGGTCCACATGCTTCCCAATGATAGATACCAGCATTAAATTTGTGACCATAATTAATTGCACAAGTTGGCCTCAACAAGAACTAAAAGAAACAACTCGGTAAGCAGGGATAACCGAGTGCCAAACAAGCATCACTGAGCGCCAAGGAATTAACCAAGCGCTAGAGAGATAACCAACCAACCTCGGTTAATAAAAGGAAATTGAGCAACTACCGAACCAACTCGGTAAGCGAAGGAACCGAGCAACACAAAAACTTCAAACTTCTTTTTGGTGACACAGGATTGCCAAGGACCTGAGATGCTCCTGCATCACTAATTAATTCAAAATAATAATTATGCTCCTTTTATAGTAAATAGCTAATTAATGGGAATATAGTTTAAAATGCTTATAATTTTGTCAGGGAGTTACTCATGCATGTTCTTGCACATGCCTGAGAGGGAGATGAAGATTTTTTCTTTATGTTTTTATGAAAAAAAAATTTCAATTTTTTTTTTTGTTTTGGTGGGGGGGAGGTGGGGAGGTGGGATGGGAGTGGAATGAAATTTTTTGGATGCTCTAGTTGTGTATTTCATGGTGGAATGAAGTTGGAATTATTATTTTCATTTATTTCTCTGATTCACTTTTCAAAGCGAAGGTATGAGTTTTAAATTTTATAGCATTTTGATTTGTTATACTTTGGTTTCCCATTATGTCTTTCTAAGGATTTTGTATTCTTATCCTTGCTAGATTCAATTTTATATATCCCTATTACTTTGTGGAATTTTCTCTTGGATTTTAAATTTTCTTCAACCTGTCTAATCTCTTTTCATCTCTTATTAGTCATGCATTTTACCATGAATTGTATGATTTATGTCGTTACCTTGTATTTAGCCTTGACTCTCCTCTTACTAATCATTTATCTCTTTGTATTTGTATTATTTGGCTATTCCACTCCAAGCCAAAAAAGACCAAGCCATCGCCACCAAGGATTAGACCATCTACTTCAGGAACTTAGCAGTGTCTTCTTCCAACACAGAGAGATTCTAGATAGATTCCTAAATGATAACCAAATCCTTAGGCACTGTGATAGTTTTCTTCTTCAAGCTAGCCCTAGTGCGCTTTCCTGGGCCAACAAATGGCCAGCAAGGTCTTTAGTCTCCTGATCCACATTTATGATAGCTTTTTCTTGATGGAAACCCTCTAGCATAGCATGCAACACTTTAAGATATTTAGTAGAAGCTTTCATTTAATTTGTTAGTACAAAAAATTTCATTTAAATTTTCTAATTTTCCTTCCCTTTGTTCTTAATTCCATCATGAATTTTTAAATTCAATTACATACTTTCAATATTTTATGAACAATAATTTATGAGTAATCTTATTCGGATCTAAGAAGTCTAAAGAACCAAGAGCTAAATTATTAATATATTTTCAAGTTCCTTTTGATCTTGACTCCAAACACAATGAAATAAAAGAATCTTAAAACCAAATTTATGAGATTAAATAGTCCAAAGAACCAAGTACTGGATTAATAATATATTTTCAAGTTTCTTATGACTTCGTATATAGATGTGATAAACTAAATTGGTTAGTTGAGCAAGGAAATAACTTATACTAGATTAGATTGTTGTGATACTTAAAGCTCTCTTCAAGCCAACTACTCTCTTATGTTTAATACTAAAAATCAATGAAAATATCAAATTTTATTTGCATAGATGCAAATGAATATACACCATCTTGAATGTGAGATAGATAAATGAACACTTTTCAAAGAACAATGTGAAGAAAGAATTTAATAAAAGGTCTTGCATATGAAGATAGTGCTATTTAGTATAAATTCAATTTGAAGGCATATAATCTAAATGATTTATTTGAAATGGCAAGACTTCACAAAACTAATGACTTTTTTATCAAAATATATAATTAAAAAATTGACATTAAATAAGAACTTGAAACTACCAAGATTTCAATTCTAGATCCTTAGATTGTTGATCACGTGAATGTTATTAAAATTCCTTCTTTCATTTGATAAAAGCCCTATGTGATCTTTCCAAAACACCAACATGCATTCTTGATGTTTTTATCACAATTATTTTTATGTTTTTGTAGAAGAAATTTGGTAAAAGAATGTTTGCTGCAAATTATTTTAAGCCTCATCCGTGTGTGCAAACACAATAATAAAATTTTGTCTTATTTTTCTCCTCATTGTTTTGGGTGTAAGCATCATGAACATACTACTCTAAAAAAAATTGAATAATAATTGAAATGGAAATGTTAAATTTTGAGATCCGTCATCTACATATGCATATCTTCATTAATACAAGATACCACAACACCCGCTCAACAATTATGAATGAATAAATGAAGGTATTTTAATGACATCCACAAGACCAACACTCTAAGGGGCCAAGAGAAGACCAATTAATCTGTCTGCTGCAATTTCTCCAAGTTGACCCTTTTGTTGTGGATCTACATAAAGAAAGTTGTCATTTTGTGTAATCTTGCCTCTTCAAAAAGTTCATTCAGATTGTTCACTTGTAGGTTGTCCTCATATTGATTACAAATATCTTCATAAGTTGCACATTCCTTGATAAAATGCCACTCTGTTTCCACCATCCCTTTGTTGCAAAACTTACAGGTTATGTCCTCCTACACCTCTTTGGGAACTTTCCATCTTCTTGTCTCACATCTCAAATGATGAGAGCTGGTCCTTAGTTGAGCAATTAGAATTTTGGTCTTTCCTTTAATTGTGGATCCTGAATATTCTTTATCACCATGTTCCTACATGGGGTTAAATTCTTTGACATAATAAATTTTTTTCCAACATGTCTATTTTGTCCACATACCAGTCTTGAATTTTTCTAATGCCCACTTTTTTATCTCTATGTTATTTTTTGGGCACTCTTGGGGATTTATGTTCCATCTGTTCAACCATTTGCTATTTTGTTTCTTCCACATTTTTTTTCTACGTTCCAACTCCTCTTCAACCATCATCTTAGGCCAGCAATGCTTATCCATATTTTCCCCTTTTATTAAGTAGCTTAGCAAGCGAATAATCGCTAAGTTTTCAACTGGAAACATACTCGCCTCCGCCAAGAGGATCTCGTAAGGAACCATTGACTTGACTTTGAGGTTACTAGTGATAAGATGTTTTTGGATTATTTCTATTTGTTTCCATTTATGATTTGACACATTACTGCCCCAAACCTCATATCTGTAAAGAATAATCGAAACCACAAAAGACCAAAGAGAGTCTTCTGAGTCTTCCAATCCTACAACTCAACTTTCTTACATCTATTCTGGAGAAGGTAAGAGGCTTTCCACCCCCCTGTATTCTCTTTGATTTGTATGTCTCCCAACTTACTCTATGGTGGAAATTAATTCCTAGATATTTGTACTCATCCACAATCTCTAATGAGCTGCCCTGCTTTTTCTTTTTCAAGGAAAAGATCACGACTTTAGTCTTAGAGGTATTAACTTGCATCCCTACCTCTTGGTAAAAGAGCTCCAAATTTTTCAAATGCTCTGTCAAATATTGAGCAGATTTAGCAATAAGAATAAAGTCATCAACATACACAAGCAGCCTAACCACATAACTTGCCAAATGTATGCCTTCACCATTGGCCTTGTTTAACCACTCTTCCAATTTATCGATATAAATACCAAACAAAGTGGAGGATAAAGGGCACCCTTGATTGACACCAATGTCAAACATAGTAGAGTTCAAAATATATTGGGCAAGATATATTTAAAGTTCAAAATGTGTTTTTAGTTTCTGAATCCCTTTAGTCTATGTGTCACATGCCATGATGCTAAGACATAATCTATGTCATTTCATTTTTGCCTCATTAAAAAAGTTGTCATTTTGTGTAATCTTGGCTCTTCAAAAAGTTCATTCAGATTGTTCACATGTAGGTTGTCCTCGTATTGGCAGCGAATATCTTCATAAGTTGCACATTCCTTGATAAAATGCCACTCTGTTTCCACCACCCCTTTGCTGCAAAACTTACAGGTTTTATCCTCCCACACTTCTTTGGGAACTTTCCATCTGTTAGTTTCACATCTCAAATGATGAGAGTTGGTCCTCAATTGAGCAATTAGGATTTTGTTCTTTCCATTAATTGTGGATCATGAATATTCTTTATCACCATGTTCCTACGTGAGGTTAAATTCTTTGACATAATAAGATTTTTTCCTATCTGTCTATTTTGTCGGCATGGCAGTCTTGAATTTCTCTAACGCCCACTTTTTTTTATCTCTATGTTAGTGTTTAGGCACCCCTGGGGATTTATGTTCCATTTGTTCAACCACTTGCTATTTTGTTTCTTCCACTCTTTTTTTTTGCGTTCCAAATCTTCTTCAACCACCATCTTAGGCCAGTGATGCTTATCCATATTTTCCACTTTTTTTAAGTGGCTTAGAAAGCGAATAATCACTGAGGCTTCAACCAGAAACATACTCTCCTCCGCCAAGAGGATCTCGTAAGGAACCATTGACTTGACCTTGAGGTTACTAGTGATAAGACGTTTTTAGATTCTTTCTATTTGTTGTCATTTGTGATTTGACACATTACTCTCTCAAACCTCATATCTGTAAAGAATAATCGGAACCACCAAAGGACCAAAAAGAGTCTTCTTAGTCTTCCAATCCCACAACTCAACTTTCCTACATCTATTCTGGAGAAGGTAAGAGGCTTTCCATCCCCCCTGTATTCTTTTTGATCTGCATGTCTCCCAACTTAGTCTATGGTGGTGGAAATTAATTCTTAGACATTTGTACTCATCCACAATCTCTAATGAACTGCCCTAAAATAGAAAAGTATGATGTTGCTTTCTTTTTTAAAGAAAAGATCATGACTTTAGTCTTAAAGGTATTAACTTGCATCCCTACTTCTTGGCAAAAGAGCTCCAAATTTGTCAAATGCTCTGTCAAATCTTGAGCAGATTTAGCAATAAGATTAAGGTCATCAGCATGCAAAAGCAGCCTACCCACATAATCTGCCAAATGTATGCCTTCACCATTTACCTTGTTTAACCACTCTTCCAATTTATCGATATAAAGACCAAACAACGTAGAAGATAAAAGGCACCCTTGATTGACACCAATTTCAAAAATAGTAGAGTTCAAAATATATTGGGCAGGATATATTTGAAGTTCAATATGTGTTTTTCGTTTCCCGGTCCCTCTAGTCTATGTGTCACATGCCATGATGCTAAGACCTAATCTACTACGTCCTTTTTGCCTCGTGATAGCTACATGTGTGCACGTTTAGCTTCTCTCCCCTAGATGACTTACTTTATTTTGATAATAGTTCAATTTCAATAAAACAAAAATTCCTGTCATGGCAGGATGGACAAAATCAAGCTCATTTATTGATATCAGTTCAATTACAATAGGACAATCAATGCTTATACGAAACAACTTTTTAAATTGTTACAGGTTTTCGAAAATCTGCACACCTAATCAATCTGTCCTAATATGTCGCAATGGAAGTTCAGAAGATCTGACAGAAAGTTTTTGTCTGCGATATAAAAACAGCTATTTACGGTGGACCAAGGCGTCATTAGTTTTTTGTCAGTGAAAAGCATTCCTAAGTTGCAGAGAGTTTTGGAACACCAATAGGGTTTTGGTTTTTAGGGTTACAAGGAAGGATCTGCAGGGGTTGTAGTCAATGGCGGCGCCATCAATTATATTCTCTTTCAACAAAAATGCTTTGCCCGTTTAAACACTGTTAAGATTCTCCATTTATTGATCTTCCTAGACTGAAGCCACAGCTAGGATCGAACGGAATTACGTTGCGTTGATTAAGATGAATATCTGCAAGAATTTGAGCATCTTGGATAATATCTTTATATTTTGTTTTGCAGGGTTAAAATCATCACATTTTATTGATTTGAGTATTCCACAGAAAGGACGCCATCTGTATAGTCCTTTAATGGAAGTAGTTGACATCCAGCAGAGTTTAATGGTTTGGCAGACATGGGAAATTTGTATCGATAGCAATTCTTAAACTCAGGAGCAGAAATGAAATGAAAGATTGGTATTTTCAAACTCTTTTTATGGGATTTTGGATTATAAAACTTGATTTTCAAATAAGATTGTTAGTTTGTCTACTTTCAGGTTGTTTTTGTGTCGGATATGGATATATTATAGGCTTGCACTCTATAATGAAGTGTCATTTTGTCTCCACCACTCTATTGTTGTAGAATAGGTACATTTTTTTGTTTCTCAATTTTCTATAGAAGTATAGTCTATATATCGACCTCACATATAAAATAATATGATCTAGTCCTCAAGTACACAATTTAAAACTTTTTTCCTCTTTAATAGCAACTCTCAAATATAGTTAAACTAGCTTTCTTCAAACAAATTCATTTTGTGGGTGCATATTCCTAAATTTTTCTATCAAATATTTTTTAATTTCTCATTGATGTTAAGAAACTTGCAATTTAATGTCTCATTTTTTCATCTGCTTCATATGTGTCTTCTTCCTATAGCTTAATTCCTCCAACTCAATCATCATGGACCAACAATATTATCCATATTTTGGATTTATTTTAGAGAGCTTAATATTAAAATGATCAAGCATATGCGTCTAGTGGGAAGTTCAAGATTTTGCCAAAAAAATATCATAGGAGATTGTGGTTCTAAATTGTTTAGTATTCTAACCATCTTCATTTATGATTTGACATACTAATCCCCCCCATATTTCATATCCAAAATGGACTACTTGTATGAGAAGTAGATATTTATTTTTCCTCTTAATTTTTCATTTCATAATTCAACATTACTATATTTGTTTTTTAGTAGGTATGAAGTTCCACCGTCCTTATATCCTCTTCACTTTACAAGTCTCCGACCTAAACCTACTGTGAAAATTGACCGAGCGAGGTGTTTATGCTCTTCCATTATTTCCAACAAGTCTCCCTCAAAAAGAGAGTAAACTTGTTTCCTTTTCCTTTTTAACAAAAAAATCATATTTTTAAATTTTTTTAATGTTCACTTCCATCCCAACCTTTTAGAAAATTAGTTTCAAGACTCTCAAATGCTCTCTCAAACAAGTTTAAGTATCATCCGCCCCACTCTCCCAACCCCAAACAACTCTTCTTAACCATTTTCAAGTTTACTAATGTTGTTAATAAAGTATATTGTCTCTTTATATCCATAAAACTGTGAAGTTCCTCCATCCTATTTCAAAATTGTCCTAGGCAATGTCTCAAAATAATGAAAAGTTTTTTCGTCTAAGTGTCCCATATATTTATCGATTAGGTATCTAACAGTGATGCAATGATCAATAGTAGAGTGCCTTGATTTAAAACCTACTTTCCCCTTTTCTTTTCTTTTCTTTTTCCACCAAGATGCTAATTAAATATGTTCTTGAGAAGTTTTCCTATAAGAGGGTTGAACATAATATTGAGATAATTAAACAAATTATTAATATCTCCACTTTTATAGAGAGAAATAAGAACATTAGTCATCTACTTTGTTGAGAAGCGACTTTGGGTGATGACTTAAAATATGGTGCAAGGATCTCTATTCCTCAATTTTAAAAATTACCTTACAACCCCTACATATCTTGCACTTGACCCCCTACTAGAGCATGTATATCTCGTATGATGTTTTCCACAAAGAAGAGCTTGGTCATTGTATTCATTATGGGAAGGGTGTTTTTATCTTAGATCTACTCATAAAGGTTCTTTGCGTAATATAACTAATGGGCATCTATGATATTGTTTTATGTTTCTTTTATTTTTTATTGTAATTCGCTCCAAAAGCCTTTAGCTTGTATTTTCCAAGAGAGATTGATTATTTCCTTCTTGTGTTCATATATCTTATTTTTTTTATTGTATCAATTTCTTATAGGTCTTCTTATTTCTTTTCTCATCCTAGGCTCTTTCAAAGATTTGTCAATCTTGGATTCATCATCATGCCATGGGTTTGTTGGGAAAATACTTGTAGTTTCGCTCTTATTTCTGTAGAGATTGAAATTTGACTCTACAAAAGAAGACTATCTTTCTTTGTGTGATCTCAATAAATCTCCACTCTCTCAATTTAAGAAAGTAATCTACTACTAACAAATCAAACTAATTAACCCATAAGTGTTCTAACTCCAAACAACACACAATTACTTAACTAAGCTAAAATATTGAAAAGAAATAGATTGTGATATTGCTATCTGGATTCAATTGTGTAGTTTTCGAGTCAAACTCATTGACCCATGTTTCATGGGTCTTCTAGAAAATAACGAACATTTAAATGATAAGTTGATAACAAAACTTTTAATAAAAAACATTAAAAAAATATGATAAATAAAATTTAGAGTTTGTTGGATTGGATGGTATGCTTTGTACGGATGTGTGCATGGCACATTATAGTCTCTTACAACAAGAAATATTAGAATGCATGTGTTCCTATAAAAATGTGCATTGTTGACAAAAAATAATACCAAAAAATGAGCAAATTACCAATAATAAGAGGAATATACTAACATAATTTTAAACTATTTTACTACTAATAAATTAAAAATTGATGAAAAAAATAGAGGAGAGATATCTTAAATCTACAAAAGATGAGAAATCTTTGTCCTTGATAATACTTATAGCTTAAGAAAAAGAAGAAAATATTTTGGTGGTTGCTTGGAGATTTGTCTTAAGGTGTAGCACCTCGTCAACTCTAACTCGGTAAGGAGTGATGTGGGTAAGTGAACCCCACAAATTTTCTAGTAGTTTTTTTATTTACATCTATGTAGAACTTATGATAGTTAAATGCATTATTTCATTTTTATATATCATTGATGTTTTAGTGATTAATAAATAAAAAATATTATTTAGTATTATATTGTCTCTCTAATTGAAAAGGATGTTATTAATTGCACAAGGATGTGATATTAATAACTCTCCTAGAGGTGGCGACAATGGTTGGCGACGCCCCTCGATGGTCTCCAACTCCGGCTCAGTCTGCTCCTCCTGATGCCCCTGGTACCCGTCATGGCTCTGATTGGCATCCTGCCACCTCCTCCAAGTTTCCCCGCCTAGCTCTGGCCATTTCCCCACCCCGTGTAGAAGAGAAAGAAAAAGATGCAGAAGATGATGGTTGGTCGATTCCCGACCCTCCTGTCAATCTCAAGGATGTTTGGGGTTCTGATAATAAAGATCCTCCTCCTTCTGGCACCGCTCTTGCAGCTTGATGGCTTTATGCCTTATTTTTTTTTATGAATAGTTGTTGTTGTTTTCGGCTTTTGCCGTGTGAACTCTGTGAGGTGATTTTAGGTCCTCCAGCCTCTTTTTTGTGAATATGTAACTTTTATATTAATTAATAGAGAAGGCACTATTCATCAAAAAAATAAATCTTTATTATTTTAAATATATTTATAAATACTTCTATTAACATTTTTATTTTAGAAAGAAATAAAAGAAAACATAAAATCAAAATTGCATGGAGGATATGAAGGTTGTAGTGGATTGGGAATTCTCTGTGCATGAATTTTCTAATTAGCTTTTGACAGATTTTGATGTGATTTTGGGTGTTGAGATTGATCTTTATAATTTCTCTACTCAATCCTTAATGATTTGTAATGTTTATTCATCCCATGTCTAATGCAATGGAATGGTATGTCTTCTGGTTTGCAAACCTTTTATGTTTTATTCTGTAATGTAATTTTCATCATATGTTGTTTGTCCATTGCTTCTTCTCTATTTGGGTCTATTTCTTTTCCCATAGGTAGGCGCCATCTGTGGAGAGTTGTCTTGCATTACTTTGGTAGTTATCTCATTAAAATATCATTGGCATTATCTTCCATGTTATTAATTGCGCAAGGATGTGATATTTATCCCTCTCGCCATGATAATCTGTGAGTTGTTCATTGTTTCTTTGTTTTTCGTAGAGAGAGTCGTTTCATAGACTAAATGCATTTGTCTTGAGGCATATTCTTTTCGTTAGTGGCATTTCCCACATTTTGGCCTACGTATCAGATCTACCATAAACTGTTCTTTCCACTATATTTTTTTTTGCAGTTGTAAGAAGCTTCATGCATACGTGTTTTGTAAATTGGGGTTTGTACTTATGAGTTTTTTTTCCTTACAAGCATACCCTCGAACAACTGTTGCAATGAGTTATAATTATTTTTCTTCAAACTAAGTGAATAGGTGGAGTTATTTTACTTTCAAAATTAGTTTAAGTTTTCTTTTTGGTAATTTAATAGCTGGGATGGGCCAGCACCCCTGTATTATATCCCCCTAAAAAAAAGGTATTATAGAGTTCTGATATTTACTGATAGAGTCTCGGCTGCATTTTACATCCCTATATTTTCTTGGCAAAATGGTGCTACCAGCACCATACCTACCACCCCCATACATTATCATAAACAGTTTGATGCAAACTACCCATCCCTTTTGCATATAAACAAAATTATTTTTCACAAAAATGCATAATAGATAAACACACAATGTTGGAATGTGAAGTCATCATGAAGAACCACTAGCAATGGTTGAGTCATCATGCAAACCACTAGTTGTGGTTGAGTCATCAATTGGGGTTGTGTCCTCATGGAGAGCTACTAGTTGTGGTTGAGTCATCAATTGGGGTTTATTCATCATGGAGAACCACTAGTGCGCCATTAAGGCACTCGTCGTAAGGCGACCATGCTGAAGGTGTCCTACCCCAGAGGCACAAAATTTTTTGAGACTTACTACAATTAGATGGTTTTTATGGGGTGATTTACTATAAATAGTAAGTTAGTTTTGTGACTTGCCAAAAATAGTAATTTTAACATGTGTTGAACATGTAGTTGTACAATTCATACTTACTAAATTTAGTAAGCTTTCTTCTATTAGGACTCTGCAACTTGGTTGTTATATGTGGTGCGAGGGCACTTATGCAAGCACCTAGGGTCACCTTGTGATCTAATGAAACTAGTGGATGTAAAGCTCCCTAAAGGTGAATTAGGATGTTCTCAAGCCTTTAATGGCCATATGTAATAAATAATTTGATAAATTTGTAAAATGTTCTAGAAGTCCTGATAAAGGACTTGTTAGAAATAGGAAATACTAAGAGGGGGGGTGAATTAGTATTTCACAAATGTTTACTTTTGCCCACTTATGGATATATGAAATTAACTTATAGCTTGCATAAGAAACTAAACTGAATAATAAACACAGCCATAAATTAAAAGAACTCATAACACCATGTTTGTTCTCGAGGAAACCCTGGCCAAGGGAAAACCCCGGTGGGGATGATACCCTCAAATGATCCACTAATCAAAAGTATCTGGTTAGAGATATTGACCCTGTTAGGAGT
Source organism: Chamaecyparis obtusa (assembly GCA_027943335.1). Taxonomy (NCBI): domain Eukaryota; kingdom Viridiplantae; phylum Streptophyta; class Pinopsida; order Cupressales; family Cupressaceae; genus Chamaecyparis; species Chamaecyparis obtusa. The sequence goes on from BSBK01000598.1 coordinate 1,105,480, forward strand.
CTGTTACATCTGTATAATGTCTATGTCCTTGTTAGAGGACTTAAGGCCTTGTTAGAAGCCTCAACCTTGTTAGGATTTGGTATTACAAAATGAGAATGTATGCAAGATGAGCTCACTGCCCAAACAAGAAATATACAATGATAATCTTCAATACAAAATATAGAATACAAGAACCTTTTACTGTTGCTGAATATCTTCAATATTCTGATCTAGCTTTGTAGTCTCTTCACAAAAAATTGTTATCAATTTGCAATGATCTGATCATATATCAGATTTCACATAATACGTCAATACAAAATCTCTTTACAACTTCGCATCAACTTTCTTATACCATTATATTTCTTCACATAGCATAATATCCTTCTTTATACTAGCTATCTCAAATATAGCTTATCAGTCAACTTCCATATTATCAAAACATAATTTTAACTCTTGTTTCCTTAGGGTTAACATCTAGGATGTCATCCCTAATTAGTCAAGTCATTATTTTGATAAATAAAATAATCTCTTAACTCAATATAATCAATTACTGATCGTTGCTCTGTCCTGGTCAGCTCAACACTGTTTCTGTAAAATATTTATATCTCTATTTGTACATGTCATACAATCTTGCACTTTTCGATGTAGCTTTAATATACCTTGTATAATATGTGTTCAAGTGCGCATGCACTGAAAGTACTTTTGTGAACTTCATTGATCGAAACAGTCTCTGTGTAGATAAATAAACACTATTATACTTAGACAATTTTCATAGGTTCTCATCCAGAACTTCCTCCTTAGATCGTGTTGTCTTAACACTAAATATATGTTGCCATAATGACAACATCATGATATCCTACTTAGCCAAATTTCCAACAATCTCCCCCTTTGTCATTGGTGGCAACATATGGAAAAATTGGTTAAGTCCCAAAAACTTACAACAAAAATTTCAAAAACAAATTTGTAACATTCTGCAACATTGTGTTACATGGCCATTACAAGATTTGCAAAGGATTTATGGATCATACATGTCTACTTATTTCTCCATAGGAATACTCCCCCTTTGATTATACTCCATACTATTTTGCATGTCTATATCTTATTCATATAAATGATTTTCTCATACTATATTACTCTCCCTTTGACAACAATGACAAAGGTGTCAAAAACATGTATATACGGGTCAAAATTTTGATATACCTCCTTGTCTTCAATTTTGTAAAGCTGGAGGACTTGAAATGCAATCTGTAAAGTTCTCCTTCAAGTTTTTAATTTCCTTGTCTCATGTCTTCTTAACATAATCAGATACACTAAGTAGTGCACATAGCCCATAGGATGCTATCTCAATTGCTCTAAGATTCGAATAGGCAAGTTTACCATATGATGTCTTTGATGAAAGACATTCTTCCAATTGATTCTACACATTACTGGTTTTTAGGGTTAGGTGCTCTCTGAGTAATGAAAACCTCTTCAATTTTGTTTCCTTCTCATTTTCCAGTAGTCTTATTTCATCATGAATTTTACTCACTTTCTTCTCAGTATCAGTGATCTTCATGCTAGGATTTTGTAGCTCATTCATCGTGACTTGCAATTTTTCTTCTTTATTCTTTAACTTTTCTAAAATATCTTAGATGTGTTTGTGTGACAAATCACACTAACTGTATAATGCTATCCCTCTCTCTAAACATCTCCTTAATTCCTAAATGCAAACATCAAGGTTTTCTAAATCATTCTTGATATTTTGACAAGTGGTTTGAAATAATTATGCATCATGAAGTGTTTGTGCTTTCACTGATGCAATGTCAGATAAAGTAGTGAACTCACTATCAAAAAATTTAATTACCTCTCTTTCTTTTAATTGCAGATCAACTTCACTAACTTGAGTAGATATAACACCTTGAAGATTGTTCGTTACCTTAAGTAGTGATCCTTCTAGAATCTTTACTTTCTTATTCTTTCCAATTATTTTATTTAGAGATGAGATCAACTCTATTTGATCATCATCATCAACAACTTCAGCTCCCAAATTTGCTAATATTGACTCAATTGGTGATTTTGATGAGCTTGTTGTTGTGACTTTTTGTGGTGTAACTATTTAAATTTGTTGGGGTATAGTCTCTATAGGTTTTATCTATTTTCCTATACCTTGTTCCTCTTGCACTGCTTGCTTGGTGACTTTTTGTGTGCTTCCTCTATTGTCTTTATTTCTTCTTGATTCTCTTCTCCTTTTACTTCTTCTACATCATCTTCCTTATTTTATGTCTCATCTTCTTGTTCATTAACCATTTCTGCCAAATTGCCAACATCCTCTCTTTGATATTCAAAAGGATATTCTTCTATGTCAATGGTAATGCTAGTGCCTTCTACATGCATTGATTCATCATTAATATGAATGGTGGGTGGTGGAACTGGTGTTTCTTTTATTTGTGAATCTGCTTCTGTTGTTTGAGTGTCCTGTTTTGATTCACTCAATGTTTCTCCTAGTACTGATGTCATTACCTTCACAACTGCTTCCTCAATTTCCTTATCTACTTCCTCATAATTGTCTCCCATGATTAGAACTATTCTTTTTATTCTTAGATGGGTGCTAAGACTCTTCATAATTTCTTTGAAATGATCTTCATCTTTTATTACACATAATGTTCTTACAAATCTTTCTCTAATTCTTTTATCCTCTTCTATTGCTCACTTATTCTTGTTGACCAATTTCTCATAGAGATCACTTGGTATCTTATCTCTAATGTTCTCAAATTTCTTGTCAGCAAGAATCATATGCCTGACAACTGCATTCTCAAGATTCAATTTTTCAAAGTTATTATACACGTGATAATATTTTTTTAGCTTAGTGAAGTCTCCTTCATTTATGATCAAAGGATTCACTTTCTCAATTTTGGGCTTCCATTGTTTCTTTTTGTTTCTACATGGCTCTTCTTCTCCTTGTGATTGAATTGAAACTTTACCTCTCATTTTATTGATAGGTGGTGATTCTTCTTCTTGTTTCCTTATCCTTTATACTGGAGAAAAGATAGTCTTCTACCTTTTACTTGGTCCACTAGCCATCTCTTTTACTCTTTTAGCTGGAGTAGTGGAGGTGGATCTAGTAGATTTTATTACAATTATTAGCTTGTCCAGTGACACACTCAACTTAGTAGGCTCAGCAATATCCTCATCAATACTTTGAATATCTACAACAAGGATTTTTTTAGATGCCAAAGGTGGAACTGTCAACACTTTTTTTTGTCCAATATCTCTTGTTGTTGTTGCAATCTGTTTCACATTGTTGAATTCATGTTTAGTCATACATGTATCCTTTAATATATTCTTTATTGTATTGTCAACTCTTTTCTTTTCTAAATTATGCACTTGTGATTGTTGTCTTGTACTAGAAATTTTCTCAAATGTTCCAAATCTAGGACTTTTAGAATCTAGTTTGTGCTTCAGTATTCTTCTTACATATCCTTCAGCTTCTTCTTCAGATATTTCATATTCTAGAGGGTCTATGAATTTAGTCCTTGGTTCTACTGCTTCAACATATGTGAAATATGTGTCAACTAAGAAACATATCTCATTCTTGCACTTCTCAACTATTGAAGGTGGAATTTTTGACCTTTTCTTTGAATCTCATTCTGAAAGGTTTTGATTACAAGTGTAGCACTCTCATTTACTTTGTCAATTGGGTGTTTGAGATACACCTTTTTGATTCTTTCCATTGAACTTCTCTCATCATTCCAATCAGCATGTAAGGAAATCTTCTCAAAAGATGGAAAAACATGTAGGTGACTAGGGATGAGAATCTGAATTGGGAATTCCTTGTTTTCTTAATCTTCTCAAGATTTTCAATTAATTGGATTCTCATAATTTCACTCATGACCACTTAAAAATTTTCAAAACACATAAGATAAGATGCTTTCACCATACCTACTGCCATATCATCTTCCCTAGAGCTGGCACACAACTTTGTAGTCATTATCTTGCACACATACCTCACATCATTCTACTCAATCTTACTAATTAAAATGCCTCTTCCATTATATAAAGATTTAGTGTTGTCTAGTGTTGTTGATGAACTACAACTGATTCAATACTTGAATGACTTGAAGATCAGTGATTAGAGATCACCGAGTACTAAAATGATATGTAAGATAATTAAATTAGTCATTATGTTGTCATTAATGTCAACTAATTTGAAAATACTTATCATGTTAGTTACAAATATCTAAACATCTGTAAAGAGAAGAGAAAAGATGAAGAACTGAGATATCTACATAGAGGAAGATGGATACTATAGATGAGGATAAGGAATATTTTGGGTAACTTATTGGTGAGTCTATGACTTCATGTTGTTGACTTGATTATGTTGCATAAATCTTTTATGGAGAAGGAAGCAAAATGTACAAGGCAATGTGGTTGGTAAATGAAGCACTTCAATATACACCGAGATAGTGTTGTGTATACCGAGTGACAGTGTTAACCGAGCTTGTGTTCGCCAATACATTTCTTTGTTAACCGACTATGGATGAAAGTATTAAATGCTTAAGTTTAGCCGATAGAAATTGATGAGCTGGAAATTGTTATGATTTCGAGATTGAGGATAAAGTTTGTTATAAGATCCACAGCTGACAAAATTTGGAGAAGATATAAAGGATGGAATTGAAACGTGTTACTGACACAACCGTTGAGGAAGGTTTAAGAGGCTATCATAGTAATGTTGTAAGTAACACGTTGATCACATCTACTTGAGAATGGCTACTTACAACTGACTACTGGACCATTGACTCTTGACCATTGACTCATTTCTAAAGTTAGTAAAAATGATACTTGGATCATACATAGTGGTTGTACACATCACATGACTGGTGATAAAGAAAAGTTTGATCATCTTGAGCATTATAATGGAGGATCAGTAAGAATGGGTAATGATACACCATGTATGGTTAGAGGAAAAGGATCTTTATTGATAAATGATAAAATCAAATGTGATAATGCTTATTGTGAAAATGGACTGAATTAAAATTTGATAAGTGTGGCACAACTTAGCAACTCAGGTCACCGAGTAGCTTTTGAAAGAAAGAAAGTAAAGATATTTGATGAAAGTGGAAAGCTTGTCGGAACAAGAGGGCAATCTGAAGGTAACTTATTTTATCTTGGAAATGCTGAGACTTCTTGTTTACTGATGAAAAATGAGGATGCATGGTTATGGCATAAAAGGTTATGTCATGTAAATTTTGATAACATGATTAAGATCAGTAAAAAGAAAAAGGTTAGAGGTCTACCTAGCCTAACAAAGCCTAATCATGTTATGTGTCATGAATGTCAAAAAGGAAAAATGACAAAATCTAGTTTTAAGAGTAAAGACTATTCAACAAAAAGAATCTTGGAGTTAGCTCACACCGACCTATGTGGTCCCATGAGAACTCAGAGCTACTATGGAGATATATATTTTATTCTGTTTGTTGATGATTACACTATATTGATGACTGTCATGTTTTTAAAAGAGAAATCTGAGGCATTTAAAATGTTTAAATGGTACAAAGAAAAAGTAGAAAAAGAAACTAGGAAAGAATTGCAATGCTTGAGGTCTGATAGAGGTGGTGAGTTTATTTCTAATGAATTCACTAACTATTGTAATGAGCATGGCATAAAAAGATAGGTTTCTACTCCTAAAACACCATAGTATAATGGGATTGCTAAAAGGAGAAACAAATCAATTGTTGATTGTGCAAGGACACTAATGTTAGAAAATAATGTTGCACAAGTATACTGGAGAGAGGCAGTTAGCACAGTTGTATATGTTCTGAACCGAGTACTATTGAAGAAAGACACAAACAAAATACCCTACGAGTTATGGTTTGGCTACACACCGAGTGTAAGTTACTTCAAAATTTTTGGTAGCAAATGTTTTATTCTGAAAGATGATAGGAATGGGAAATTTGACTCTAAAGGGGATGATGGAATATTTCTTGGATATTCTACTAAAAGAAAAGCTTACAAGTGTCTGAATAAGGTCACTAATAAAATGATTGAAAGTGATAATGTCAGAGTTGATGAATTTAATGATAAAAATGTGGAAAGCAATAAGGAGTCAGAAGACTATGGTAGATTCACTTATGTTGAGCATCCAGAGTACCTACCGAAGCCATAGGCTGAGTTGACTAAGCATAAGGAAAATAACACCGAGGAACAAAAAAGGGAAACCGAGGAACATGAAGAAGCTATCGAGCAAAGAAATGAACCTGAACAAAATGAAGAACAAAGGAGAGATCAAGTGCTAGCAAGATTTGTCAGAAGACATCATCCTGAGAACTAAATCATTGGAGACAAGCAAGCTGGCATGCTGACAAGAAGTAAGTTAAGACATAATACATGCTTAGTTTGTGAGTTTGAACTGAAGAATGTTAAGGTTGCACTTGAGAATGATGAATGGATAAATGCAATGAATGAAGAAATAGAACAAATAGAAGAAAAAAAGACATGGACTTTAGTACCTACACCAAAAGATAAGAATGTTATCGGTACTAAATGGATTTTTATAAATAAGATGAATGAGAATGGAGAGGTTACAAGAAACAAAGCTAGACTAGTTTGCAAGGGATATGCACAGGAAGAAGGCATAGATTATGGTGAAACTTTTGCACTTGTTTCTAGATTGGAAGGAGTCTAGATGTTACTTGCATATGCTACACATAAGAAATTTAAAGTCTATCAAATGGATGTTAAGTCTTCTTTTCTAATAGGAATACTAGAAGAGGAGGTCTACATAGAACAACCAAAAGGGTTTGTTGATCCAAATCAGAAAGACATGGTATGTAGACTACATAAAGCTTTATATGGTTTAAAGAAAGCACCAAGAGCATGTTATGAACAGTTGCATACTTATCTTTTAAGTATTGGTTTTGTAAGAACCAGTGAAAACAAAAATTTGTATATGAAAGGAGAGTATGATGATACTATTTTGATTGCTGAAATATTTGTGGATGATATAATATTTGGAGGACAAGCTCATATTTTTAAATCATTTGCTAATGAGATGAGAAAAGAATTTGAAATGTCTATTTTTGGAGAGATTAAATTCTTTCTAGGCTTGCAGGTTATTCAGCAGAATGATGGAATTTTCATCACACAATCAAAGTACATAAAGGAAGTATTAAGAACATTTGGCATGGAAGATGCTAAGGCAGTTGGAACACCGATGGTCATAGACTACAAACTGAATAAAGATGATGAATCTATAGAGGTAAACCAGACATTGTACCGATCTATGATTGGTAAACTGATGTATGTAGTACACAGTATACCAAAAATTGCACATGCAGTAGGGATCGTTGCTAGATTTTTTGCCAATCCAAAGGATTCACACATGGTTGCAGTAAAAAGAATCTTGAGATACCTGAAGAAAATAGAGGAATATGGATTATGGTATCCTAAGGAAGGAAAATTTGAACTAAGAGTCTACACCAACGCAGATTGGGCTGGAAATATAGATGACAAAAAGAGTACAACCGGAGGAGCATTTTTCTTTGGTGAAAGACTTGTTACTTAGACAAGTAAGAAACAAGCTTGTATTTCTCAGTCTACTGCCAAAGAAGAGTATGTTGTTGCTGCTACAAATTGTTCAAACATTTCTTATATCAAACAAGTGTTGGAAGGGATGAATGAGGTAATCACTGAGCCGGGGATTATATATTGTGACAACACTAGTGCAATAAATATTTCTAAGAATCTTGTAATGCACTCAAAGACCAAGCATATTTCTATTATGTATCACTACTTAAGAGAACAAGTACAAGAGAAGCAAGTCAAACTGGAATTTGTTACATCAAAGGAGAAACTTCCTGATATTTTTACCAAGCTTCTACCGAAGGAAAATTTTGAATACTTGAGGACTAGACTTGGGGTCTATCCCCTGTCTACCAGTCACTAATGTGATCTAGAGGTTGCATCAGCCTAATCTTATCAGAAGATCATTCATACTGATGTAGCATAGCTCACACTTTGGCTTATGTCTAAGGTTGTGAAAGCTTTGAAGAACCAGAACAAAGAATTGGCATATCAGTATACTGAGATACATAGTCTGCACCGAGCAATAGAGAGTCACTTGGCTATTGCAGAGCTGTATGTTTTATGTTTTTCTTTGGCATTGTTGTCAAAGGGAGAGATAAACAATATGATGAGCAAATCAAGATCACATCTATCTGAGGGAGATATAATCTGAGAAAGTCAAGGAGATTTTTGAAGATTTGTTGATGAGAATAGAAGGAATCTGAGAGCTGAAAAGATCAAATTCGCAGAGGAAAGTCTACACTTCTAATGCTGTCATGTAACATATTGATTAAACATATTAAAATATCAATCTAGGGAGAGCTTACCGAGCTACAATATTTACTTATATAGTTGTAGAATACATGTTTGGTATGTGCATGTCATATTTCATATTGCTTGTGTTGCCATCAATGCAAAAGGGAGAGATTGATGAACTACAACTGATTGAATACTTGAATGACTTGAAGATCAGTGATTAGAGATCACCAAGTACTGAAATGATATGTAAGATTATTAAATCAGTCATTATGTTGTCATTGATGTCAACTAGTTTGACAGTACTTATCATGTTAGTTACAAATATCTAAACATCTATAAAGAGGAGAGAAAAGATGAAGAACTGGGATATCTACATAGAGGAAGACGGATACTACAGATGAGGATAAGGAATACTTTGGGTAACTTATTGGTGAGTCTATGACTTCATGTTGTTGACTTGATTATGTTGCATAAATATTTTATGGAGAAGGAAGAAAAATGTACAAGGCAATGTGGTTGGTAAATGAAGCACTTCAGTATACACCAAGACAGTGTTGTGTATACTGAGCAATAGTATTACCTGAGCTTGTGTTCACCGATGCATTTCTTTGTTAACCAACTATGGATGAAAGTATTAAATGCTTAAGTTTAGCTGACAGAATTTGATGAGCTAGAAATTATTATGATTTCGAGATTAAGGATAAAGTTTGTTATAAGATCCACAACTGACAAAATTTGGAGAAGATATAAAGGATGGAATTGAAATGTGTTACTGACACAACCATCAAGGAAGGTTTAAGAGGCAAAATCTATGAAGGAGATTAAGCGGAAAAATTTGATGGTTGATATGGAAACTGTTTATCTGTCTATCTAAGAGATATGAGTTTCTTTATTGAAACATGCCAAAAGAAAGAAGACTGTAGAGATTTCATGTGAATACAGTTTCATGCATACCTGATCAAACTGATCGAAGGAGCACTGAACTGCAGAACAATACCGAGCGTCAGAGAGCTATTACCAAGTGAAAGTAAGTTAAGGAAGTGAATTGATATATTGGTCAAAGGATTTGTATGGGCTTAGAATAGATTTGAACATCTACAAGATAAGTTGTATTGTAATCAGATCAAGTATTGTTTCAGTTTAACCATTGATGTAGAAAAATCTCTTAATCGAGTGGACTTAACCATCTTATGTTATGCCCCATGTCATTCAATGAATGTACATTGTTATCCTATCAACCCCATAGTGAATGTTGGTTGAATGATAAATGTTAGTCTTAAATCCTCTAACAAGGTCACACCTAACAGTGTGTTTGTAACCTTTAATAGGGTTGGCTCTTCACTGAGCTGACTTCAGATGAGTGAAAATTATTTTGGGTTACTGGTCCCAAGTGGTTTTTCCCTTAACAAGGTTTCCATGTTAAATCATTGTGTTATGTGTTTCTGTGATGATTTCTTTATTGTCATACTTTACATACTACATATTTGATTTGATCCGTAATTACTGTGAGTTAATTAACTGGTAATCGGTAAAGGCACAGATAGTTTAAGAGTTTTTGTAACCGAGCTACAGAATTTGCTGAATTTATTTTTATAGTTACATCTTGAGATTTGGGACTGTAGGATAATTGATCTAACTGATTCACCCCCCCTCTCAGTTATTATAACAATTGTTTTCTCCACATTATTTTCATTTAGTGGAATTGCACCTTTATTAGATAGTCATATTACCTCATGTGTTAAATCAGCTATAATTCCTATCACTGTATCATCCAACCAAAACTTCCCATTATGAATTCTTCTTAAAATGATCTTAGTCCATTTATCATTCTGAAATTCATAGTGAAACATGTATTTGACAATGTCCAGTTGTCCTAAATGTTCATATCCTTCCTTAGAGGTCATATATTGTTTTTATATCTTGTTATACTCTTCATTCATACTACTATCTCCTATAGTCTCAAGTTTACATTTCAAATGTCCTCTTACATCTTCCAAATGCAAGACACTGTCTAGTATAGCTGATAAAGATAAACTAGGGTCTCCTTCAGAGGGTGCTATTGATTCTTTTCTCACCTTAGGTCTAGGTGTGTCCTTAATGTTATGAACTAGGGATACATCCATGATTGCACTGAAAAGTAACTGCTTTAATAATAAAAACTTCGTGAAATACCTTGGAATCGCGATTTAGGGCTTCCGTGTAGATCTAGCAAAAATCTATCTCCAAATATTGCAAAATGCTTTCAATCTCCACTGGTTAGATCTCGAAGACATGAAAATACTTGAATGGTCAAATAATGTCAATAATCCACTTTTATCTATCAAATCCTTCAAGAAATTGTCGTCAGATTAATTGCATAAGTGTATACATGCCAAAATTTGTTCCTGGTTACCTGCAAAACTTATTTCTCTTCGTGTGATCGCATACATGCTCATAAATTGATGCGCTCTTAACCATAGCTTCCTTATATGACTTACTAGCTTATATTAACTTCGCAAGGCTTGATTCAATTTCTGCTAAGCTCTATGCTATTTTGATGCATAATTCATGAAATTTGATGCTTAATTAGTTTGAGATGGGTTTTGAATTGATTCAAAGTTACTCTCAAACACTTCACCTGACTGACTTCCCGATATTGTGGATGCACTTGCTTGATCTATAGCTTTGACAAATATAAATTCTTCTATGTTACTACTATTTCCCTTTTGACTGTTATTGGTATCCATATTTCTTTTGGTGTAATTCACATTTCTTCTAGGATTAGGATTCCTCATGTTCATTTTACAATATCTCGTTGTGTGACCTATGTTATTACAAATATGACAAACTATAACATTGTTTCTATATCTCGGTCCTGACTGACTGATTTGTGATCTGCAATTTTTGGTAATATGTCCAAAATTGTTGCATCTACAACACACAACTCCATTTCTTATATTGTGTATTGCTCCAATAGGTCTTTTATCTACAAGGTTAGTATTTCTAAACATTCTACTATTATTTTTATCATTAGATCTAGGTTTCTTACAATCAATAGCTCTATGTCCAAAACCATGACAATTATAATAATAACCAAAGATAGGTATGAAATTCTTACTTGTACAATCTCTTTTTATGTGTCCAAATGAATTGCATGAATAACATTTACCTTTGAATTCACTTCACATTTCTTTAGGTGATCCATTTTTCTTAGGTTGATTAGGTACACCTTTAGATTGGTTAGACTCATCTTTGTTTTGTTTTTCTTCTTCTTTGATCTCAAGCTGTTGAACTTATAGATCTGGTTCTTTACATTCTTCAATCTTCTTTGAAAAATTTTCTTCAAAATATCCAAGACCAGTTTTAGTATAAGAAGGTTTCTGATAAGAAATTTGTTCATTAATTTTTTCACTGCTAGAATACAGTTTCTCAAGATGTTTCTTGGATTGAGTTAGTTCTCCTTTCACAATTGTATTGTATCTCTCAAGTTCAACATACTGTAACTCTGTAGTCTCAAATTCAGATTTTACTTTGGTAAGTTTAGATCTTAGATCTGCATTTTCAGACTTTAGATTTGATTCAACTTTGTTGTTATCATCTTTCAGGCTTAACTTTAGGTCTACAATCTTTAGTTCATGCTTTAGGATCTCATTCTCCTTTTTCAGTTTTGAAACTTCATCACTATTCTTGATTTGACTTGTAGGATCCTTCTTTGATTCCTGGTCTTCTATTTTGTTGTTTAGTTTCTCAATGTAGTCTTTTGCACTATCATATTTATTCTTCGGAGTATCTCTTTCCTCAGTAAGAATATCAATATGTTCAAGAGCTTCATCTAGGTTTTTCTCCAACTGATCCATATCCATAGAGATCTTACTCAAGCTGTTAGGCCTTCTCTGAGTAACTACGCTCTGATACCAATTGTTAGAAACAGGAAATACTGAGGGGGGGGTGAATCAGTATTTCACAAACTTTTACTTTTTCCCACTTATGGATATATGAAATTAACTTATAGCTTGCATAAGAAAATAAACTGAATAATAAACACAACCATAAACTAAAAAAACTCTTAACACCATGTTTGTTCTCGAGGAAACTCTGGCCAAGGGAAAACCCCGGTGGGGATGATACCCACAAATGATCCACTAATCAAAAGTATCTAGTTAGAGATATTGACCCTGTTAGGAGTCTATTACATACGTATAGTGTCTATGTCCTTGTTAGAGGAATTTAGGCCTTGTTAGATGCCTCAACCCACACTAGTACATTTCAGACCTTTTTCCAATGATAGACCATCAGAATTCTGATAGTATACCGTAAATTAAGAGACACCACTCACTGTCATAGTTTTGCAGTAAAAAAAAATGATAGTTACGCTTGGCATCGTAATTATGACAACTATGGTCATCGCAAGAAGGGGATGACAACATGGAAAACATACCGTTGGGCCTATTTGTGGCCATCGCAATTGTGACACCCATTCATTGCAAATAACTACAAATGATGACTACCTATTAGTATCTTCCGATGGGTACCCGTCATTTGTAGTTTGTTTTTCGATGGAGATGTTGTTCATGCGATGGATACCAATCGGAAGTTTACGGTGGATAGTCATCATTTGTAGTTTTTTAATGACCGTGATGTTGTACATGCAACGGATACCCATCAAAATTTTACGACAAATATCCATCATTTGTAGTTGTTTTTCCAACAATGATGTTGTACATGCGATGACTGGCTATCAGATGTTTCTGATAGATAGCCCTACATTTATGTCTCTATGAACACCTGGTGAATCATTGTTGTGGCTGCATTTATGTCTCTATGAACACCTAGTGAATCATTGTTGTGACTACATCATCCAAATAGTACAACAACAACACCAGATGTTGTTATTCCATCTAGTGTTGCTATGAAATCATTTCCAAATGATGCATCCACAACAGTAACCCACCATGCCCATAAACACAAGGCAGTCATGATCAAGCATAAGCAATGGAGGGGACATTATCAAGGTCAACTCAGAGGTCAATTTCATTCCTTGAAATTTTATATTTGTACAGTTATAAAATTTAATTCCTTCAAATTTTATAACATAGTTCCTTAGCATTTGATCTTCATATTGTAGCCATGACTTGAGGTAGGCATTCGAGGTAGGATATCTTAATCTTTATGAGCTCAAATACAAAATAGTAAGTGTATTATTTTATTACTAATGTCCCTATTTGATGTCCCTATTTTATTACTGATGTCCCTATTTGATCTAATAGCATCAATATAACAAACACATCACCAACCAATCAAATAGGGACATGAGGTGCTCAAACAGTGAGCTCATAAAACAATATATTTATTCTTAATAAAATCTTATAAAACAACATATATTGTGTGAAGTGTTTGATCTCACTTTATTTGTTTTGGTGTTAATATTCACTATGTGGTACTTCCCATTTATGATCATTTCATGAGGAAATATCTTGATGACTCACGGGCTGCAAGCTAGGGCATCATACATTGTTCATGAGCTCATTGTTTAATACTGGCATTGTTTACATATTTTCATTTGGAATGCTTGATGACCCGCGAACTTTGAGAGCTAGGGCATTTTTTCTATTACCTTCAAGGCATTGTGTGAAGTGTTTGATCTCTCTTTATTTGTTTTGTTGTTGATATTCACTATGTGGTACTCCCCTTTTATGATCATTTCATGAGGAAATGTCTTGATGGCTCGCGGGCTACAAGCTAGGGCATCATGCATTATTTATGAGCTGACTCTTTAATACTAGCTTTGTTTACATCTTTTCATTTTGAATGCTTGATGACCTGCAAGCTTTGAGAGCTAGTGCATCATTTCTATTACATTCAAGGCATTGTGTGAAGTATTTGATCTCTCTTTATTTGTTTTGTTGTTGATATTCACTATGTGGTACTCCCCGTTTATGATCATTTCATGAGGAAATGTATTGATGACTCATGGGCTGCAAGCTAGGGCATCATGAATTGTTTATGAGCTCACTATTTGAGAACTTCATGTCCCTATTTGATTGGTCGGTGATCTGTTTGTTATATTGATGCTACTAGATCAAATAGGGACTTCAGTAATAAAATAATACACTTACTATTTTGAATTTGAGCTTAGACATCATGCAATGTTATTGTTGTCAAAACATTAAGTGTATTAATGTATGATCTAATAGCAACAACCTCATTGATCATTACCTTTGACTCATCCATCATTATAGAAGAGATAACTACCTACAACTATATTTCATAATTCCTCCTTTGAAGTCATAGGTTAGTTTAAAATGGAGAAACTATATAAACTCACCAATTTAATCCCAAAACATCATATAATTGGAATTAATCACATCTCACAAATATATAGATTATACTACATATCATTGTATTATATATATCAAGTATAATTATGAGTTTACATCATATATTCAGGCTTAATAAAATCTTATAAAACAACATAAGACTAACCCAAAATACTTTGTCTTAATAAAATCTTAATAAGACAATATATTTAGTCAAGTCCTAGGCTGTAAATCTATTTTTTGTAGTAGAGGGAAGAGTGGGTAAGGCGAAGAGGGTGAGAGATAACCAAAGAGGGTACGTGGTGAAAGGAATGGAGGGTAGTGTGAAGTATTAGGAGTAGCAAAGGACATTGTAGTCAGAGCTTGCAGAATGGTATGCCGCCATGGTGGATCTCTACGAGCGCAAGCTATGGAATCAACTCACCCTCAAACTGGATCAGTTCTTGCTCCTTGTGGTTCTACAAGGCAGTGATACACTTATTCATCTATATCACAATTTTATTATAGAATTTGAAAAAAAGATAAATTTGCTTAAGCTTTCACACTTTGATGTTATAGTTTCACGTCAGTACATAGAAAAGGAGGCTGCTATTAGCTTTTTGGAGGGAGAAATTAAGAAGCTTCGTGCCACAAGGTAGATGAGGATTGATGAACCTATCATATATGTTAGAATGCAAATAGCTACATTCAAACTTGAGCAAGGTGAACAAAAAGAGTGCAAAAGGTTGCTAGATGATGGCAAAACCACTCTAGATAGTATGACACATATTGATCCTACTGTTTATGCAAGCTACCATTGGGTCTCATCACAATATCATAAATCAAGACAAGAGTTTGATGAGTTTTACAAAAGTGCCCTTCTCTATTTGGCTTATACGACTGTAAAGTCTCTTTCAGAACCATTTAAACTGGATTTGGCATTTGAATTATCTCTTGCTGCTCTACTTGGAGAAACACTTTTGAAAAGCTTGTCATAATATATATATATATATATATATATATATATAGTCAAGTAATAAAATCTTATAAAACAACATACATTATGTGAAGTGTTTGATCTCTCTTTATTTATTTTGTTGTTCATATTCACTATGTGGTACTCTAGTTTATGATCATTTCATAAGGAAATGTCTTGATGGCTCATGGGATGCAAGCTAGGGAATCATGCATTGTTTATGAGCTCACTGTTTGAGCACCTAATGTCCCTATTTGATTGGTCAGTGCTATGTTTTTTATATTGATGCTATTAGATCAAATAGTGACATCAGAAATAAAATAGGGACATCAGTAATAAAATAATACACTTACTATTTTGAATTTGAGCTCAGTCATCATGCAATGTTATTGTTGTCATTGCTGTTAGGATTAACAAGGCAGAAATAAAAATTATGTGCAAATATAACCAATATCAGAAAACAATAAACCACACATAAAAGAACACAAGACACAAAGATTTAGCATGGTTCAACCAATCCCTGGGCTACGTCCACCAACAACGAGTCCAATATTTTTTTATCCAGTGATTACAATCTATAATCCCTTACAGCTCAATTCCATCACAAGTGCTAAAATCATACATCATAATGAAATCCCTAACCCTAAGCCAATATAACAAGGCTTATGTCGGTTAACAAGTTAACCCTAAAATACTTGACGAGTCAAGCTAAGAAAAGGCTTGACAAGTCAACCTAGGGAAATGTTTGACGTGTCAACTCAAAAATGTTTGATGAGTGAAAAGTGTATAGTACTTTCCTAGATAGTACTTTCCTAATTAGTCACCACAAGCTAACAATCTCCCACTTGGGGACTGATCAGACTCCACACCAAACAATAATCTCCCACTTGGAGACTGATCATGTAGCTAAACCACTACCCTGTGAGGCTCCCACTGGATCCAACCACCCTGGACTCAACTATCCCTTTATTCTGTTCAGTCTAGTAGACCAACTGAAGTTGAACAGGAGTTCAACTTCTCCCTTGTTACTACCTTTGTAAACATATCTGCTGGATTATCATCTGTATATATCTTTTCCAGCTTTAACTGCCCATCATCCAAAACTGACCGAATGAAATGGTACCGCAACTGTATGTGTTTTGTCTTTGAGTGCAAAGCAAAATTCTTTGCAAGATGAATGGCACTTTGGCTATCTGTATGTAGAAAATTATCCTTCTGTGGATGTCCCAATTCTTCCATGAAGAATTGAAGCCATATCATCTCCTTGGCTGCCTCTGTAGTAGCAACATACTCTACCTCTGTAGTGGATAAAGCAACCATCATTTGTAGTCAAGAAATCCAACTCACTGTTGTCCCACCAACAGTAAATACATAACCTGTAGCACTCCTCCTGCTATCTATATCTTCTTCCAAATCTGAGTCAACATAGCCTTGTACAGTAGTAGTAGTAGAACCCTCAAAGTGTAAACACTTACTAGATGTACCTCTCAAATATCTAAGAATCCATTTGACTGCATTCCAATGCTCAATACCAAGGTTACTCATATATCGGCTAACGACTCCCACTACATGTGCAATATCTGGCCTAGTACATACCATAGCATACATTAAGCTCCCTACAGCTGGAGCATAAGGTACCTTAGACATTTTAGTCTCTTCTTCTGGTGTCTTGGGACACATATCCTTAGTCAATTTCAAATGACCAGGCAAAGGTGTGCTAACAGCTTTGGCATTCTCCATAGAGAAACGTTGCAACACCTTCTCAATATAATTAGTCTGAGATAGAGACAATTTCCTATTTTTCCTCTCTGCAAATTTTCATACCAAGGATTTGTTTTGTTGCCCCCAAATCCTTCATAGCAAATGAATGTGCTAACTATTGTCTCAACCCCTTAATGTGATCCATGTTAGACCCAGCTACAAGCATATCATCAACATATAAACATAAAATAATGTAGTTATCAACATCCAACCTCTTAAAATAAACACAATGGTTAGAATGACACTAAATATATCCATGCTCATTCATAAAAGTGTCAAATTTAATATACCATTGTCGAGGTGCTTGCTTCAAGCCATATAAACTTTTCTGCAATTTGCACACTAAACTCTCCTTACCCTTGACCTCAAATCCCTGTGGTTATACCATATATATTTCTTCATTCAAATCACCATGAAGAAAGGTTTTTTTAACATCAAGCTACTCTAAATGCAAATCTTCAGTAGCCACAATACTTAAAATAGTACGTATAGAAGTCATTTTAACAACTGGAGAAAAAATCTCATCAAAATCAATACCATGTTTCTGTGCAAATCCTTTGACTACTAATCTAGCTTTAAATCTTTTCTTACCTCCATCCTCTTCTTTTATCCTGTAAACCCATTTATTCTGTAAAGCCCTTTTACCTGTAGGTAACTTGCATAAATCCCAAGTGTGATTTTTCAGCAAGGAGTCAATTTCATATGTCATTGTAGACTCCCACTGAAGCTTTGTATCCACCTACATAGCTTCATTATAACATTCAGGTTCACCAGCATCTATTAATAAAATAGAATACAAAGAGGGAGAGAATCTCTCTGGAGGTCTACTTAGCCTTGTTGACCGTCTAACATTCACTGCGGTGTGTGGTATTTGTTGTTTCTATAGTTGTGGAGCATAAGGAACTACTGGAACATCAAATTTTGGAGTATCATCCAGTACTACATAGTCATTTTCTTTCTTCTCATGTTGTGGCAACAGATCTTTGTACAATACTTTCTCATTGAATATGACATCCCTGCTTCTTACAATTTTATGATTTTTAAAATCCCAAAGCCTATAACCAAATTCATCAATGCCATATCCAAAAAATACACATTTCTTTGACTTAGCTTCTAGCTTGGTTCTATTTTCAGAATCTATAAGTGCAAAAGCTTCACAACCAAAGGTTTTGAGAAAAGAATAACTCACCTTCTTACCACTCCATGCTTCCTCTGGAATACCACAGTCCAAAGGAGTACAGGGCCCTCTATTGATTAAATAAATAGCAGTCTTCACAACCTCTACCCACATATTTTTGGGCAGCCTAGCATGCAACCTCATACTCCTTGCACACTCCATTATTGTCATGTTCATGCGTTCAGCCACTCTATTTTCTTGTGGAGTCCTTGGTACAGTTTTCTGCCTATGAATACCATTAGAGGAAAAATAATCTTCAAATTATGTGCTGCAATACTCACCACCATTATCAAATCTGAGACATTTTAACCTTTTACCAGTCTCATTCTCAACCAAGCATTTCCATTTCTTAAAAGTTTGAAATACATCAGATTTATGTCTAAGGAAATAAATCCATACTTTTCTTGTTGCATCATCTATAAATGTAACATAATACAGAGAGCCACCAAGAGAAGATACCTGAGCTGGTCCCCATACATCTGTATGCACAAGCTCTAATCTCTCATTTTTCTTTTCCTTCCCACTCTTCACAAAACTAACTCTCTTTTGTTTTCCATAAACACAACTTTCATAGAAATCCATATTGACACATTTCAGACCAGGTAAAACTTTCTTTGAATGAATTAATTTCATACCTTTCTCACTCATGTGCCTGAGTTTGTTGTGCCACAATGCTATGTCAGAATCTATAGCAACGGTTTGATGTTCTTCCTGCTCAACTGCAGCCACTGTTCCTGAACATTCATTATCTTCTGAAACAATTAAAGTAGAAGGAACAGTATGACCTGTACAAAGACAAAAGGTGCCTACTTTCACACCTTTTTCTACTACTAAGGAACCTTTTGAAACCTTCCAATTTTTATCATTAAAAGTAACTATGCAACTCTCATCAGTGAGTTTCCCTACTAAAATTAAATTTCTACTCAGCCTTGGAAAATGTCTTACCTCTTGTAGTAGCCAATGATTCCCATTGTGCAACTTAATCTTGATTTTCTCTTTTCCAACAATTTGACAGGGTTCATTATCTCCCAAATAAACTAGCCCAAAATCCCCTTGGACATAATCAACAAAATAACCTCTATGGGGTGTAGCATGAAATGAAGCCCCCGAATCTAACACCCATGAATCATCAACATTTTCTAAAGACAAGAGCAAAGCATCCTCTTTAGATTTGTTACTTACCACATTTGCCTCCTTTTTTCCATCATGTTTGTCTTCTTGATCTTTCTTTCGAGACCAAAAATCTTTCTTCTTATGACTTGGTTTTCCACAGTACCAGCAATCATTGGGCCCTTTGGATTCAGACCTCTTTCCCTTTGATTTTCCTCTTGATTTCTCACTATTTCCAGAGTTGTTTCCTCTATCTCTTGTTCTTCCTCTGCTTTCTGCGTTCAATACACTACCCGATGTGGATGCCCCTGAGCTTTTCTTATGAATTTTCTCACTCAATATAACACCAATAACATCATCAAACTTTAGGGTATTAGAACTAGAAATAGAATTATTAACAGCCATTACCAAGCCATTCCAGCTTTCTGGCAAAGAACACAAAATCAAGAGAGCCCTAACCTCTTCATCAAAAGTAATTTTAACTGAGGCTAACTAACTTGTAACTGTATTAAACTCATTCAAATTATCAGCGACTGATCCACCTTCTACCATTTTCATATTAAATAAACACTTCATAAGAAATACCTTGTTTGAAGCTGAAGGCTTTTCATACAACTTCGCTAGGGTATCCATCAAATCTTTAGCTTTCATTGCTCCAGTAATATTGAATGCCATCGATTGTGCTAGGCATAAACGAATACTCCCCAGTGCCTTCCTGTCCAAAATATCCCATTCTTCCTAAGACATTGTTGCCTCTTTCTTGGCTATTCCCTCTAATGGCCACCATAGATCCTTCTGATAGAGATAGTCCTCCATTTGCATCTTCCATAACTGGAAGTTCTGCCCATTAAACTTATCAACCTTCATCCTACCCTCATCTTCCATTTCTCCCACTTAACTAAGAGATTCTCCCACTGACTCATGAGACCTGCTTTAGAGAATAGATGAAAGAACGAACGAAATAACCTCACTCTGATAACACTTGTTAGGATTAACAAGGTAGAAATAATAATTATGTGCAAATATAACCAATATCAAAAAACAATAAACCACACAGAAAAGAACATGACACAAAGATTTAACGTGGTTCACCCAATCCCTGGGCTACGTCCACCAACAGCAAGTCCAATATTTTATTATCCAGTGATTACAACCTGATTACAATCTATAATCCCTTACAGCTCAATTCCGCCTTAAGTACTAAAATCATATATCATAATGAAATCCCTAACCCTAAGCCAATATAACAAGGCTTATGTCAGTTAACAAGTTAACCCTAAAATACTTGACGAGTCAACCTAAGAAAAGGCTTGACGAGTCAACCTAGGGAAATGTTTGACGTGTCAGCTCAAAAATGCTTGACGAGTTAACCCCACGATGAATGAAAAGTGTACAGTACTTTCCTAGATAGTACTTTCCTGATCAGTCACCACAAGCTAACAATTGCATGCTTGATGTTGTTGTACATCATAACAACAACAAGAATGCAATTTTATGAAATTTTGGGATTAAATTGGTGAGTTTGTATACTTTCTCCATTTTAAACTAACCTATGACTTCAAAGGAGGAATTATGAAATATAGTTGTAGGTATTTATCTCTTCTATAATGATGGAGGAGTCAAAGGTAATGATCAATGAGGTTGCTGCTATTAGATCATACATTAATACACTTACTATTTTGAATTTGAGCTCAGGCATCATATATTGTTTTATGCACTGTTTCTTTCATTGAGACCATGAGCTTGGCATTTGTAATGTATTTCCTGTTATTGGATTTTTATTGCCATGTTGTTGAGGTTGTAGATGTCATTTTATTGATCTTGTATAAACAACATATATACCATTTTGACTCACAACCCATGAGGTGTTTCTTGATAACACATTTGACATCATACTTTTTGCTCCATTTTGGTCTTGATTTACTCACTGCATGCATATGTTTCCTAAGTGCACATGTTCTGTAGCATAGTTTGTTATAGAAGTGTATGGCTTGACTATGCACATGCATAATTATAGATGAGGATCAGTAATAGGGTGTCAGGCATTGCTTAGATCCTTTGGATCTAACCCCATCTTTTCCTTCCTTGCAGGTTTCAGATCATACAAAAGCATACTGGATTGAACCCTAGGTCAACACTTCATTACTTCAGGCAATGTTTTGTACCTTCATTATTTATGTTCATCCACTTATGTATATTTGCATTCATTCATATTCTTCTAAAAGTTGGCAATTAGCAACCATACAGGACCATTCTTGATGTTTTTGGGTCATTTGATGAAAAGATGTAAATAGGGACATCAGTAATAAAATAGGGATATCTTAATCTTTATGACCTCAAATTCAAAATAGTAAGTGTATTATTTTATTACTGATGTCCCTATTTTATTATTGATGTCCCTATTTGATCTAATAGCATCAATATAACAAACAGAGCATTGACCAATCAAATAGGGACATGAGGTGCTCAAATAGTTAGCTCATACAACAATATATTTAGTCTTAATAAAATCTTATAAAACAACATATATTGTGTGAAGTGTTTGATCTCTCTTTATTTGTTTTGGTGTTGATATTCACTATGTGGTACTCCCCGTTTATGATCATTTCATGAGAAAATATCTTGATGGCTCACGGGTTGCAAGCTAGGGCATCATACATTGTTCATGAGCTCACTATTTAATAATGGCATTATTTACATCTTTTCATTTAGAATACTTGATGACCCGTGAGCTTTGAGAGCTAGGGCATCATTTCTATTACCTTCAAGGCATTGTGTGAAGTGTTTGATCTCTCTTTATTTGTTTTTCTATTGATATTCACTATGTGGTACTCCCCGTTTATGATCATTTCATGAGGAAATGTCTTGATGGCTTGTGGGCTGCAAGCTAGGGCATCATGCATTGTTTATGAGCTTACTGTTTGAACACCAACCAATCAAATAGGGATATGAGATGCTCAAATAGTGAGCTCATAAACAATGCATGATACCCTAGCTTGCAGCCTGCAAGCCATCAATATATTTCCTCATGAAATGATCATAAACGGGGAGTACCACATAGTGAATATCAACAACAAAACAACTAAAGAGAGATCAAACACTTCACCCAATTCCTTGAAGGTAATATAAACAATGCCCTAGCTCTCAAAGCTCGCAGGTCATCAAGCATTCCAAATGAAAAGATGTAAACAATGCCAATATTAAACAGTGAGCTCATGAACAATGTATGATGCCCTAGCTTGCAGCCCGTGAGCCATCAAGATATTTCCTCATGAAATGATCATAAACAGGGAGTACCACATGGTGAATATCAACACCAAAACAAATAAAGAGAGATCAAACACTTCACACAATATATGTTGTTTTATAAGATTTTATTAAGACCAAATATATTGTTGTATGAGCTCAATGTTTTAGCACCTCATGTCCCTATTTGATTGGTCAGTGCTTTGTTTGTTATATTGATGCTATTAGATCAAATAGGGACATCAGTACTAAAATAGGGACATCAAATAGGGACATCAGTAATAAAATTATACACTTACTATTTTGAATTTGAGCTCATAAAGATTAAGATATCCCTATTTTATTACTGATGTCCCTATTTACATCTTTTCATCAAATGACCCATAAACATCAAGAATGGTCCTATATGGTCACTAATAGCCAAATTTTAGAAGAATATGAATGAATGCAACCATACATAAGTGGATGAACATAAATAATGAAGGTACCAAACATTGCCCGAAGTAATGAAGTGTTGACCCAGGGTTCAATCCAGTATGATCTTGTATGATCCAAAACCTGCAAGGAAGGAAAAGATGGGGTTAGATCCAAAGGATCTAAGAAATGCTTGGAACCCTATTACTGATCCTCATCTACAATTATGCATGTGCATAGTCAAGCCATACACTTATAAAATGAACTATGCTACAGAACATGTGCACTCAGGAAACATATGCATGCAATGAGTAAATCAAGACCAGAATAGAGCAAAAAGTATGATGTCAAATGTGTTATCAAGCAACACCTCATGGGTTGTGAGTCAACATGGTATATATGTTGTTTATACAAGACCAGTAAAAGGACATCTACAACCTCAACAACATGGCAATATTAATCCAATAACATGAAATACATTACAAATGTCAAGCTCGCGGTCTCAATGAAAGAAACAGTGTATAAAATAATATATGATGCCCAAGATCAAATTCAAAATAGTAAGTGTATTAATGTATGATCTAATAGCATCAACCTCATTGATCATTACCTTTGACTCCTCCATCATTATAGAAGAGATAACTACATACAACTATATTTCATAATTCATCCTTTGAAGTCATAAGTTAGTTTAAAATGGAGAAAGTATACAAACTCGCCAATTTAATCCCAATATTTCATAACATTGCATTCTTTTTGCTATTATGGTGCACAACAACAACAAGCATACAATGAAAACAATAACATTGCATGATGCATGAGCTCAAATTCAAAATAGTAAGTGTATTATTTTATTACTGATGTCCCTATTATATTACTGATGTCCCTATTTGATCTAATAGCATCAATATAACAAATATAGCACCAACCAATCAAATAGGGACATTAGGTGCTCAAACAGTGAGCTCATAAACAATGCATGATGCCCTAGCTTGTAGCCCATGAGCCATCAAGATATTTCCTTATGAAATGATCATAAATGGGAGTACCACATAGTGAATATGAACAACAAAACAAATAAAGAGAGATCAAACACTTCACACAATGTATATTGTTTTATAAAATTTTATTACTTGACTAAATATATATATATATTTATGACAATCTTTTCAAACGTGTATCTCCAAGCAGAGCAACAAGAGATAAGTAAAAGGCTAAATCTAGTTTAAATGGTTCTGAAAGAGACTCTACATTCGTATAAGCCAAATAGAGAAGGGCACTTTTGTAAAACTCAACAAACTCTTATCTTGATTTATGATATTGCAATGAGACCCAATGGTAGCTTGCATAAATAGTAGGATCAATATGTGTCATACTATCTAGAGTGTTTTTTCCATCATCTAGCAACCTTTTGCACTCTTTATGTTCACCTTGCTCAAGTTTGAATGCATCTATTTGCATTCTAACATATATGATAGGTTCATTAATCCTCATTTGCCTTGTGGCACAAAGCTTCTCAATTACTCCCTCCAAAAAGCTAATAGCAGCCTCCTTTTTTGTGTACTGACGTGAAACTATAACATCAAAGTGTGCAAGCTTAAGCAGATTTATCTTTTTTTCAAATTATGTAATAAAATTGTGATATAGCTGAATAAGTGTATCACCGCCCTGCAGAACCGCAAGGAGCAAGAACTGATCCAATTTGAGGGTGATTTGATGCCATAGATTGTGTTTTTAGAGATCCACCATGGCGGCATACCATTCTATAAGCTCTAGCTGCAATGTCCTCTGCTGCTCCAAATACTTCACACCACCCTCCATTCCTTTCGCGTCGAACCCTCTCTGGTTATCTCTCACCCTCTTCGCCTTACCCACTCTTCCCTCTGCTACAAAAAATAGATTTACAGCCTGGGACTTGACTAAATATATTGTCTCATTAAGATTTTATTAAGAAAAAGTATTTTGGGTTAGTCTTATGTTGTTTTATAAGATTTTATTAAGCCTAATATATGATGTAAACTCATAATTATACTTGATATATATAATACAATGGTATGTAGTATAATCTATACATTTGTGAGATGTGATTAATTCCAGTTATATGATGTTTTGGGATTAAATTGGTGATTTTGTATAGTTTCTCCATTTTAAACTAACCTATGACTTCAAAGGAGGAATTATGAAATATAGTTGTAGGTAGTTATCTCTTCTATAATGATGGATGAGTCAAAGGTAATGATCAATGAGGTTGTTGCTGTTAGAGTAGTCATATTATAGCTAATAATTTATTTATTTAATTATTAGTCTATTATTCTCTACACTTAAGTTAGACTTAGGTATCTTATTATTCTTTAGGTTTTTCCCTTTTAGGGTTTTATGATTCCTTTTATAAGGATTCACCTCTTTGTATTTCTTAAGAGATTAGAATATCATATTGTAATATTGTGCATATGATGTCTCTGGCTTTTTGGCCTCCATAGTTTTTTTCTTGCTTCTATTCTTTGCTTCTTCCATGTGACAGGGTTATGCATGCAGGTGTTCTTGGGAGATTAGTTTTTCACCTAATCTAACATGGTATCAGAGCCATCTTGCTGCTCATTGTTCATGTTTTGTTGAAGTGCTTCAGAAGCAAGAGGTTTTCAAGGGTTTCAAAGTTTTTATGTGGTTTTAGAAGGGGGGCTTTGTTTCTGGTCACTTTGGGCTCAAACGAACATCTCCATTGAGCTCAGAGCACCCAAAAACCCTAGAAACCATATAAAATTTATCCATTTTGGACAACTTGGCTCTGAGGCAAAAAAAAAATTGGTTTTCGTGCCCGTACGACACGAAAACCGAGAAAAAAAATTCAAATTTTTTTTTTAAAATATGTTTTTTAATTTTTTTCTATGTTTAAAAAATGCAACCTTTGTTAAACAAAGGGCGCCGCCCAGTGGCCACCCGGGCACCGCCACCTACGGCCCTCACCGCCCTCTACAGCGGCTCCGCCGCCCAGCCACTCTGGCGCCCGCCCGCCGCTCCGCAGCACCACCTCCGCTCCCGGTCTGCTCAACCCCCTTCTGCAGCAGACAGTCACCCACGTGACCAGCCCCCAGCCGCTGGCCCCTTCTGCAGTGCCCCTGGTCACCCAAGTGACCAGGGACCTTGGTTCTTTTAGCCCCAGGGGTGTTGAGCCGTGATGGCCATTTGGCCGTCAAATTCAGGCTCGAAGTTGTTTTTTTTTTAAAGCTTTTTAAGGGTACCTCGGCCTTTTTTGCTCTATCTGGAGCATACGGAGGTCTTTT
Source organism: Chamaecyparis obtusa (assembly GCA_027943335.1). Lineage (NCBI taxonomy): Eukaryota > Viridiplantae > Streptophyta > Pinopsida > Cupressales > Cupressaceae > Chamaecyparis > Chamaecyparis obtusa. Next base: position 1,131,997 of record BSBK01000598.1, read on the forward strand.
TTGGACTTCTTTATATTGTCAAAAAGCTCTTTCCGAGCTCTTTTCGATTATGGAGGTTAAAGTTTTTGGCTCTACTGTTTTGATAGTGTTTTTTTCTATCAAAGGTGATGTTTATTTTTTTCCTTCCAGGAGCCATATCTCACTCATCCAGACTCATTTTTGGGCTCACCAGATATCGTCAGAAAGCTGGTTCTGTGAGTTTTTCAGTGGCAGGGGTCTTTTATCCAGATTCTACTCTAGGTTCTCTCTCCTTCAAGTTTTTCACTTTCGCACTCTGGCGGAATACTTGGGTTCTATAGGTCCTGGGATCTCTTCTTCTGTTCTTCTGGCTCACTCTTCTTTCTGACTTCTGAGCATTGTATGCTTCTCTTCTATTGCATTCCTTTTCCTGTAAATGCACTGAGATAAAGTGCCTACTTTTGCATATCTGGGATCTTGTACACCTTGTGTTTGTTTGTACTCGCACTCAGTTATAAAGTGCCATGGAGGGTTATGATGTTTTGCCTTTTGTGCTCATCCACCTTTGTCAAGTGAGTGTACCTTCCATGACATTAGCCCATGCTGTGTGTCTGTGACACCGCCCTTTATCCTGTGCTTGTACTTCTGTTGCACTATTGGTGTTCCTGATTCTTCTTCTTGCAGATGTTCCTAGGCATTGCATTTCAGTGTTCCTATCACCCCTCTCCTTGTTCAGCATTATGGGGGGGTTCAACTATTGATTCCATTGCTTCCTTGGTTCGGTTGAGTGATCTACGTATTCAGTTTTTGTTCCTATGTACTAGGCAGATGCAGTGGCTAGGCACCTATGCATTTTGGTGAGATGGTTCATCTACTATATAGACACTCGTTCATTCCTATTTTGGAGGTCACCTCTTCGATTGATCAGCTCTTCAGACTTTGTCTTCTCTACCTGGTCATGCTCTATTTTAGTGGGGGTTCCAACAGTTTCTTTTGACAATGTTTGCAGCTTCATGCTTCGGAGATGCTTCATGCTCTTTCTTGTTCCTTTCTTTGGGACATTCCCTAGATTGGAGGCTTTGTTTCCTTCATCTAGTTTATTTCTTGTACTTGGGTACCTGATCAGGCCTTGTTTCCGGGACCCATTGCTCTTTCATGCATTTTTGTTTCCATGCATCTTTTAGTCCTTAGTTGTTTAGCTTCTCCCTAAGTTACACTTAAGGGGGGGTGTTAGAGTAGTCATATTATAGCTAATAATTAATTTATTTAATTATTAGTCTATTATTCTCTACACTTAAGTTAGACTTAGGCATCTTATTATTCTTTAGGTTTTTCCCTTTTCGGGTTTTGTGATTCCTTTTATAAGGATTCACCTCTTTGTATTTCTTAAGAGATTAGAATATCATATTGTAATATTGTGCATATGATGTCTCTGGCTTTTTGGCCTCCATAGTTTTTTTCTTGCTTTTGTTCTTTGCTTCTTCCATGTGACAAGGTTATGCATGCAGGTGTTCTTGGGAGATTAGTTTTTCACCTAATCTAACAGTTGCTATTAGATCATACATTAATACACTTAATGTTTTGACAGCAATAACATTGCATGATGCCTAAGCTCAAGTTCAAAATAGTGAGTGTATTATTTTATTATTGATGTCCCTATTTGATCTAATAGCATCAATATAACAAACAAATCACTAGCCAATCAAATAGGGACATGAGGTGCTCAAACAGTGAGCTCATAAACAATGCATGATGCCCTAGCATGCAGCCCGCGAGCCATCAAGATATTTCCTCATGAAATGATCATAAACAAGGAGTACCACATAGTGAATATCAACAACAAAACAAATAAAGAGAGATCAAACACTTCACACAATGCCTTGAAGGTAATAGAAATGATGCACTATCTCTCAAAGCTCGTGGGTCATCAAGAATTCTAAATGAAAAGATGTAAACAATGCCAGTATTAAATAGTGAGCTCATAAATAATGTATGATGCCCTAGCTTGTAGCCCATGAGCCATCAAGACATTTCCTCATGAAATGATCACAATTGGGGAGTACCACATAGTGAATATCAACAACAAAACAAATAAAGAGAGATCAAACACTTCACACAATGCCTTGAAGGTAATAGAAATGATGCCCTAGCTCTCAAAGCTCGTAGGTCATCAAGCATTCCAAATGAAAAGATGTAAACAATGTCAGTATTAAATAGTGAGCTCATAAACAATGTATGATTCCCTAGCTTGCAGCCCACGAGCCATCATGACATTTCCTCATGAAATGATCGTAAACGGGGAGTACCACATAGTGAATATCAACAACAAAAAAAATAAAGAGAGATCAAACACTTCACACAATATATGTTGTTTTATAAGATTTTATTAAGACTAAATATATTATTTTATGAGGTCACTGTTTGAGCACCTCATGTCCCTATTTGATTGGTCGGTGCTCTGTTTGTTATATTGATGCTCGAATGCCCTCTTCATGCCACACAATAGTGCAGTGTCATCTTCGTGAAAACTCTTCAAATTTACAAAATTACAAATGACACTTTCTTTTTCTTTTCTTTTTTTGTTTATAACCAAGCAGGTGTCGCAATTACGACGTCATCGTCACTATTATGACACCGTCGGGGGCACTTGCAAAAACAAACACAAAAAACAAATACAAATGGTAGTGGCATCACAAATTGGCGTTGAAATTCGACCCCAAATGTTGTAGTGCTTGTTAGGAGTTGGTATTACAAAATGAGAATGTATGCAAGTTCGGCTCACTTCCCAAACATGCAATATACAATGATAATCTTCAATACAAAATGTAGAATACAAAAACCTTTGGTTGCTACTAAATATCTTCAATATTATGATCTAGCTTTGTAGTCTCTTCACAAAAACTTGTTATTAATTCGCACTAATCTGATCATATATCAGATTTCACATAATACATCAATACAAAATCTCTTTACAACTTCACATCAACTTTCTTATACCATTATATTTCTTCGTATAACATAATATCCTTCTTTATACTAGATATATCAAATATAGCTTATCAGTTGGCTTTCATATTATCAAAATATAATATTAACTCTTTTTGCCTTAGGGTTACATCTAGGATGTCGTCCCTAATTAGGCAAGTCATTATTTTGAGAAACAAAAGAATCCCTTAATTCAATATAATCAATTACTGAACGCTACTCTATTTTGGTCGAATCAACACTGTCTCTGTAAAACATTGATATCTCTTTCTGTACATGTCGTACAATCTTGCACTTTTAGATGTAACTTTAATATACTTGTATAATCTATGTTCAAGTGTGCATGCACACTCAAAGTACTTCTATGAACTTAGCTGATCAAAATAGTCTCTATGTAGATAGATAAACATTGTTATCTAGAACTTCCTCCTTAGATCATGTTGTCTTAACACTGAATATATGTTTCCATAATGACAACATCATGATACCCTACTCAGTGAAATTGCCAACAGGACTTAGGACCAAAATGTTGTAAGTTGGGTCAATAGTACCCCAAGCGTTCAATTAGGGTCTAGATTGCTATGACATAGTCTTCTATGCCACAACCAACTATCATCAACTTTAGCAACAAAACAACTTGCTTCTGAATTGAGCTAAAACAAATTACCTCTTGTCTTTATGCCTGATGCAATCATAACACCATCTTTGTTGTTAATGATGCATTTGCCATCTTTGAACTCCAACTGATAGCCTTTTCCAAGTAACTATCCAACACTGAGAAGGTTATGTTTCAAACCATCAACATAAAGAACATCATCAATACTGTTCTTTCCATCCAAAGTGATGGCTCCTCTACCAACTATAGGTTTAGGAGTGTTGTATCCAAATCTGACCATACCTCCATTGTATTTGTCCAAACAAACAAACTTGCCTTTATCACTTGTCATGTGATGTGAACAACCACTGTCTATAATCCAGTATGTCCTTATGTCAACTTGTGAAATCGATGCTAGCTCTTGATTTACTTTCTAATCTTTAGGAACTGACTTAGTATTCATCTTGTCTACAATAGCAATGAATCCAAATTCTTCTTCACTTGATTCTTCATCTGAAACTCCATCTCCAGCATAGTAGTATTCCTTAGAATACTTAGGCTTGTAATCCTTTTTGAACTTTTTAGCTCTGGTGGGACACTTAGATGCAAAGTGACCAATCTTATTACATGAAAAGAACTTAAATGGTAATTGACCTTCATATTTTACTTTTCCTTTCTTTTCTCTTTTGGCAACCATAGCAATAAAATCATCTAGTGTTTTATCTTCATCATCATCATCAAAATTACCAGAAGTGTTTGCAGATTTCTTGCCATGAACTGTTGCTTTGAAAGTTGTTTCACTCTTTGGTTTTGTCTTCAGTCTTGAAATCTCAAAGGCTGAGATCTTGCTGATCAATGTTTCTCTCTTGAAATTTGATTTAAGTTGCATGGTCTCATCAAGGATTTTGATCTTGCTTTCATATTCTGGAGTAAGAGTAGTCATTACTTTATCCATAATGTCCTCTTTTGATATCTCTCCACCATTGTTCCTGATTCCAGCAACTACTTCATTAATCCTCTGATTGTAAGCTCTAATGTTTTCTTTAGGTAGCATCTCTAATGCATTGTATCTTTTCTTCCATGTCTTTCTGTGTGCATCCTTTGCTTGTTTGTCTCCTTCAAATGTGACTTCTAGGTGCTTCCATATTTTGTGGGTTGTATCTACCTTTTTTTACTTCTGAAAATTCACCATCAGATAGGGCGCTGATAAGGGCTTCTTTAGCAATAGCATTATAATGAAACAATTCATTTTGTGCATCAATAGCATCATCTTTTCCAAGGTCTTCTAAGGTAGGAATCTTGGCTATTTTGATGGTTACATTAAAAACTTCAGAAGCAATGCACTACAAATGGGTTACCATCTTGTTCTTCCAATCAAGATAATTATCTCCATCAAACTTAGGACTTTCTTTCCTGAAGTACACCATTTGATCAACCTCAAGCTGTTAAACTTTCTCTCCGAGGCACTTGGCTCTGATACCAATTGTTAGGAATAGTCCCAAGAGATAACTGAGAGGGGGGGGTGAATTAGTTATCTACAAATTTCAATTCTTTATCCAATTAAGTATACTTAAACATAAAGCATAAACACAATGAAAGAACACTTGAACACAACACCAATATTTTGGTTACGGGGAAACCCAAATAGGTAAAAACCTCGGTGGGACTTGATACCCACTAATATTTTGTACTAGTGTATAATGATCCTTGCTAGAAGATCCTTTACCCTATTAGGAGTAGCTTTACAATATATTAAGTACAGTAGACCTGGTTAAGGGTCAGACCCTATTAGGAGTCTTTTACAATTGTCCCTGTTAGGGGAGACGATGCACTTTTCGAGAGCTCACTGCTCAAATGGGCGAAGGCTACAACCTGCTGAATAATAGATACTATAGCTGGATCTTGGTGAACTATTCTTTGACCTTCTATCTAGATCAGTTCCAATGAATAGCACAAGTACTTTACTTGGTCACATAGACCTTCTTCTGATGGCTCAACACTTTGCACACTCTGCTCTACTCTTCTTAATCAACCATGAACCACACTTCAACAATCACAAATGACTACCTATTAATATCTTTCCTCCAAATGATATAATCAAGTCGGCCTATTAGAACCACCTTGAAATCATATTAGAGAAACCATAATAAACTCAAACAAACATTCTGTCACCTCTATTATGCACGCAACTCATTTTGGGACCTATCTAATAAAATAATTGTAGACGCACGCTACACACTGTCGGCTCTACCAAAACAACTGGAACTTTCTTTGTAAGCTGAATTAACTCATGCGCTCGTAACCAAACATCAAAAACACTTATCCAAGCTTAACTTCAAGGGTGCATACCCTCAAGATAGGCACAACTCAAGAACCAATAAAATCTATGTCAACTCTTCTGAACAAACACAGGAAACTACTACTTGCGAATAGCGACTGGATAACTTCACTTGTGTTCATCATCAGACTATGCGTCCATAACTAAAACATCACTAACATGTCTTCAACATATATCCAAGGGTGCATGCCCATAGGAAAACTGTATGGACAACCATACATAGAACACTTTCTGTTACTCTGTCAGGAACACTGCTGACACCAACTGCAATATAACTGTCTATGCTAACATTTAACCTCTACACCCATGATATCATGTCCATGCTACATATACTAAAAGCTTAATGTATAAGACTTCCATGTATGCTACTTTCCATATGTTTTCATCAATGACAAACATATAGTTAGTACTGGCCCGCTGGAAAATCTCCAACACCTTCTCCTCTTCCATTTTTGCACTGCATCTATCTCTTATATCTGATTGTTATTCTCTAGCTTTGTCTATTTCATGGTGACCATTATTTCATTCTACTTATCTGATGGTTCATTCTATGGGATTTGAGCTACTTTCTCATTTCTATTATCTCCTTTCAGCTACATATCATCTTCATCTTTGTGCGAGATAGGCATCCCTTGTGTTTTGCCTTTGTTCTAGGCCTTCTAAAGGTGCATGAGATTCTTCTCCATTACTAACCTTTGTGGGGCTTGATTGTGCATAATCTTCCCTTTCTATGTTTTTTCCAAATACTCCAATTCATGTGGATTTAAATTTCCAAGGGATTGATGTTAATGGGTGGATATTGAGACATGGTCTAGCATAATTCCCTTTCTTTTCATCTATCATGATTCCTTATGACTCCTAAAAATTACCCATTTTCTTTCCTATTTATGTTAAAATATCATTGTCCCAATATTCTACTAGAAGGTTATACAGTCTAATCCATATAAGTTGCCCCTATATCTCATGGATCAAAATTGGGGATCTATTTTCCATGAATATTTTGACACCTATCAATTGGGGACCCTGTTCTAGGATATATTTTCTTTCCTTACCCGAGGGTAAGACCACGATAAAAATTCCATTTGGTAGTATTTACAGCTCATGGAATTTCTCTCCCCATTTTTATCTACACCACTCATGTATTTTATTTGTTTCAATGTGTCATCCTTCCCACTTAATATTAGACTGACCTCTTGATATATATCTATTATTTTCTTGATTCCTTATTTTTGTAAAATAATAGGGATACTTAGGTTAATTAGGATCTTACCTAGTATTTCCTTTACCATCATGTGCACCTCCTTAGGTTGAGGTGTTGGTGATTTCCTTTTCCAATTATTTTTTGTTCACCCTCCTATGTTTCTAGGGTTTTAAATCCACCAATTGTTGGATGTATCCATATTTTTCCCAAAACTACCCATACCCATGTCTTCTAAAATTAGGAATCCTCACTTTAGTTTCTTGTTATGCAAATCTCCTACCTCCTCCTTTGGAGAAGTTATGTCTTTGACCCACATTCCCTCTCTTCCATATTCCTCCCTTATGCAGTGGCCATGGATTGTTTCTTTGTCTTGTGATGGGTGGTGGGATGCCACACTTATCTACCCATTTTCCTTTTTCAAATGCCCTTGTGGTCTATACATGGATGCCAATTTGTCCTCTATTTCCAGGGTGCTTCCATAAGACCGCCATCCATTTTTATTCTTTCCCAAAAATCATCTATAGGATTTTGGGTAAGTCATGTACTTGCTAGTCAGAAAAGTGGCCACATGATGAATTTTTAAAAAAAAATTCACAAAACCTGTCCATGTTATTTAAAATTTGAACTGACTTGGCTCGTGGAAACTGAGCCTAAATTGCTCAATTAAAAAATACTAAATGTTCTTCATAACCCATACGGGTTATGAAGAACTATATATTTTTTCAACACCCCGCAACCAAGCTCATTTTCACCATGAAAAATGGCTTGACAATGGCTACTAAGATCCCAAATTCTATAGAACTTGAGCATGTTTTCCTATATTTTACATTTTTTCAACATTTAGACCAATTTCTAACAATGTCACGTTGTCGAATAGGTTTAAGAATTTGATGTTCTTTTGTTTTTTTTATATTTGAATTGAAGTAGGGTTTATTCAATTGATTTAATTTTTTAAATTAATTTTAAGTTAGATTCTCAAAATAATCCTCGATGACAAAATAGACAACAACGACCTCTTCCTAAATAATCAACACAAGAAAACCCTCAAAATGTTGCACATGAAGAACAAAAAAAGTGTTAGAATAATTAATCTCTCCTTGGTTGTATTCATTTATTTATTTATTTGAGGATAAACCAAGGTATCCTCCTTTATTTTATTTAGGAGATTCCTATTGAATTTCTACATGTATTTTGTCCTCTAGTCTAAGTGGGAGGACAAGTAATATTTTGTAATTCCTTTAATAAAGAAATTAGTTTATCCTCCTTAAGAGGATATTGACAGTTTGCACACACCTATTATGGATGATTTTTTCTAGATTGGTGAGTTACTTAGTAACTTCTACCCTCATCTCTATAAAAGGGATTCTCTCCTCTCTCTTAGGCTTTGTCATTTTCATAATATCACAAGGGTTTTTAATTTTCTTTTCCCCTTTCAAATATCTACTTATCTCCTTGTATTGGCTTTGGATACTTTCTCCTAGTTCTTCATTTTATCATGGTAACATCTCTTCCATTATCTATGTCTCTTGGGTTAATTTTTATTCATTTCTTTCATTATTTTTCTTTACACGGTATCAGAGCTTGGGTTGCTAATCATTGTTTGAGTGTAGTTTTGAAGGTTACCATTCTTGGGAGCACATCTTATTAGAGAATCTTATTTGGGAGAGAAGCTTGAGCTTCATTTTCTAACTTTTGTGTTGCAGATTTTTATTATTGGTTTTATTATTTTTTCTAACCCTCTTTGATCGACTTGCTGCCATAGAGTTGTATTTGAATTTTTTTGGTTTGGTTGGTTTACCGCCAAACCCATTTTCATTTAGCTTAGGTAACCTCTATCGAGCAACCACAAGGTTTAACATTTTGTTTCAATCATTTTTTGCAAGCATATTTTCATCTACATTTATTAGTTTCAATACTAACATTTCAAATCTTATTTCCTCTCTCATTCTTGTAGATTTTCTAACATTTCTAGTTTTATATCTTTGTACATGTAGGATTTATTTAATAAACGTTGTCTAATCTCTATTTGTTTATAAACTATATCTCTGCAGGTTCTGGTTTAGAAATAGTTGTTGTTTTTTATCTTTGTGTCTCTGTCTTGCTTGCAATTTATAAGGATACCTAAGCCAAAAAGATAATTTGATTTATCTGCATGAGTTTTTAATTTGTGACAATCACAAATCTAGTAACATTTTTCTATAATCATCTCTTCCAACTCCCTTGTGTGATACTCCTTGCTGGTTGTGTTTCAATATTCTTGTTTTTTCTCTTCTAATTATTCCATTGTGTTCTGGTCTTTTTAGTTGTTCATTTAAATCTCCATGCATGATTTCTGCATAGTTCTCTGGCTTGTTTGACCAGTAGTGTTCAAGCCTTATGTAGAATCCATACTTATTGTACCTGATTATTGGCATGGATTTTAAACAGTTTACCTCATTGTTCAAACCATTATTGGCATAAGTTTTGTACCATTATTGGCGTAAATTTACCTGATTGTTTCAACCTGCATCTCTTTGATCTTTTATGCCTTCCTCTTGCCATCTCTTTGATCTTTTATGCCTTCCTCTTGCCATCTCTTTGCATTTTTTCTCAGCTAGCCTTTGTTTCAGTCTCTTTTCCTTTGTAATCTGCCTAAAATATTAATTTAAACCTTGTAATTTGTTTAAATTCTCTCCCTTCCTTGTGTGACCCTTGTTGTCTCTAGCTCTGCTACGTCCTTGCATGGACTGCAACCAATTATCCTATTTCTTTTCTCTGTTCCTTGCATTTTTCATTTCAACTAGCTCCTCATTTGTGTGGTTTCCACTTGGCCTTTTGATTTTGCTTTGCTCTAGCCTTTCTTCCTAGTCATTGCAGTTGGTGTCTGACCTTTTGGAAGCCTCTATCTTCAGTTACTAATGAGGTATTTTTATCCTTAGCATAGCTTCAGTTTTATTCTCAATTTAGTTGTAGTTTAAATCTTAGTTTGAATGATTTCTCAAAAGTTTGATTGATTTACTTGTTATTACAATATATTTAGTAACTTTGTTAATTTTTACTTTTATCCATTTTTTTTCAAATATAGTTTTCCTAAGTTGTTTAGATTAAAACAAAAGAGAGAAAACACTTATTAATTTACCTTTATTAATAATTATTTTAAATTTACATTTAATAGTTTAATATTACATTTCAATATTCTCTCATTTAAAGTTTTTTGTTTTAAAGTTTAAATTCACTAATTTTATCATTTCATCATTGACTTAATGTTTCAATTCAAAATTTGAAAGCATTTAATCATTTTTTAATTGATTTAACAAAAACTTAATTGTTACTTTTCACTATTCAAATCCTTATTAACAATATGTTAAACTTAATTTTAAGATTATTTGAAGGTTATTTATCACTATTTCTGAGGTGATTCTAGTCAATCCTAACATTTTTTTCTTTTGATAATTAAATCATGTCTACATTAATCCCTGAAATTAAGTTAAATGGTACTAATTACCATGCTTGGAAAATACACATTTCATTTATTTTTATCTATAAGAACATGTTGGACATTGGTACTTGTGTGAATTCGGCTCTGGCCACCACTACAGCTCAAGCTGACATAGATGCTTGGAATGCTAAAAATGAGGAGTCACTTGGCATCATTGACATTTCTCTTAGCCCAAAATTATATGTTCTTATTGCTAATTGTACTACAACTCATGCAACGTGGGATATTCTAAAAAATACCTATGATAGCCTAAATGAATCGAGAAAGATTCAACTCCAAGACCAATTGGAGGATATTAGGTATACGGATTTCAAGACCATGGATGATTTTTTATTAAAATTTGATTCAATTAGAAGTCAGTTAAATGGTTTAGGAGTTACTATTAATGATATTCAGTTAATTCATATTATTTTAAAGAAACGTCTTCCTAGACAGTTTCAACAATTTATAACTAACGTGCATTCTCAATTAGCTATTCCTACTTTAGCAAATCAATTAACCTATATTATTTTTCAAAATTTATTGTGTCAAGAGGAAGATAAGTTGATTCAATTTGGAACTCTTAAATCTAATTAACATGCTTTTGTTTCTAAAAATTAAAATCCTAACTTTAGATCTAATAATCATAACAATAAAAATTCTCATTCTAGGCCTCATAATAATAATAATAATTATCACAATAATAATTGTAATTATACCAGAATAATAACAATAATCATAGTAATAATCATAATAATAACCATCAAAAGAATGGTCCTAATAAAAAAACCCATTGCACCTATTGTGGCCCAAAGATGGTCATGTGACCAACAATTGATTTAAAAAAACAAGATGATAAGAAGCCCATGAATCAAAATAATCAAAATAAATCTCATTATAAGAAGAATAATGGCAATTCATCTCATCATGCTTTTTCAATAAATTATAATGATTATAACCCTTTAGAGTGGATTGTCGATAGTGGTGCATTTCAACATGTTGCATCTCATAGAGAATTTTTTGGTTCATTACAACCTGATACTTCAAATATTCTTATTCAATTAGCTAATCATCATAGTTGCAAAGTTGAATATTTTGGTGATGTTTCTGTTCCTAATGGTAAATTGCATGGTGTTCTTTATGTTCCTAAATTGAAAACTAATCTCCTTTCAATTTCTAAGTTATGTCAAGATTTTAAAGTTGAATTTCATAAGGATATGTGCTATGTTATCGATCCTAACACCAATCAAGTTGTTTCTAATGCTAAATTGAATCATGATAATTTGTTTTAAGTTTTACGAATTTACCTCTTCAAGGCACTCATTACATGCTAATGTGGACTTTATTTGGCATGAAAGGCTTGGCCACTTAAATTCTAATTATATATCTTTGATGCAAAAAGAAAATATGGTTGATGGATTGCTTCATTTTTTTAATCCAAAATTATATGCAATGGTTGCATGAGTGGTAAAATCATAGGGAACCTTTTCCTCATGGTCAATCTTGGAGGGCACATCATAAGTTGCACCTCATTCAAAGTGACCTTTTGGTTCCCATGGAGAATAACTCCATTCAAGGTTCTAAGTATTCTCTCACCTTTGTGGATGATTTTTCAAGAAGAACTTGGATCTATTTTTTCATAGTAAGGATCAAGTTCTAGATATATTTGCTAAATTTCATATGCTTGTTGAAAGGAAATATAGTTTTAAGATTAAAATCATTAGAACTAATAATGGGAAGGAATATGTCAATAATGTTTTTCATTCTTATTTGAAATCTTTTGGTATTAAACATGACCTTACTCTTGTCACTAGGGATTGCACCCGAGTATGGCTAAGTATAGAACCTAGCAATCCCGTGAAACATGGGACTATTCTCAAGTTGTGGATAACCTATTTGAGAATAGACCTCTGGATTAAGGGCCAGCTTCCCTTTGAATCACCTGAAAACTTGACTGAACTTTGAAGGAAAGGGAGAGAGAGTGCATGAAACTGAAACTAAAACTAAGGTGATTCACCGAACTTTGATAGATCCACAAACTGAAAACAAACTCACAATATGATTCAGAACATAACCTAAGCATCACAACTCCTTCCTAATCTGATTTTTCCCTTAGAAATAACCAAGTGCTAGTTGTAGATGAGAAGGGAAAATGATTTCCACAAACCCAAATACATTGAAATGCACATAGATTGAGACTTTAAGAAATAACAGTGCTTGTGAACATCAAAATGAACAAAATATCAAGTAAAGGACTAATTTTTAATCACAATACATGACATCAAATCCATCAAAATAACTCACAAAGCTATAGGAAAAGAAGGACAAATTGCTATAAACTGAATTGAAGGGAGCCAAAGAATAGCTTGCTTCTCCGGAGCTACAAACTTTCACCTCCAAGAAAGAAGGAAAGAAGAACTACCCTCGATCACACAAGTGAGAGGTATAAAATGAAAACCATAGGAATCTGCATCATGACCCACACCCTCCTAAAGATGGAAAATCTGCAAATAGGCCCATAAATGCCTCCTCAACTCAGATGCCCAACTCCCGAGATTCTAGGGGGGCGAGGAAAGTGAGACCTCTAAAAATAGCTAGTCAAAGAAGACTACCCTATCCACTAAGTCACGCTCTATAAATGATATCTGACAAGGGTTTATAAAAACACCACTTGTCAAAATTTACAATGACATTCTTGCAATGACTTTTGCATCTAAATTTTTACTACCCCTATGCCAAAATAGAGAGTGGATTTATTCATGTATTAAAATAGTTCTCAACCCAATCCAAGATAGGGGAAAACATATTTCAAACATTTTCATCTTTTACAAATCCATCTATCACATAATTGTTCTTAAAAAGAGATAGGCCCCCTCCTATGCCAAAATATGTGGTTTTTAAATATATTTTAAAAAAAGGTCTCAACCCACATATCACAAAGGCACTCAAAATAAATAAAAGAAAAGAAACTCAACCCTAGAAGGGGAGAAATGATATTAATTCATTATTCATGCCAAGACCCTTCTTTGAAAATGAGGAAACCGTTGGCACTCCACCTTCCCCATTCGGCAACTGGCAAGTTGCTATCCCCACTGGCAACTCACTGGGCACGGATTTGGAAACAACTATCTTGGATCTTCATGGCATCGATATCTTGAGGTAGGCTCTTGATTTCTTCATCATTCTACATTTAGTCTAGCATCATACTCTATATTTTTGAGGGAAAATTTATGATATCATCCCCTTTGTATCTGATGGCATTTGGTTTTCATGCTAACCCTCTCTAAAAATTGGGGCATTGTTGAAGTATCTCTCTGTATATATGAAATTGATGCTGCTATCTCTATATTTGATTGTGTTTGGATCCTTTGAGGGATTCATGTATTGAGTCTATTAGCATTTTGATTCATTTATTTCTGATGTTTACTACCATGGCTTTCCTCTGTTTCTAAGATAGCCCGTGATAAAACAAGCTAGGGCATCGATATCTATTATGTTTCAGATTTCCTATGTATTCAAGGGCATAGATGTTGATCTCTATTTAATATTCCATTTGTATTGAAAGCAAGGGCACTGTGAATATGTCACTTGGACTTATGTATACTATTTTTGATATGCCATGAGTAATGCTAGGGCACGAGTTCATGCTGGCTTCTGAATGAGCTAGGGCACGTTGTACTATTAGAACATTACTCGGTTATTTTATATGCCTTCTCTACATTTGGTTTTCACTTTCTCTCAGTGAGGGCACATACTAGTGTATTCCTATTGAGCTCACATTCCAATATGTGGTACCCACGAGCTATAAACTATGTATATGTGCTATCACCATTGACGCTTGCTATTATTATATGTGACACCATAACCACTGATGCTCAATCCAATGGCATGTACCTATTTCTTATTGAATTTGGATCAGGTATCAAGTTTAATGCTCGCTGCTATATAACCCGCGAGCCAAGGACCTACCCACTGTGATGTTTTGAATGGCATCATTGTTTTGACTACTCGTGGCATCTTTTGAATTCTCGAGGGCGTGACATGCATGGCACTATCTATGTTTTAACATATGCACCACCCATTCATGGTCCCAAATGCGGATATGTCATCTTATGAAGGCATTGTGTCACTATTGTTGCTACTGTTTTACCATGTATAGCGTGGGATGCTCTAGTTCACTGCATCACTGCACATTAAAATTTGTTGTTTTGATGGGGCCCGAGAGTTGGATCCTGCATCACTGTTGGCACGTTTGTTGATGCTTGTTGTTATTATATGAATGATCACTTCTCTTTCATTTACTTGGCACCAATGTTGTATTATGCTTAAACACTAATATGGCTAATGTTAATGCTTCTTGGAGGTTTGTGACTATGATCCATAGCATTAATGGTTGGTCATTGCATATTGGTGCCCAATCGTTGCTTTGAATATGTATTGTTTACTATTCTGATTCTTGTTGAATCCCTAAGGCATGCTCCATTGCATGAGGTTCAGATCTCTCTATCACTGCAGTTATTCTGCTACTTGCAGCTTCCTTCTAAATGCAAATTTGATGCTTCCATCTTTGTTCTGCCTTGACTAATTCATTTGTTGTCATGATTTTGTATGCACATGGAGGTGTGTTCACTACCTAGAGCCTATGAACTGGATCTCAAGGATGCTTCTCATGTCTGATTTCTCTTTAGAGACACACTTCTTCTAGCCCATGGACTTTGTAGTTTGATTTTTGGGCATGTGTTGTTACAGCATTGTTTATGAGATATCAGTGTTATTATATTGGTGCCATCTGCCTGTGTTGAGATGCCCTGTTATGCTATGATCTCCACTGTTTTACATCTTCTTTGCTTGGCCTTAATATGTAGGTTAAAACATACTCATGCTTTAGGATATTGAAATAGAAATATGCAGATTCGAATACCTTTATTTTTGACATGTTGATGTATGCCTCTTGGGATGCTCACTGTTTGATTCACTGTTGTCTCTGTGCTAGTGCTTTGTTGCTAGTGCTTCACTTGATATGTATCTATTGTTCTTGAGTGTCTCACTTACTGAATGTTTCCTGATTCATCATGGGTGCTCTTTCCCTATGATGCAACCACTGCTAAGGAAATGAGGTTTTCCTGGCATCGACTACATCACAGGTCAAGAGCATTCATCTACACATGGAACAAACACATTAGTAAAAAACAATGGCATTTCTTTATTTTTGGAGCCTCCTTTATGCACATGCCCTGAGCACAGCCCGTGCTAGAGGTGTGTAGCTGAGTGCACATATGCATGCTTGTAGATAGGTACAGTGATACCAGGCATTGTTTAGATCTGAAGGATCTAACCCACCTCTCTTCTCTTATCTACAAGTTCAGGATCACAGGAGCACACTGGGAACACCGTGGAGATAGGCTCATTACCAGGCAATGTCTGGTACCCCCGTACTTCATGTTCATAATATATGTATATTTGCACTCATTTATCCAATTCTAGCAATGGCTATGCTCACAGCATGTGTGAGCTTAGATAGATGTTCTTTTCAGTTCTTTGCCTCTTGTACATCATGCTTAACATTGATATATGCACATGTAAACTTAGATGCAGTCATTTATCTCCTTTCCCTTCATGTACTTTGCAAATGAAATGAACGCAAATATAAGCAAGATCACCTAATAACACAAACTAGGGTACATTAGCTCATCTAGTAATTAGGTCCCCAAAGATGAGTAAAATAATGGTAACACTTACTATTCCTTATATGCCACAATACAATGGTGTGGTGGAAAGGAAGCATAGAACCATTGTTTAAATGGCTAGATGTATGTTACATACTAAAAAGATGGATTATAAGTTTTGGGTTGAAGCTATGTCATGTGCTACTTATCTTATCAATAGGACTCCTACTAAAGCTCTAAAGGATAAAACTCCCAAAGAAGCATGGTCATTTAAGGATTTTTGATTCCATTGCTTATGTTCACATGCCTAAACAAAAGAGACAAAAATTAGATGCTAAATCTTCTCCTTATAATCAGTCGACTAAAAAATTTCAAGTTGCTAGAGATGTGTGTATTATAGAAAATGGAGTTCATGATTGCTCCAATGTTTAAGATTCAAATTTTAGTGGAAGTAAAATTGTGGTTGTGGAGGACCAAAATCCTTCTCTAAACCTTATTCCTAATGAATCTATTTCAGTTTCTTCTAGTGATAATCATGATGATACTAATATCTCTACTCCTCATAGTGATGATTCCATTACTTCAAAAAGAAATCCTAGATGACTTAAAGATTTACTTCATGAAGGTGATGATTATATATCTAGAATGGGTGGTCTTAAACCTAGAAGAATTAATTTTTGCAATTATGCTTTGATGACTTATATAATGAATGCTAATGATCCTACTACATTTTAACAATCTAACATTCAACCTGATTGGAAAAATTCATGCAAGAGGAATATGACAAGTTTTACTTTCAATAACACTTGAGATTTAGTTTCTTTACCTCATGGTAAGAATTTAGTTTCATGGCAAATGGTTATACAAAACAAAATTAAATTCTAATAATGAGATTAGTAAGTTTAGAGCTAGGCTAGTAGCAAGAGGTTTTTGTCAAATTGAAGGATTAGACTATAATGAAACCTTTTCTCCTATTGCTAAGATGCCTACAATCAAACTTGTGATTTCTTTAGCTTCTCAAATGAATTGGCCTATTCACCAAATGGATGTTAAAAGTGCCTTTTTAAATGGGGATTTACATGATAAATCTATATGTCTCAACCCCCTAGTTTTATTAAAGAAGGGAATGTTCATTTAGTTTGTAAATTGAAGAAATCTATCTATGGATTAAAACAATCACCCAAGGAATGGTATTCAAAAATCAATTCTTTCTCTATCTCTCAAGATTTTGTTAGAAGTAGAAATGATCATAATCTCTATATTAGACATAGTCAAGATGATATTGTCATTAATATTCTTTATGTGGATTATTTTATTCTCACTTCTAGTTCAAATTCTTTAATTTCAGAAATTAAGTTTCAATTTAATCAAAAATTTCAAATGACAGACTTACATTATTTCTTAGGAATGCAAAATTAGAAAACCCCCAAGGGTATTTTCCTTTCTCAAAGTAAATATGCTAAAGATCTTCTAGACAAATTAAAGATGAATGATGCTAATCATGTTTCTATTCCATGTGAATTAGGAACCAAGTTAAAATTAGATATGAAAACAAGTTAAAATTAGATATGCAAACTCCTTTTGTGGATGCTACTATTTATAGGCAACTAGTAGAAAGTTTGAATTATTTAACTCTTACTAGACCTAATATAGATTTTAGTATTGGTTTAGTCTCAAGATTTATGTCTAAACCACAACAAACATATTTCAAAGTTGCTAAAAGAATATTGTGTTATATAAAAGGCACTCTTAATATGGGTTTATTTTATGATGTAAATGTTGATTTTTCCTTAAGGGTTTTACTGATTCTGATCTAGGTGGAGATCCCCACTATAGGAAATCTACTTGTGGTTATTGTTTCTTTGTTGGTTCAGGTGAAATATCTTGGAAAAGTAAAAAAGAACATTCTATTTCTCTGTGTTCCACTGAAGGTGAATATAAAGGATGTACTAATGCCTCTAAAGAAGCCTTATGGATTAGAAGATTACTTGAAGATTTTGGTCTACCTCAACAAGCACCTACACCTCTATATTGTGACAACCAAAGTTCCATTTCCTTGGCAAATAATCCTATTTTTCATGACAACCAAAGTTCCATTTCCTTGGCAAATAATCCTATTTTTCATGCAAGGACAAAGCATATTGCACTCTAACATCATTTCATTAGAGAACAAGTTGAATACACACAAGTATCCCTCATCTATTGCAAAGGGGAAGATCAAGTTGTAGATAATTTGACAAAGCCACTTTCTAAAGAGAAATTTCAAATTCATTGTAAAAATTTAGGTTTGATTCCAATTGATGTAAACTCGCCAAGTAAAGATTAAGAGGGGGTGTTATAATATTTAATATATCCTTGGTTGTATTTATTTATTTGTTTGTTTGTTTGAGGATAAACCAAGGTATCCTCCTTTATTTTATTTAGGAATCCCTACATGTATTTTGTCTTGTAGTCCAAGTGGAAGGTCATGTCATATTTTCTAATTCCTTTAATAATGAAATCAACTTATCCTCATTAAGAGGATCTTGACACTTTGCACACACCTATTATGGATGATGACATTCATATATTGGTGAGTTACTTAGTAACGCATATCCTCATCTCTATAAAAGAGATGCTCTCCTCTCTTTTTTCTCTCTCTATGAAGTTACTGTAAATGAGCTCTCTCTCTCTCTCTCTCTCTAGATTTCCATTTCCATAATATCACAAGGGGTTTTTATTTTCTTTCCCCTTTCAAAAGTATACTTTTCTCCTTGTGTTGGATTTGGATGTTTTCTCCTAGTTCTTGTTTTTCTTATGGTAACATTTCTTTTATTATATATCTCTCTTAGTTTACTTTCTATTCCTTTCTCTCATTATTTTTCTTTACAAAAACCCTCAAAATACTACTCCGCAACAACAAAACCCTCAAAATGTTGCTCCTCAACAACCACCGCCACCCAAAAATCCTTTGCATCCTCTAGTAGAACATGTACAGGCCACACAAGAGGATCCTATAAATCACTTGACACAAAACACTACTCAAATAACTATGATAAAAAATGGGTTTAGGTCCTCTACCCATGAGCACAACTCATCCCTCTCGAGAACTTTAGAATCAATGACCAATATTTCCAGGGAGGTATCTAGAAAAGTTACAAAATGGGGTTCATATAGAGATATATGTCATTCATTTTATGCCAATGGATTGTCATATTATGAGGTGAAAACAAAGGGCATACTTAAATATGACATATGTACTCTTTTCACTGATCCTAAAACTAATAATACCCTACTTAGTGATATGAATAGATTTCCTATACATTGGTGTGTCCACATTGGGATGAAGAATACATTTTGGGATAGGTGGTACATATGGTCTTTGACCAAGCACCTTGTAACAATTGGGAGGTGCTTCTAATTTTTTGATTAATTTATATTGTGAGTTTATCCTTACCTTGAATCCAAGATACTTTGACCTCTGGTAGTTTCATGGTAGAGGGAGAAGCTCTACGTAGAATAGACATGTGGCTCAAAGGGTGGTAGACCCTCGACATAGGATACCTTTATTTACTAAACCCAAGGTTCACATCATGGTTCTAGTAGCCCTAAAGGAGTTTATGGAGTTATAGACTCTTCAAGAAACTGTCATTAACTAACGACATTATTCTACATGTCACACAATTAGTCAAACTAGAGGATGGATCAACACCTGTGCCACCTTCATCATCATTAGATGCACCATATGGCTCAGCCTAGCCCATTGAGAATATGTATGGTAGATGCCAAAATATACTTTATAGGGTAGATACTGACGTGAATGAGGATGGTTCGACATCTCATTTGTGTACACATTGTAGGAGTAGATGTCATGCTTCCACTGGAGAGGATGTAGCCCTCACTGACAACCTAATGACCCATGGAGTTTTCTTGTGGAGAGGAGATGTAGGTGTGTTTATTTGTATTTATGATTTGTTATTAATTAATCACCTAAATCTTATAAAAGTAAATATATTTTTATTTATAGAATAATTTAAAGTGATATATGAATAATATGCATTGCAAGGTGCAGCAGATGGTATGAGTACACCATGTAGTATTCATTCCACTCCATGTGCACGGGTAGCTTTGACACCCAATGTAAATATTTTTAATATTGTTAAAAATAGAATAATACGTTGGTTTCAAAATATTTTTTGTTAATATGTATATTTATTTAGTTTTTTATAGGCCTTTTCAGGGAATCATATGTCCCAAGTTGATGATGTCATGCTTTTGTCCATTGAGTTTGACCTAGAAATCTTTGTGGTATCATATTTTGCATAGCTCTTATTTACAATTTTAATTGAACCCGTGCAATTCATTTAGATTTAGATTTTTTGGACTTAAATTTAATATTATATATTTGTTTCTCTTATGTTAATTTTATTTCTATTAAGTTACCCTACCTATATCGATGACATATCATGTGCGAAAGACATCTTCCAGCACACCAAGATAGAAAAAGATATCAGATCGCATACACCCAAACACCAAAAGGTAATATAATACAAATTAAATTTATTTATTAAAATGTATTATGATTAAACATGTACATGTAGATCTTGGTGAATGCACCTAATTTATTTGATCTATATACAGAAATAATTGGGGTTTACAAAATTAATTAATGCACCTGATGTCATAGAGGTTCAAGAGAGGGAAGAGGTAACATTTTCATATTCACTTTATATTGCATTCTTGTTTGTTTGAAATCTCTAAAACCTTCCTCTATGACTATAACATATGTTATCATTTTTAATACAAAAAATGGTCATAGTTTCATCAGAAAAAATGCCTCCTAAGAGTACATGAGAACCATCTAAGGCTTCAATATGCATTTGTTCTATATATGTTAAACATATGTGTTTAGATATAAGTACATGCATTTTTTAATTTTTTAGAGTTTGTCAACAATTTTGGATTAGCAACTTGCATTAATTGTCTCTTACCTATTATAGCCCCCTTCGCAACTTCCCACATATTCTCTACCATTCCATTTTGTTACAATTCTTAGTCATAAAAAATGGGGTCTAGCACAATAGAGGGAAGAGGTATGTTTGTCTTCTTAGTTGAAACCCTCTTATCAACTCCTTTTGGATTGCTTTCTTGTTTGTTTGAAATCCCTAATTCCTTCCTCTATGACTATAACATATTTGATCGCTTACCATACATGAAATGATCATAACTAATTCATCGATGATTGTGCCTCCTACAAGTATAGGAGATCCATCTGAGGCTATGGTATGCATTTGTTTTTTAGTCCATGCATTTTTAGTTTTTTAGTGTTTCTTGACATATATATTATTAACTTGTATTAATTATTTTACATGTTACAACCCCCTTCATGAATTTCCACAAATCCTCTACTTATCTATTTTGTTAGGAGTCTTGTTCACCCAAGAAGGGGCCCAACATCTTTACTACGTAGCCCAATAGTAGAAGAAATACACGAGGTAATCAACAATTCAACTGTAAACAAATTACAATTCAATATTTAGTTATTTTGATGTTATTTTGAGAAAGGATATCTGATTCAACTTTTGAATTATTCTTGTGTAGCCACCTATAGAGCCACATACTACTTCGAAGAGGCTCAATTTTGATGATCTTCCACAATCATAGATATTTCAATAGAGACATATAGTTCTAGTTTTGGTCATTGAAGGACCAATTTATGTATATATTCAACATTTTTATTGTCTATAGCAACCTTGACATGGCACATGCTACATTTTTGTAACTTTGTTATTGACTTGGCATTTATGCCATTTTTGTATATGTACACAATTATTGTTAATTTTATATATATGAAAGTTGATATTTGATCCTATTTGTTCATTGTGTGCATATCTTTGTACTTAAAAACTTAGTTATTTGCAATTGAAATGTGAACCAACTTTTGATTGTTTTTATGTCTTGATACTTTAAACGTACATATTTATAATTTAAATGTGATCTAATTTGTTGATTCTATGCAACTCATATGGCATATAATTTTAAATGATTATTTAATATAATAGAATGCAAACACATTTATTATTGCAGTCATATTATGCTTATGAAAGCATGAAATTCATACACAAGTGTCATCAACACCAGCAAATTTCATTGTTGGAACACACATTGGGAATGATCAATTTCATATATCTACCTCTTTGGACACCTTTTGACATGTTTCAATACATTAAAATTGTCAATTTTGTTTATTTGAACCTTTCCTAGGCTATTAGAGTAAAGTTTTTGGTTTGGGAGAGTGTTTAGAGGCTAGGTACTTTGTAAAATAGGCCTAATTGGCCTTTAAATACCTAAAATCAGTAATTTTCAAGAAAGTTGTTCCAAAACATGACATGTCAAGTTTGACATATGCTAGGTGTCTCCCAAATGGTTATATAAAAAGGTGTTATTTATATGAGAGGTGAACGTGTCATAAGTTATGAACCAAAAACTCATTTTTGAGGGCTACTAGGAACAAACCCTTGTTGTGAAAGAATCCCATATCACATTCTATCCATCAGGGGAATGAAATAATACCTCAATCAAGTCTTCTTGGGTGGGTTTACCCTAGGCACAGTCCCACTTTCCTTTTAGCACATTAGAATGCTCAGTTGCATACCCTACCGGTGATCTCCCTTGTGCACCCTAAGTGCAAAAAAATGTCAAACTTTGATGGACAATTTCTTGCAAATTGTAGCACCTGCACACGATCTGTTTGAACCTATTGGGTAGTGTAAGGCCCCTCTACAATAAATTCTCTTGGTTTATGAAGGCTTGAAGTCATTTTTG
>BSBK01000598.1:1160000-1270439 GCA_027943335.1 Chamaecyparis obtusa
AAGAAATACCAGGGACATGCTCTCAAGGAATATACTTGACAAGATTTGGAGATAATGGTTTTAAATTTCAATCACGATATTGATCTAGTCTCAAAAGTTTAAAATTTGAGTGTTCAAAAATAGGGGCAACAACTGGCTCTAACTGGGGATGATGACCGAAAGGTACATAAAAGAACCTAGAAACTCTACAAAGATCAGTGTGTTATACATGGACAATAGAGTCAAAGGGAGGATACAACATTAGAATTTATTGGAGAAACTCTAACAAAAACCAAAAATGAGACTGGCGCAAAAAAAACTCCTAATTAAAATATGTACATGGTAGGTACCCCTACCTCAAGCGACTCAAGATGATCATACAAAGCCATTAACAAGATGGAAAAAATAGACACCTCTGCAAAAAATAATCATGCACCTATGTAACATGTGTGAGCTCCATAAGTTGACCAAGTTGACATAGATGAGATGAGATAAAAAAATTTAGCAATGAACCGAACAACCATTCCTCATCGAAAATCTCTAGGAACTCTAGAATCATATTGGTACCATCTCAAACACTACTAGTGATAAATTTTGGCATCTCATCATGCATACCAAAATCTTTTATCTAAACATTCTTTATAATGTTCGGCTTGGAAGAAATCAAGCCATGAATTGGACAACCTTGATATAGCTAGCAATGCACGAAGAAACTTGAAACAACACAAATGTTGAATTTAGTTTTGAAATCTTTCCTTGGGAATAACCTGTAGAAACACAATCATGTGAATATAAAAAATTGAGGTACACACCTTCACCATAGAGGAAATCATCATCTGAAGCCTTCAAACACCAACCTATGTTGCATACATCATGAGGGTTAACTTCATAGGACTCCATTATATCTCTTATTTCCTCATTCCTTTCTTCATTGTTGGTAAAGTTATTAAGGGCATCCCCTATCCTTATCATTTCTTTCTGATCATAATAATTATCAATTCCATTCACATATTTTTCCTTTTCAAATTCATCATGAAGAGAAATAGAAAATTGATTCATACAATCTAACACAAGGGTGTTGACTTGAACTTTAGATTCAAAAAGAGGATTATTTAGAACCTTTAAAGATTCACAAGACATTATTTACACTTCCATCAAGAAAAGGACATTTGTTGACATATCTTCATAGATTTCATTTTTAATATGTTCACCAATATCCACATATTCATCCATATTTTTTCCACCCATTGATCTTCTCCATGATACCCTTCATGAAATGTGAAGGGTTCATATTCTGGCTGCATGAAATTTTGGAGAAGATATGATTCACCTTTTACAACTTGGAATTTATCTTTAAGTTTTTCATCAACTGCATAGCTCAATGGAAGTTCATTGATATCTTCAAAAGTGAAGGTTTCCATTTTTTAAGGACAAGAAGATGTCTATAAAGGTTCACTCTTGGTTGTCTCTCCATGAGTGATAGTGGTACAAGATTTTATAATAGATTCTAAAGAATTGACTCCATCGAAAGAGCTATCATCTTCAATGATTAGTAGTGGATGAATGGGAATATCTTCTCCACATAGAAATTCATCATCAGAAGCCTCTAAACATCAAGTTGGAATAAAAATTAGATTAGATTCATCTTGATGCATGTTTCCTTCATCAGTCTTTTCAAGCTTGGGTTGCATGAATCTATGAAAATCATTTGATGTTCTTTCTTCAAGCTCCTCATTTTCAAGTGGATAGAAGACTTCTTGTTTTCTCTGGCAATCTTGGGAATTCTAATGACAATCTCTAATGCAAACTTATGTTTATATCTCTCTCACTCCTTTTGATCTTTTTCTTCACAAGCATTCTTATGAGGAGATGTAACTTTATCACCTCGTATGCATACATGTTCTGATGAATCTCTTTCAAGATTTGGATTGCAGTACTTATCATCAAGATTGTGTTTATTATGATGAAAAAATTGTGTTTCCTCATTTTTTTCTCAATTTATTGCAAATTTTGAAGCACAAAAGGATGTCCTTTGTCAAGAACAAAATTCATATTGTTGTTGAAGCTTTTCAAGAACTCGCCTTATTTGGGATCATCTAGATCTTGATTTCTTTGACCTACAAGCTTAGTAGAGAGGGCACCATTATTGTTTTTCATCATTATTTTAAGTGAATGATCATGAGAGAGAAACTAGTTCCTTTTGTCATCTTTCTCTTCAATATTTCTTAGAGTTTGAAGTAGGGAAGGATGAATCTTTTATGGAGCAAGGTGCAAACCACCATAGAAACTCTTTAATAATATGAATTGTTCAGGACCATTGAGAATTTGATTTTTCTAAGAAACATTCACAAGAGAGGTATTTATACTATCTTTCTTACTTGATTACAAATATCCTTCACCTTTATATGTGCAAACCTTCTTTCATAAAAAGTCTTGATCATGAGAAAGAAATTTACATTATTTACCATCTCTTTCTTCAATATTTTGCAAAACTTGGAACAAAAAAGGATTAATCTTATGCAAAGGGAATTGCATGCCACCATAGAATCTCTTCAAGAATTCAACTTTTATGGGTTTATCAAGAACCTACTTCTTTTGATACAAAAAGTATTCATCATCACTTTTAGCATCACTATCACTTTCTAATTTCCCTTTGTACCAAACCATCATTTTGAATTTTGAATTTTAAATGGAGTCACCAACCTTCTCTCGAGGGAAGGTACCTTTAAATATCTAAGGAATAACATGCACTGGCATTTTCTTCCCCAACAGAGTCGCCAAAAATATATTGGTAAAAAATGTGTCGCTGCCATATTGACTTCAAAATTGACCCTATTTTACCAAGCAATGACAATTGTGCCAACAGTTGGAGAGATTGTGATCAAATAACCACTTGTCAAAATATTCCTATGCATTTGAGATGGGAAGTTCTCTCATATGATTGGTTTATTTGGGGTTTTTGTGTACCTTTAATTAAAAATTAAAAAGGATAAAACATAAAACTAGAGAAAGGATAACAAGGACCTTATTGGTAGACATACAAATACCAAATAAGACACCATAATTGATAACAACTACAAAAGGGGTTTAAGTACAAAAAATAGTTAGATATGAAAAATGATGAAAGAAAGGAAACATTTTTCCACGAAAGAAAGGAAACGTATTTGCACATACGAGGAAATAGGTAACCTTAACACTTTCAAACCAAGATACTAGGGTGTGAACATGCTCACCATTTACATGTATCAGTTAAACTGAAAACTAATAGAACACACAAGTACACAAAAAGATTATCAATTTTGTTGAACCTTTGGTATTTGGTCTTTGAATATTGTCATTGATGTTAATAATACATTCATGCAATTATAATGGACATATGGTATGGTTAAAATCATACAATTATCTTATTTTATGTCTTTCAATATTGTTCAAAACATATTCAAGATATACACTTAAGTGTTATACAATTAACACTTAATGTTCACATTGGTTAAGAAAATAGTTATGAAAAAATAGTTTTGGTATATGAGAAAGTCGACAGAATTAGTTATCTGATAGACCCAAACTAGAATACCTTTTTAGAAAGGTCGATGAATTAGCCAAAATGGGTCTATGTTATTTTTTTCATATCACATGTACGGAAAGATAAAACTCTATTTAATAGACGCAGCTACAAAAATTCATGACAATTTTAGCAGTTTTGAGCAGTTTTGGTCTAATGGAAGTTTGGATTATCTAACTACCTCAAAAATGTCAAATTTTTGAGTTTATAAGTATGGGATACATTCCTCTAAAAGATTGTATAGGTGTTTGGAGAAAAGTTGCAGGATTTGTGTGGAGTTATTTGTAGACCAAACAGCTTGCAGGTAGATTTTAAAATAGCAAAGAAGAGGGTAATGCTTTGTCATTCTATTTTGTCATTTGTGAATTGATTTTCATTGAAAAAGTTTATCAGAGATAGAAGAAGGGATATATAATTATTTTTGAGTCATTCACATCAATATTTTATCAGATCTTTTAATGGAAAAAGAAAACATATTTGGGTACTTGATGTTTTGAAGAGAAACAAGGGTTTATCATTCCAAGAAAGTTAATAGTTTGAAAGACATTGACTCAAGTCATATTATTGCATTCAAATATGTTATTTTAAGTCTGATTATACTTTTTATAATTTGATATATTCATTATAAGAAGGCTTGTATTCTTTGGTGAAATTTATTGATGTAAAAGAATCAGTAAGAGAGAAGAACAAAAGTATATCCTGCATTAAGTTTTCAACAAGAAGTTGAAATCAATGATTTATGATTTGCATTGTAACAAAGTTGATCCTCTAATTTTTTATCTCACTTATTCATATTGTAAGTTGGTGCTTCATGTATTCTTGAATTTGGTGCTTCAGGTGTAATGGATTGGTGTTCCTTGAAATCAGTGTTTCAAAAACAGGGTGTTGGTGCTTCTTAGAGTTGTAGCTCTAAAAGATTTTCCCAAGAAGCTAATAAAGTTTCAAATTGAAAGTGGTTTTTTTTCCCTAAGGGGTTTTCCACTATAAATATTGTGTACTTTGTTCTTTTTACATATCTTGTTCATATTTCATAAGTATATGTTATAATTGTAAAAAATTGAAAAGGACAAGTTTTAAGTAACCGCTGATTCACCCCCCCTCTCAATGGTGTTTGTATTCCAACAAGTGGTATCAGAGAAAGGTTCCCTATATCAAGTTTAACAACTTTGGGTAGATTCTGGTTGAGTGGAATACTTATCTACAATGGCTCATGATGGTTCTTCAAAGGTTCCTATTTTTTATGGATCAGATTACGCTTTTTGGAAAGTAATGATGCAAACATACTTGTTATCTATTAATGTTGATGTTTGGGCTTCAGTTGTTAATGGTTATAAAGTTCATAATTCTTTACCTATAGATATTGATGAAAAGAAGAAGTATGAAACTAATATGAAAGCTAAATTTGCTATATTTAACAGTTTGTCTAAAGATGTTTTTGTTAAGGTAATGCATTGCAGATCTTCTAAAGAAGTATGGGACAAATTGAAAAATACTTATCATGGTAATGATAGAGTTAAAGAAGCCAAGATACAACATTTGAAAGCAAAATTTGAGGACCTAAAGATGGATGATGATGAAAAGGTAGAAGACTATCTTCTTAAGATAGATGAAACAGTTAATGGCATAAGAGGACTTGGTGAAACAATTGATGATATTGATGTTGTAAAGAAAGTTTTAAGATCTCTTCCTGATAAGTTTGATTCTAAAATATGTTCCATAGAAGAAACTAGGGACATTAAAAAATATACAATGGAATATATTCATGGAGCACTTGTAGCTTATGAAATGAGAAAGTTTGGCAAGCAAGAATCCACAAGCAAAGAAGCAGCATTCAAAGCAAAAAAGAAGGCAAAGCAAGTCTCATCAGAATCAGAAGACCTTGATGTTCTTGAAGCACATTTCTCAAGGAAATTAAAGAAAGGAGGAGGTAAATACAAAGGTAAACTTCCTTTCAAATGCTTTAATTGTGGTAAAATAGGACACTTTGCATCTAAATGTCCTTATAATAGTCATGATGAAGTAGATGATGAGAAAGAGAAATAAAGTAAAAAGAAATTCTATAACAAAAAGAAGTTATTTAAGAAGATGAAGAGTTTGATTGCTGATGTATCAAATAGTGAATCTAGTAGTTTTGAATGTGATGAAAATGAAGTTTCATTCATGGCTATAGAAACCACTTGTCAAGAATTAGATAGTGATGATGATGTCGAACTTGTTGAAGTTGATTTAGAATGTGAATTTCTTTATGCACTTAAAAAGATCAAATAATTAAAGTGTTCAAGAAAATCATTTCATAAAAGAAAAAGAGAAATTTAAAAAATAAATTAAAGAATTAAATCAACAAGTTATAGATTTAAAATTACAAGTGGAGGAACAAAAGAGAATTGTCTTTGTCACTAAGGAAGAGTTAAGTTCTAAAGATCAGGAATGTACAAGGTTAATGAATGAAGTAGTATCATATAAAAGGAAATTAGAAAAGTATGAGAATACTACTTTGGATGACATGTTAAGAAAACAAAGAAGAACTGATGATCTAACTAGAATTGGTTTTGAACTTGGACAAT
This sequence comes from Chamaecyparis obtusa, assembly GCA_027943335.1. Lineage (NCBI taxonomy): Eukaryota > Viridiplantae > Streptophyta > Pinopsida > Cupressales > Cupressaceae > Chamaecyparis > Chamaecyparis obtusa. Next base: position 1,166,106 of record BSBK01000598.1, read on the forward strand.
GCTCTAGTGACAAGAAAGATAAAACTTTATTTGAGATATTCAAATATGAAAGAAAAGACATAGATCAACATGTTATCACTTCAATTTCAGATAAAAATGCAGATTTTAATCAGATTTCTAATGGTAAAAGGTAGGTTACATCAAGCTCTTCATTCATGGGTAAAAGATCTTCAAACAGGTTCACTTCTTTCTTTGATGGGTATTGCTTCATGTGTCATCAATATGGACATAGAATAAGTAATTGCAAATATATGTCAAGAAGGTTTTCAAAGTTTCATTTTGGTTATTATTTTCCTAAAGTGAATAGTCTAAGATGTTACAAATGCAATCTTTTTGGTCATGTTATGAGGAATTGCAAAACTAAGACATTTCAGAATAATCAATCTTATACTAATCTACAAGTTGATAAAGAATTTGATACTAAAGTAACAAAGATATGGAGGTCTAAGATTAATAAGTCTATGTTTGTTCAAATGGATTTACATTTTAAAGAAAAAGATTTGTGGATAATTGATAGTGGTTGTTCTAGACATATGACAGGTGATAAAACAAAGTTTGATAAATTGGTTAACTACAAAGGTGGCAGTGTGAGTTTTGGTGATGATTCTTTAAGGAAAATTAAAGGTTTAGGTTCTTTGATGCTTAGTGAAAAAAATTTATTCATGATGTGTATTATGTTGAAGGTTTAAAGTACAATCTTCTAAGTGTTAGTCAAATTTGTGATAATGGATATGAAGTTGTGTTTGATGATCATGATTATCAAATCAAATTTAAATCAGGACAGTTGGTTGCATTAGGTAAAAGATCTAAAGGAAATGTATACAAGTTAAAAGATATCACAAATGCTAAAAATCATGAAGATATTTGTCTTATGGGACAAGTGAATCAAAGTTGGTTAAGGCACAAAAGACTTGGACATTTGAATTTTGATAATTTGGTAAAAGTTAGTAAGCATCAAAAGGTAAGAGGTATGTCATGTATAAGTAAGCCAAAGAGTGTTATTTGTGAAGGGTGTCAACATGGTAAACAAACAAAGACATCTTTCCATTCAAAAGAATATTTTGCTTCTAAACCATTGCAGTTAGTACATACTAATTTATGTGGTCCTACAAGGACAATATCATTAAATGGTGAGAAATACTTCATGCTTTTTATAGATGATTATACAAGAATGACATGGGTAACTTTTTTAAAGCATAAATCACAGGCATTTAACAAGTTTAAGATTTTCAGGAAAATGGTTGAAAAGGAATCAGATATGAAGATTAAGTGCTTACGATCCGATAAAGGTGGTGAGTTTTCTTTAGGTGAGTTTGCTTTAGATGAATTTGTTGACTATTGTGAACAACATGGCATCAAAAGACAATATGCAGCATCCAGAACACCTCAACAAAATGGAGTTGTCGAGAGAAAGAACCGAACAGTGAAAGAAATGGAAAGGACTATGTTAGATGAATCTAAAGTACCAAATAGGTATTGGAAAGAAGCAGTTCAAACAGCAGTATACATTTTAAACAAGGCACAACTAAGGGTAGAAACTAAGTACACTCCTTATGAGTTATGGTATGGACATCCTGCTTCTGTTGAGCATTTTAGAATTTTTGGAAGTAGATGTTTCATTAAGAATTCTAATGATAACATAGGAAGCTTTGATTCAAGATGTGATGAAGGAATATTTTTAGGATATTCTTCTCAAAGTAAAGCTTACAAATGTTTTAATAAAAGGTTGAATAAACTTGTTGAAAGTGTACATGTAAAAGTGGATGAAGTTGTGCAAGATAAAAAAGAAACAAGAATGGATGATACTTTTCTCAAAGACAATGATAATGACTTCAACAAATCAGATAATAATGTTGATGAAGGTGAAGAAGAGATAAAAGATCAGACAGAGATTCCAGAACCAATAGATACACAAGCTACAGGAACAAGATTAAAGAAATATCATCCTCAAGAACATATTATAGGGGATAAATAGGCAGGTATTCAAACAAGAACAAGAACTACATCTAGTGAATGTGCTAATATTTTTTTGTTATCTCAAATTGAACCTAAATCATCTAAAGAAGCTAGTAAGGATGAATTTTGGGTTAAAGCTATGAAAGAGGAACTAAGTCAAATTGAAAAGAATAAGACATGGGAATTAGTACCTAGACCTAAAAATAAAAATGTAATAGGTGCTAAATGGGTTTTTAGAAATAAACTTGACGAAAATGGAAAGATAGCAAGAAACAAGGCTAGATTGGTTTGTAAGGGTTATGCACAGATAGAAGGTGTGGACTTTAATGAAACTTTTGCACCAGTTGCAAGACTTGAGGTAATTAGAATCTTTCTTGCATATTTAGCTTTTAAAGGCTTTAAAATGTACCAAATGGATGTTAAAACAACATTTCTAAATGGTTATCTTGATGAAGAGGTTTATATGGATCAACCTAAAGGGTTTGAAAACAAAGATTATCCTAATCATGTTTACAAATTGAAAAAGGCTCTTTATGGTTTGAAACAAGCTCCAAGGGCTTTGTATTTTAGGTTGGATCAATATCTTATAAAAAATGGCTTTAAAAGAGGTGGTGTTGATAGTAACTTGTACATCTATGGTACAGGTGATGATATTCTTATTGTTCTTGTATATGTTGATGATATAGTGTTTGGATCTAATGATGATGCCTTAAGTCAAGGTTTTTCAAAGCTTATGCAATCTGAATTTGAAATGTCCATGCTTGGGGAACTATCATATTTTCTTGGGTTGCAAATTTTCCAGTTGGAAAATGGTATTTTCTTATCCCAAACTAAGTATGCAAAAGAAATGTTAAAAAAATTTCATATGGAAGATTGTAAGCCTATGGGAACACCAATGATAAGAGGATGTAAACTTACTAAAAATGATGATTCCCCCGATGTTGATCAAACTACTTATAGATCCATGATTGGTCATTTACTATATCTCACTACTTCAAGGCCTAATATCATGCATGTTGTCTGTTTGGTTGCAAGATTTCAGTCTTCACCTAAAGAATCTCATGTTATGGTAGTTAAAAGAATTTTAAGATATATTTAGGGTACTTTGGATTATGGGATTTGGTATCCTAAACATTATGATTTTAGATTTGTTGCTTATACTGACTCAGATTGGGCAGGTTGTCTAGATGAAAGAAAAAGTACTTTAGGAGCAGCATTCTTTTTGGGTAATAGATTGGTATGTTGGCAAAGTAAAAAATAGGACACTACTACTCTTTCTACTGCTGAGGCTGAGTATATTGCAGCATGTTCTTGTTGTCAACAAGTTCTATGGATGATTCAAACATTATCAGATATGAAAGTGCTGGTTTCTACACCAGTTCTTATATTTTGTGATAATCAAAGCACCATCAGTATTTATAAGAATCCGGTTATGCATTCACGTACCAAGCACATTGATATTCATTATCACTTCATAAGGGAACATGTTTTGAAAGGTAATGTTGAATTGGAGTTTGTTCCTTCCTCAGATCAGTTGGCTGACATATTTACCAAACCTCTATCAAAAGAAATCTTTGAAGGTTTGAGAACCAGATTGGGAGTTCTCTCTCTTTCTTCTCTTGCATAAGTTAAATAGTGTGTGATAGGTTTCAGGGGGAGCATTTATGATAATTTTTACAACTGAAACCTTGGTATAGCTCCTTTGTCATTGATGTCAAAGGGGGAGAAAACACATGAGGAAAACATATTGTGATTGATGGAATCTATACAGGTACATGATTTATTCTACAGGTGTTACAGGTACATGAAAAGGTGAATATGTTTTTACAGGTATTGACATCAATGCCAAAGGGGGAGTATGTTGAACCTTTGGTATTTCGTCTTTGAATATTGTCATTGATGTCAATAATACATTCATGCAATTATAATGGACATATGGTACAGTTAAAATCATGAAATTATCTTATTTTATGTCCTTCAATATTTTTCAAAACATATTCAAGATATACACTTAAGTGTTATACAATTAACATTTAATGTTCACATTGGTTAAGAAAATGGTTATGAAAAAATAGTTTTGGTATATGAGAAAGTCGACAGACTTAGTTATCCAATAGACCAAAACCATAATACCTTTTTGGAAAGGTCAATGAATTAGATAAAATGGGTCTATGTTATTTTTTGCATATCACATGTATGGAAAGAGAAAAAAATCTGTTTAATAGACGCAATTACAAAAATTCATGACAGTTTTAGCAGTTTTGAGCAGTTTTGGTCTAATGGAAGTTTGGGTTATCTAACTACCTCAAAAATGTTGAATTTTTGAGTTTATAAGTAGGGGATACATTCCTCTAAAATATTGTATAGGTGTTTGGAGAAAATTTTCAAGATTTGTGTGGAGTTCTTTGTAGACCGAATAGCTTGCAGGCAGATTTTAAAACAGCAAAGAAGAGGGTAATGCTTTGTCATTCTATTTTGTCATTTGTGAATTGATTTTCATTGAAAAAGTTTATTAGAGATAGAAGAAGGGATATATATTTATTTTTGAGTCATTCACATCAGTATTTTATCAGATCTTTTAATGGAAAAAGAAAACATATTTGGGTACTTGATGTTTTGAAGAGAAACAAGGGTTTATCATTCCAAGAAAGTTAATAGTTTGAAAGACATTAACTCAAGTCATATTATTGCATTCAAATATGTTATTTTAAGTCTGGTTATACTTTTTATAATATGATATATTCATTGTAAGAAGGCTTGTATTGTTTGGTGAAATTTATTGATGTAAAAGAATCAGTAAGAGAGAAGAACAAAAGAGTATCCTGCATTAAGTTTTCAACAAGAAGTTGAAATCAATGATTTATGATTTGCATTGTAACAAAGTTGATCCTCTGATTTTGTATCTCACTTATTCATATTGTAAGTTGGTGCTTCATGTATTCTTGAAGTTGGTGCTTCAGGTGTAAGGGATTGGTGTTCCTTGAAATTAGTGTTTCAAAAACAGGGTGTCGGTGCTTCCCAGAGTTGTAGCTCTAAAAGATTTGCCCAAGAGGCTAATAAATTTTCAGATAGAAAGTGGTTTTTTATCCTAGGGGGTTTTCCACTATAAATATTGTGTACTTTTTTCTAATTACATATCTTGTTCATATTTCATAAGTATATGTTATAATTGTAAAAAATTGAAAAGGACAAGTTTTAAGTAACCACTGATTCACCCCCCCCCCCTCTCAGTGGTGTTTGTATTCCAACAAATTTGAAATACGAGAAATTGATAATAACAACCCAAAAACATATTCAAGACATACAAATCAAATAAATTCCTTGTTATTCTCTTGAAAATCTACAAGTTCAAAAGCTTTTTGATATAGAGTGTAAACATTAAAATTATCAAAAGTTTCTCTACAAACTTCTCTAGAGTTTTCCCACGTGTGTAAGAGTCTCTTCCTTTTCATTACAAATAGTTTGTACTAATAGGCTTCCTTGAATAATTGCTCATAACTACCTAGTGACTACCTTAATTACCTTTTCAAAATATAAATTAATGAACCTTATTTGACTATGGTTTGCATCATTTTTTGGAAATAAGGTTCTTTTTCTAGCCTTTGCATATAATGAGTGGCATACCCACTTTTAAACAAAAAGGTAATTTAATATTCATAAATTTAAAAGAAAACCAACACATTGTTTTTTCTAAGGTGAGCCCCATTTCTTCTCTTTCTGTCATGAACAACTTGACCTCCAAAAAGTACTTCACCATTATTCAAACATGTCAATTGACATTAAAATTGAACACCCAAAATTATGAGGTGTTCTATCAAATAAATCAACTGCTTCCTCCATTTCTCTCTATATCGCATGCATTTTTAATACATCATTTCTAACTTTGGTACCTTCCAAAAACTCTTGTACCAATATATTTTTATGTATGTCATTATGCTATTAAAAGCTTCTAAGATATTCACTTTATGCCTAATAAGTGTATTGTCTTACAAATATCTAAGCCTTTTTAACAAATCTTATTTTGTGTAGCTTTTATAATGTATATTATGTCATGAGACCACATCTTATATATATATATATATATATATATATATATATATATATATATATATATATATATATATATATATATATATATATATATATATATATATATATATATATATATATATATATATATATATATATATATATATATATATATATATATATATATATATATATATATAATCACAATATCAAACTAATACCCTTGCATTTTGATAGATGTGTGTACCCTATTTTGAAGGTTCTCACTTTCCAATAGGTGGGTAAGGAGCGTGTTGGAAAAGCTTATTAAATTTTTAATTCTTGGAGCTACTGGTTGCATTCACTAGAAAGACTTTGAAAACTATTTCAACGAATCCTTTTGAGAAAATCTTGCAATTGTTGGATTCCATGTAATGGCGTTCCTTTTTTAGCATTGTAGCAAATAGTTCATATGTATTGTCTAAGCATTTGACAAGAATTTTCTAAAGACTTTTCAACAATTTCCTTCTTTATAGATTGGACAAGCATTACAATGAAGAGTCATACCTTTGAGAGGTTTTTCAATACAATACGTTGTATGTTTCTACCTTCACAATTGATGAGAAGACTTACCAGTATAGTTTTATCTATTACATAATTCTATAAAGACATTTTTGTGAGGAATGTTTCCCAATATCTTGTTTTCCTACTTCTGCAGTCAAGATTAGCAAACCTAGATATCATAGATGTCAAATATTTCATATTTTATCGAGGCATTTATTTGAATATTTATAAGGCCTTGTCCACATGGTTATTCTATGCATACCTCGAAACTATGGCATTTGATGAGACCAAATCTCATTGGGTCATTTTTTCAAATACATTGTGTGCATCTAACTTCAAGATCTCCCAAGTTAGCACAGGGTTAGAGAACATTGGAAAAACTTATTTGATCAGGTTCGGATCCCATCCCTTTTCATTTCATAAAATAATGATAAGGTTGTCTTATTGCACCATCCCCTTGCATAAGTAGTAACAATCATATTCTATGAAGTTATGTTTTTTTTACATTTCATTTAATGTCATGCAAGCATCCTCCAAATTTCCTAATTTAGCATATATTGTGAGGGTTTATTTCCTCGATATTTGGATCCAAATCAAATAATATAGACATCAATTTGTTTTCCTTCTGAGGAAAGCATATGCCCATCTTGAGTATTTGATTTTAAATTTCTTACACAATGTCTTGAAAAAATCACGATTTCCAAAGAATTTATGTTTTTTTTTCAATGGCACACACATTCAACAAGAATTTAATCACTTTAATGAAAATGTTATGATCTATTTTATTTGACTCCATTTTATACTTATTGCAATCAGTTCATTTCCTCCCTTGAGATGAGATCTCTTAGTGGCACAATCACCAAACAATTCAATGATACCATTGCTAATGCATAAAAACATTGCATGCATTTCTCTGCAAATCCATAGCCACAAAAAACTTCTTCATTTCTAATTATTTAATGGTTGTCCATATCCTATTTTAAAGCTTTCCAATTTGATGCGAGAATTTTGTTTGTATTTGGTTGCAAATTGTTGAAACCTTTCAATAAATTTATTTTGTGCACATACTGCAATAATTGTATTTTGTGAGATGACATATCTTTAAGACTCTAGCCAAAAAAATCATGTGCATTGTCTACAATTCCACATTTGCATGTTCCACAAACATGAGATTCATGAGATCACATTGCCTTGCAAATTTCTGTCAGAAAGTTCTGATATTTTCATGCGTATCTATGATGGTTTTCACAACTAGAGAATTTTCTAGTCATCGTGCTTTGATAAATTCCCATGTGTTATCTTTAAAACTTTCATTTTGCACAGGCATGGAGGATGTTGGAAAACTTTGTTAGATTCAAATTTATAGTTTTCCCTGGTATTTGCTTGGAATTTTGAATCATCTTTTCAACACATCAATCTTTGTAAATCTTGCAATCATTACACTTCATGAAATGACACTTCTTTAATGCATTATATCTTTTTGTAGGAATAGAGAGGATGTGTGAAAAAATTTAGAAATAGCTTTTCGAGTAGTTATCATAACTACTTTATGTTATGTTTTTTAATTTCAAGCCTCCAATGTTTCTTTCATCCATAATTTTACTCCCTCCATTGACTTTCAACCATTTATAACTAACCCTCATGATCTACATTCACTTTTTCGAATTCATAACTTTGTTCTTGATTTTATATTGCAAAATTCATATGTTCTCCATCAACTTTTTACCATCTATAACGTACCCTGCATTCACTTTTCATTAATCCTCACTTACCTTCATGCTATATTTTCACTTTCCATAAGTCATTTCTTGGTTGTGAGTTATGAGTTTTAATTTCACAACCTCCTTTTTATTTTTCCATTTTCATTTTTTATTTCAAGAAGTGAATATATCTAATTCTAATTTTAATTTACTTCACTTCTTCTTCTCCTATTCTTGAGATTCCATCATAACTTTTTATTGAGGGGGAATTAAAATTTGAAAATTTAACCAGGCAACCAAAAAGGAGGAGAGACCATAAAGTAGAAGGATTTATTAATGATGGACCTTTCCAAATGAAATTCTAATGATTTTTGGATATGATCCAAAAATATAAGCATTAAAATATCATAAAATATAAATTGGATTGACACAAAAATTGATCTCATGACTCAAATCAATACCAAGAATATGCTCTCAAGGACTATACATGATAATATTTGGAGATAATGGCCTTAGATTTCAATCACGGTATTGATCCAAGCTCAAAAGTTTATAATTTGAGTGTTTAAAAATTGGGGCAACAAGATTCGAGATTTATACCTAAAGAAACTTGTGGGAGATGATTGTAGATTGAAGCAAGAATCCAAAGCCCTAGAAGTCAATAAGTTTGATCAATTTGGTAGGTTATCAATGATTGAGGAGGATGATTGGATTTAGTATATACTAAGAAGGGTACATGGAAAATTCATATGGCTCGAGAATCCATTTAAGATTACTATGGAGGTCATACAGATAGTGACAGGATTGTGAACATCCAGTGAAGTACTCACGCCTAAGTCAATGAGGAACAATATCATTCATGAGGAAACTGGAGCCAAATTTGACAAAAGAGGTATGACTATTAATGACATAATTGATGATGATGTTAAGTATGCATCAATGATGATTAGATATAAGATTTATCACTCTAGCATAGATGATTATGTGTCTGTAACTACAATTTACATTGCATATCAGATGTTGCAGGAGAACAAGGATTATGAACTATGAGAAAGTTTAAGGAATTAGTTGATAGAGACTTGGAGAATCTCAAAAAGGAAAAGAAGAAATCATTCAAATTTGGTACCTTAATCTTATGTATTTTCTTTTATTTCATGAATCAATTGCCTAGTGTTGGTCCTATTGATTGGTCCAATGATAGATCGGTAGTTATTCAAATTAGGGAACTGATGTATGGAGTGGATAGCACAATGAGTATTCCTATAATTTGGAGATATTTTAAGGGATTTTAGAAGATGAAGCAAGGTAGGGATAGAATCCCTTAGTCCATAGTTGAGAAATATGAGGATACAATCTTCTTTATGGTTGGCATAGACCAATTCTTGATGGAATCAATTGAACCAAGAAATTCATGGGTTATACCAATGGGATATGAGTTAGAGGGATGGGTACTAGACTTATATTGTCAAGATTTTTTGAAGAAACCCATTAATCCTATTCAAGAGAGATTTAATACATATAAAGAGAAAGATCGCAAGGTACACATGGAGTTGTAGAAACTAGTGATAGAGAGGAGAGTGAAGAAGAAAGTGGAAGGAATTGTAGAATCTATGGGAATTCTAGCTAAAAATTTCAGAGAAGTTAGGAGAAGAAGTCAATAGTAGCCTATTGAGAAGCTTGTAAAGATTGTTGGAGCTGCAACCAAACTCCCACCTCCTAATGGTAGGCAGACTAGGAATTTAATGTCAAAGAAAGCTCAAGTTTCAACACCTGTGAAAGAGGTAAAGAGGAAGCATATGGAGGAAAAGAAGAAAGAAGAGGTTATAATTGAATATGATGTGGAGACTAAATCAGATGAGGCAATAAAATAACTAAAGAAGTAGAAAAAAACCAATGCCCAATAAACCTCAAGGCCCAAACTATTCAGTGGAGAAGAACAAGTAAGTAAGAAGATTAAGTTTGATTCATATCAACATGGTATGTCAATAAATGATGTAGTTAAGAGTATTACATCTTGTGGTGATTTGAGGCCATTGTCAAAATTATTTGAAAATTTTGATAAAGAAGAGCAGAGAGTACTTGAAGAAGTTGTGGTTAGATATTTGTATAGGTATAAGAAGGCATTGATAGAAGTTTCATCTAAATTTACTAAGATTTTGTATAGTATACTAGATGCTTGGAAAGCTTATGCATTATATGAGGACAAGAGGTTGAGAGAAAAGGTATTAGTTGATATATTTCTAGTCATAGTAGTGGAAGAAGTCAAATATATTCTTAAGGAATTAGAGGAGTTCAAGAGAAAACTAAGGATAAATAAGCTCATGATGGGAAGAATAAAGGAGGTTGTTGTATAAATAGATAAAATTATGAGAGATGCACCTTAAGAGGAATCAATATGATTTCATCCTACAGACTCAAGGTGAAAGTTATACTTTTCCAAAACTTGTTCTTCCCCAACAAATATTCCTAGTGGTGCAATAGTGGAACAAAAAGAAGTTAATGTTGTTGTTCCTAATTTTCTACAACTAGAACAAGTAAAAGTAAATGTAGAGGATACTAATGCTAAGACATTGATGTCATGGATTTTCCTGAGACCGAGAAAGAACAAGTGGAGACAGGAATAGAAAAGGAAGTAGAAATAGAGAAGGAGAAGGAAGTAGAGAAAGAGAAGGAGAAGGAAGCAGAGAAAATAGAACAGGTGAGGGATACTCATTCTCTAGTGAAAATTCCATCAATAAATAAAGACTCTAAGGAAGATGATGAAAGCAAGATAAGTGTGGAGAAGGATGTGAAGGCAAGGGACATAGCTAATGAAGTGAAGGAATTTATGGAGAAGGACAATTTGGATTTTGGTTCAAAATTGTCACAAGGGCCAATAGATTTGCCTATCCTCTCACCCCTTTAGAAAATAAAATTCACACAAGTTGCTAAAGCACAAGAAAGGGAAGAAATATTAAAGAATAATTTGGAAGAAAACAAGTTGTTTGATTAGGAATCCAGTATATTGGAAAATTTAATGTCATTATTTTTTAAGGATGGAATAGAAAACCCCTCCAAACATCTCAAGAGCTTGAAAAATGTGATAAGTACTCAATTTGATTCATTTGAGAAATCAACTAAAGTAGGTTTAGAAAGAAGTTAATGATAAGATGTTTAATGAGATAAAAGGAATGATATCATATGATAGATTTGTATTGGACACTCACATTAAGAGAATTCAATATTCTCTAGTTGAAGGTGGAAACATTTATAGGTCATGTCTATCAGTTTCAAAATTTATTGGAAGCATTAGGAAGAAAATAAAGGAATGTGAACAAAAATTGGAGAAAATTTATTAATCATCTAAACCTTTGGTAGCTTCTACCTCATAACCTTAAGGTCAAGTAGTCACCTTACTAGAAAAAATCAAAGGGCTAGTACAAGAAAGAGATAGACTCGTTGGAAGACTAGGAGAACATAGGATTCTACTTACTCCTAAACTTTAGACCTTATTCAATGCACTGAAGGAGGTACAAGGAGCATTACCTACATCAACTCCAGCTAACTTACAAGTGGTAGAATAAAAATTCTACTTATTCAATGGGCTAGTACAAGAAAAGATAGACTAATTAGAAGATTGGGAGAACTTATGATTATGATTGCCCCTAAACTTTAGACCTTACTCAGTGTGGTGAAGGAGGCACACAGAGCATTAGCTATAGAAGCTTCAACTAACTTACAAGTAGAAGAAGCAAAATTATACTTATTCAATGGGATACCATTTTTTAGCAGTCTCACAAGGATGGGACAAGGATTTGCAACTATTGAAGAATATTTGTGTAGACATCTTTGAGATGATGTAAGTTAGTAAGTTTTTCATGTGTACATATGTAGATATATACATAGATAGTTTTGAGATAAATTTTAGCATTTGAATCCCTACCTTTTCCATTCATGTCAAAGGGGGACTGTAGGTCAGTGAAAAATATGCACAAATGTACATAGTAGTGACTCAATGGGAGTTGTGATTGAATCTTTTTGGTGTGTTGGACTTCTATGCATATTAAGTTTTGGACACTTAGTCATATTTCACTAAGTGTTTCCATCAATGCCAAAGGGGGATATTTTTGGTAAGAGACACTACATAGATGCTTGCATGTTTTCATTAATAGAAACTAAACTTTAATTTAATATGTGCATTGTAGTAGGAGATCAGACTAAAAGTCAAAATGGTCTGCAATAAGAAATTATCTAAGTCTAGAAATGAAGAACAAAGTGTTCATCCAGTATTCAGTATTTGGTTCAATGAACTTTTCCAGGTTCGTATATTTTTTCTTGAATGTAAGAGAAGTATATTGGATTTATACATATGCTTATTCTATAATTTCAAGGTTCGATGATACCTTGTGTGAAAGATGGATGTATATGTATGACAATTTTTATGTTTAACAGTCAAAACAAATGACATTGTGGAAAAAACTTTATGTGGTCATGGTAAATTATTTGTGGTAGTAGTTTTTATGTTCAAATGATGGAACTAACATATATAGAGATATGTGCATGATTATTTTGGCTCACAATGATATTTTAATTTTAATTTTGGTAGTTTTGGTCAACACGTTTCACATTTCCCTATAATATTTTGAGCCAACATAGTGCGATCTAATTTTTGGTTGTGAACCTATATGGTTCATGAATTAGTTTATGAAGAGGTTTTTTATGTATGTGAGAAGTTGTGCTGTTAAGGATTTGATTCAAGAAATCTATATCCAAGCTAATGATCAGAAAAGAATAGTTAGATAGTGTAGTCAAAGATAAAGTATGCCATATTAGAGATAAATGCTTATGCAGAACTATAATCATGCATTAGTGGATATTGTTTTAGTAGTTCAAAGCTTATATTAATCATTGTAGTGTTCTTGTAAGGAAATGAGCCTTCTATATAGGGTTTTTGTCCCAAATGTAATTGAGTAGTGAGCTCTAGGCATTGTGCCTAAATTAAAATGCATTCCCTATTATTGTAAGACAATATTTCTATAGAGTATTATATTGTGGGCTCCATCCCCACTATGGTTTTCTCCCTAATATGTTTTCCAAAATAAATAAAAAATCCATGTGTTATGGTGTTATGGCTATTTTATTTATGTTCATGCATGTTACGTTTCATTATATGTGATTGGTAGTTTGTAGATCTAAATATTAAAGTTTAAATTTTTTGAACGCTAATTCATCCCCCCTCTCAGTGTTCCCTGTTTCTAACATACCCAAATCCTTCTAGTTCCTAATTATCTCGTTCATTAATTTTTATTTTCCTATATTGATGTTAACCATTTGTGCAACCTTGATCATCTATATGAACCTTCTCCATTCTCATTAAAAGGATATGATTTTTTGCATCCTAATTCACTTATGTAGGTTATAGAAATCAATTCTTAGAAATAAAGAAAAATTTCTTGAATCTCCGAGTCCAGGTGTTGTCAAATCCAATATTGATAACTACCTCAACAAGAATGAAGAGAAGAAGAAAAAAGCACTTTGGCATCAATTATAATAGTTTTATTTGATATTAGTATTTCTAGTTTTTTATTATGATGCATAATTTTTGTTGTTTTGTAGGGTTTTCATTGAATAGTTATTTACATTAATTTAAGTGCTACTAACAGTTTCTCTTAGTCTTCAAAATATTTCCCCTATGTACATTTGGTGAACCAGACATGAACTAATAGCCCACAGTGTACTTGAAGACAACCTAATAGTTATTTTTGGTCTCAGTCGTAAGCCAAGATTTTTTTTTAATATTTTCTTAAGTATTTTGCAATTTCTTGTAGGTTCTCCCATTTGATATTGCATGTTGCTCCATTTGTATCTGCACTTTACCGTAATTTCTTGCATGGTGCTGCAATTGATTGTGAAGGTTGTTATAGTCATATTTTCATTTTGTCACATTTTTTTTCAAGTTGCCACATTTGATATTTCAGTTTGTTGTAATTGATCTACACATTGTTGCAATTGCTTTGCATATTGCCACAATTTATTGTCAGATTTTGTGTAGATATTTTTTTTAGGTTTCTTTTTTTTTTTTTGTTTCTATGCAAGAAAGAAATTATGATGGCATATGGTGAGGAAAATAGTCAAGAAAAACCCTATATTTTGATCTAGGAAAAGACTAAAGATAAGGATCAAACACCATCAATGATAGGAGACAACTATCCTACAAATCTGGATTGAGGAAGAAGTAGCTCTTAATAGGTATAAAAGAATCGTTCAAGATTTTGAAATAAAATATACAATTTCACAATTAACTGGGTTGCCTTGTGGAATGTTGATTTTTATATTAGGGATTTTTATAATGACTAATCATTTATCTTTAGTTGTTGGATTTTTCAAAGAGGGAAAAAGAACGCATGTCAAAGACCCCTTTCTCCTAATAGTTTGCATGCAGGTTGGGGAGGGATGAAAATAATTAAAAAATAAAATCTCTTTTCAGTTCTTTTTTTCATTGGTTATGTGCTCTTTAATTTAGGAACATTTTAGTTTGGGTTATAAAAGGAACTCTTGTTTTCCACCCACTCATTTGGCATTTAATCAATAAAACCACTTGTTTTGTGTTCTTTGCATGCTAGTGTATTGTAGAGTGGTCCCACTATTAACATACACTATCCTCTCCCACTGGAACTCATGGTCATTAGTACAAGAGAAAAATGTTAACAATGCTTGACTTTTCATTTTAGAGGATGACCTTTAGTGGTAAAATAGGTACTCACCCCAAGGGAAAACCCAAGAGGTAATAGGCTAAAGATAAGCTTTTTTGTACTACTATATAAAAAATATAGTTGTGATTTGTCTCACAACCAACGGGTGTGAATTTTTTATGCCAACAAAAATTTCCCTCAATACCCACATGGTGCGTTAAAATCCTTCACTAAAAGACATAAAACACCTTGCTTTGACAGGACTCAAAGATCCCCCTTAATTGGGAATACTGTTAGAGAATAGCCACTTCAATGGATGATGAAGGGTGCTCCCCTTAATACCACAAACACATAACAAAAATAGAGAAACAACAACAATTTACAAGAACAGAAAAAGGGCTTCTTATTATCTCCACAAGTGTCGAATTAAAAATTTTAGAATTACAATATGCAAAGCCACATGGGCATTTTCCTTACAATATTTTGTAAGACAAAGCTTCGAATCACTACCCAAAACTACTATCCTAGAAAACACTACGGGCCTTCCTTATATAGGCAATTTTCCACTGCCCGAGAAGGTTCCAAAAATTTAGCCATTAAGGCCGACTACCCCTAGAATTATTTTATTTTTCATAATCATTACATTAGGGTCGGCCCAAAATAATTACAAATTTTATTTTTACCTGTAGCCCAACTTCCAGAGGCCATAAATTTTTAACCGTAGCTCTATTTGGCTATTAGAGCCACTTTTTGGAAATGGCAGGACTTGATCTACAGTGCTTGACTTGCCTAAGCTCCAATCAATCAAGGGTCGATCGTGATATGGAGCCTCTAAGGCCTTCAAAATTGAGCTCAAAGATTTTGTACTCAAAAACCTTAATAACTTTACTAATACAGATGATATTGCAATGAAACTCAACTAGTAGGTTGATATGACTAAGATGAACCTCCACCTGTGAAATCATAACATTCTAAGCTCATATGACCAACTTACTAAAATAGTAAGTTTCCATAAATAGAAGCTCTACACAAGATAACCCTTTTTGAAAAGAAACCAAAAATGTTTTTTTGGTGATGCAAGATTTCTCTTACACCCAGGATTCTCTTGCATCAAACACCCAGAGTAATTTGAGAAGTGACCTTGTCACGTCTCAAGTGTGCAAAGGAAAACCAAGACAGTTAACCTCCTCTCTTGTCAGTCATGATGAATCTTCAATAGGTCATCCTTTCCATTTGACCAAATATTCTTCATATATCTTATTCCTTGTGCTTTTGCCAACACAACTATCCAATAGATCCTCAATCTCCTTGGTAGCTGAAGTAGTTGTCAGAATACTCCATTGTGCTTCTATGACCCCATCTTCAACACCCTTCATGATACTCTATCAAATATGGAATATTAAATACTGGTGAAATATGCAGTTCAGTAGGCAACTTTACCTCATAGGCATTTCCTAAATCATGTTTCTTTAGTATATTGCATGGCCCAAAATTCTTCATTTTCAAATTGTTATATGTACCAACTAGAAATCGCTCCTTTTGCAAATGAACCATGACTTCATCCCCAACCTAAAATTATTTATGTCTCCTTTTCTCATCTACCTTAGCCTTATACTATGTATTCATCTTGGTAATATGTTTCCTCACCTCCTCATGGATGTTCTTCAAATGTTCTGAAAAATATTTAGCTTCAGCACTCCTTATTTCTCCTTTGTCTATATTCCTCAATTCTCAAACATTTATGGGACTACTTCCATATACAATCTGGAATGGTGATTTACCAGTGCTCCTGTTGACAAAATTATTGTATGAAAATTTTGCCTGTGATAAAATAAAATCCCATCATGTTGGCTTATCTCCAACCAAACATCTTAGCAAATTCCCCAAACTCCTATTCACCACCTATGCCTATTCATCAGTCCTTGGATGATGTGATGAGCTCAATTTAAAATCTGTCTTTAACTTCTTCCACAATGTGTGCCAGAAATATCCAACAAACTTAGTGTCCCGATCTAAAACTATGCTCTTTGGAAAACCATGTAGTCTCACCACTTCTTTGAAAAACAATTCCTCCACATGAACTGCATCATTAGTCTTCTTGTAGGGAATGAAATTTTCCATCTTTGAAAATATGTCAACCACCACAAAAATTGAATCATGTCCATGTTGAGTCCTTAGTAAACCAAGAAAAAAATCCATACTAATGTCCTCCCATGGATTCTCTGGTACAGGTAATGGCTGATACAACCTTGTATTATGCTTTCCTCCTTTTTCCATTTGACATACTCTAAAACTCTATACAAACTTCTTGACATCTTGCTGCAATTGTGGCCAATAATAATTCTCACTACCCAAAGCAAGGGTTTTATCTTGACCAAAATATCCAACCAATCCTCCACTATGTTTCTCCTTGATAAAATTATCCCTCATATAACTTCGTGTAATTCACAATTGACTCCCTCTTAATAGCATACCATCCTAGATGATGAAATCCACCCATTTCATTATGTCTACAGTAATAGGTTTTGTACAAGCTTTCCAAGCTTCATAAAAATCAAGGTCCTCTAGATACAAACTCTTGAGTTCCTTGAACCCAACCACCTCAATCTGCATCTCAGTCAGCAAAAGTTGTCTTCTACTAAGAGCATCTACAATCCTGTTAGACTTTCCACTCCTGTGTTTCAAATCAAATGTGTAACTCTATAAAAAATCAACCCATTTCAAATGTCTTTGATTCAACTTTCCTTGACTATTCAAATATTGCAAAGCTTGATGATCAGTATACAAAACAAACTCTTTAAGAAGTAGATAGTGTCTCCACTTCTTCAATGCTTGAACTATAGCATAAAATTATTGATCATAAATAGAATATTTTCTCTTGGCATCATTTAATTTCTCACTAAAATAAGCAATAGGTTTACCTTCTTGGCTCAAAATAGTTCCTATTGCAGTACCGCTAGCATCACAGTCTACTTGAAACACCTTATTAAAATCTAAAAGTGCTAAAACTCCTAATAAATTTTCCACAATTTTAATATCTAAGACAAACGCATCTGCCCACTACCAAACAACAATCAAATATTGGAAATATTCTCCAATTATAAATTGACATCTTGATGCAGCAAATACAAACCATGTAGGCTCAGTTGCATGATTTCAAAAACAAAGGTCAAATAGAGTCCTACACTACAAGGGACTTATACACTTATCCTTTTGATCATTTAATTCATATGCCTCCATTTATGGCACACTTTGTAGTACCTAAATTTGACAAGTATCAAGGAAAAACCAATCTGTTAGGAATAACAATCCACAATACAACTAAAAGGGGGGGTGAATCAGTTGTATGATAGAATATTAAACTTTAAACTTTAAAATTTAAGCTCATTAATATCATAACCAATGAACACAATGAATGCTAACACAATAACACAATATTTTGGTTACAGGGAAACCCTGTTAAAGGTAAAAACCTCAGTAGGAATTAGCATCCACTAATGATGTATTGAGAGTATAATAATCCTTGTTAGAAGATATAGCCCTATTAGGAGCTTATTGAAACATTACAGTACATAGTCCTTGTTAGAGGAAAGACCCTGTTCGGAGTCAAGAACAATAGAGGGATCACTGCCCAAGGCTCACTACCCAAAGAAGGTTAAATCCACCTTCATAACTCACTAGTTCGCAACAGGTGTATATGAAGAAATACACAATCTTTTGAACTGTTTGTTAGCAACTTGTCTTTGCTTGATCAGTTCCAATGAAGTCCACCAGTAATCCTTTTCTCTACATACAGCAGACACAATTTTTCAACCTTCACAACCTCCTTATATCACACATATCCCATCCATATCTTTTCCAAGGAAAAGACCTTTCATTTATACCTTATTAGAATTTACCAAGATCAAGTCAGCCCATAAGGCTTTCCTAATTACAAACAATTACATAAACCCTTGCTAAGATACACATGATATCTATAAAAAATTTACAATGATTACATTACAACAATTAAGGACCGACATCCTTGATTTGAGCTTGCCAAACAAAGCACATGCTTCATTCCCTGAGTCAGCTTCAGAATAAGCCATCGCCAGAGCACACACCACATATGACATCACCAATCACTCCATACCTTGTGATGACCAATGAACATCCATCAGTACCTCTTCCATCATACTTAAAGTTCACATGCCTTGAATCCAATCCCTCTGAAAGATATATCAAAAACTCAGAGACTAATTCTATCAATTCTCACTGTCACGGTCCAATGACCAATCTTTACCAAAATAGTTGTAACTCTCTTAATATGCAATACTTAGTGATGTGATCATAGATATAAGATCACAACATCCACCTGAACTCTCATCTAACTTCACAGCATCTGAAACATCCATACACAAGTCGTACATTGTGATTACCAATCTAGTTCCTTCATAAAAGCATATGTTGACATCAGTGACAAAACACAAATGACAATAGTATGAGTGTTCATTCAGTAACATAGTGATTAAACATATTACATGTCTCAATCACCACCTATGCATTAGAAATATCCAACGATCTCCCCCTTTGGCATTGATTTCAACATATGGGAAAATATTATCCCAAAGTTATATCAATCCAAAGTCCTTAAACTGAACAATCTCCCCAAATAGTAGAGATTTTCTCATAGCAACACTCCCCCTTTGACAGCAATGGAAAAGGGAGCCATGAGCCTTCAACTTCCTTCACATATAAAATTTCTTCCATGATCACTCCCCTTGAGGAGTAGACCCCTACATCCAATCTAGAAAATGATGAGGCTCTGAATACTTCTAGACTAATGCATCTCTGCATCATTTAGTTATGACTGGGAGGGGCCTAAACCCCTAGCATACCTCTAAGATATTCAAAGGTATCTTTCAGTAGTGGCTTTGTAAAAATGTCTACAATCTGCTCTTTTGTACTGATATATTCTAGCTTGATTTCTTTTTCTGCCACCTTGTCTCTCAAGAAGTGATACTTGATAGAAATGTGTTTAGTTTTAGAGCGCATCATTGGATTCTTTGACATATTTAGTGTGCTAGTGTTATCACAATGGATAACCATTGGCTCATTAAAAGTTATTCCAATGTCTGTCAGCATTTGTTTCATCCAAAAAATATGAGTGCAATTTATAGCAGCAGCATTATATTTTGATTCATCAGTAGATTGTGCTATACAATCTTGTTTCTTACTTAGCCAAGAAACCAACTTTTTCCCAAGGAAAAATACACCACCACTAGTACTTTTTATGTCATCAATATTTCTTGCCCAATCAGCATTAGTATAAGCATGAAGTTCAAAGCTATCATTCATGTCATACCATAAACCATAGTCTATGGTTCCTCTGAGATACCTCAATATTCTTTTCATAGAAGCTAGATGAGTCTCTTTGGGTTCTGTTTGATATCTAGCCACAATTCCAATAGCATTAGCAATATCTGGTCTGGTGTGAGTCAGATATTGTATCCCTCCAACCATTTATCTATACAAAGTCTGAAAAACATATTTTTATTCATCATCAATTGTTAGCTTGTTTCCAGTTACCATAGGTGTTCCTACTAGTTTACAATCTTCCATACCGAATTTCTTAAGCAGTTCTTTGAGATACTTGGTCTGAGAAATGAAAATACCATTCTCATTCTGAGTTATTTGCAGTCCAAGAAATAATTTCATTTCACCTATCATGGACATCTCAAATTCACTTTCCATTTCTTTAACCAACTTCTTACATAGATCATCATTACCTCCAAAGATAATATCATCCAAAAATACTTCTATTATCAGGACTACATCTTCAGTAGTTCCTAAATACAAATTATTGTATGCATTACCTTTTCTGAATCCAAGTCCAAGTAGATACTTGTACAGTCTTACATACCAAGCCCTAGGAGCTTGCTTCAACCCATACAAGGCTTTCTTCAATTTGCACACCATGTCTTTGTCTTCACATAGAGGAAATCCATCTGGTTGTTCTATGTATACTTCTTCTTCAAGATCTCCATTCAGAAATGAAGATTTAACATTCATCTGATACACTTTGAAGTTTTTGTGTGTAGCATAAGATAGAAATAATCTTACAGCCTCTATTCTAGCAACAGGAGAAAATGTTTCTTCAAAGTCTATGCCTTCTTGCTGTGAGTATCCCTTACACACTAGTCTTGCTTTGTTCCTTACAACTAGTAGTACATTGTTTGTATTAATCTTTCCATCTAGAGTGATGGATCCAACTCCTATGATGGATTTAGGGAGATTTTCCCCAAACCTTACAACACCTCCATCATAATTTACTAATTTAACAAATTTGTTCTTATCACCAATCACATGATGAGAACATCCACTGCCAATTATCCATTCAGTTTTCTTGTCAACGTGAGATACTAAGGCTTTTTCTTCATGAACTAGTTCATCTTTAATAGCAACAAATCCAATCTCTTCATTGTCTAAATCATCATCATCATAGATTCCTTCGCTAGCATAATAACATTCTTTGTCTCTTCTAATCTTTGCATAATTAGGTTTGTATTTAGGAACGCTTGTAGGACATCTAAATGCAAAATGACCTACCTGTTAAGCGTCATTTTTACATGAAGATAAGGGCTAGGAATTTACAAGAGCAAATTCCCCTCTTGGAAGACTGGTGGAATCAATCTCAAGGTTCCTTCTGGTTGGGTCTCAACCGCTTGGATAGCTCAACAAAAGACAAATATGAATCTATTAACAAGGAGGCCTTTGCTGGTTCTTCTCTCAAGGGAAACTATAAAACAAACTTTAGGAAACCAAGATATCTCTTTTTTGATACGATTTTCAGATTTAGGAATGAAAGCAATGCTAATTTAATTAATCTATTGAAAATAACTTGCAAAGAGGGTTAGGAGATGTATGGTAACTAGAGATTTAAATGAAAATACTGAAAAGGAACCTAATGGACATATGCTAGCATCACACCACCATGCGAATTAAATAACCAAGAAGATGAATAAAGCCACAAAATAGAGATTAGATCATGTCACAATCTTCAGCTAAATGGATGCAATCATCAGCGAAATCAAACAAATGCAGACGTATGATAAGCCAAAACTCATCAGATCACGAAGCCACGCCAGATGTGCACACACGTGAGACAAGTTAATCTTTAAGCACCAAAGAATAATCTTCTCATAAATTCATCACAACACAGCAATACAATACCAACAAACATTGAACTAATAGATCACAGACTTCAAACCATTAAACAATCAATTGGCTCTTTGAAATAAAAGAATGAGCAATTCACACATTCATAAATTTCGCATAGATAGTAGATAAATCACACCATGAATGAAGCACCAACTGTATATATTGTATTAATGATCAAATCCACCATCATTACATTGTTTTATTACAATTTACAGAGCCATGCTCTTATTTTCATAGCTAGGGTTTGGCTACAACTAAAATTTGAAAGAAAATCTAAACTAGAGATTGCATTAATGAAACTACCTCTAGAACTTAGCTAAACTACCCTAGTACAGAATTAAACCTCATGTATTACAAAGCTTTAAGCAAATCATGCATTAAACATCTCGAAAATGAAGCTGGAACTCATGCATGCTCTTGACAGTCTTCATGATTCTGCCCTTGATCTTTGGTTGCACCTTCTCCACGTGGACTCAACTAGAAGAGATCCCAAAATCATGTAGAAACGACCCCCAAAAAGAAGCCCAGTTGACTGGAAAATGAGCTCTGAGATAACTAGAGTCAAACTTCGGTCATGCCAAAAAATGCCCAAATCCCGACAGTTGGTCTAAAAAAACCAAGCATCAAAAATGACTAAGTGTCATGTCCACCTTTCCCACATTTCAGACTTCGAACTTTTAGAAGCTGAAAATTCTCTAGGGCCGAAAGGCCGAAAAATAGGGTCTTCAAAAATGGCTAAGTACAAAACTACTTCTCCTCCAACTCTCGAACTTTCAGAGGCCGAAAATTTAGGAGGGCCGAAAAAAACTCTCCAACTTTCAGAATTTCAAACTTTTTAGAGGCTGAAAAAATAGGAAGCCCGAAAGGCCAAAAATTTAGGAAGCCCGAAATTTTAAGAAGGCCAAAAAAATTGGAAGGCCAAAATTTTCTAAGTCCACAAATTTTTCTTGGATTTTTTGGAAAAATATCTAAGTCCACAACATTTTTCAGCCTTTCGGGGTTGTGAGGAATTTCGGTAATTCGGCCTTTTCAACCTTTGAAACTCTGAAAAAACCTCTAAACTATGAACTTTTGAACTTTGAACTTCAGACCTTCACACTTCAAACCTCTGATCTCTAAACTTTTGAACTCCAAACTCTGAACCTCTGAATCCTAAACTTTTGAACCTTGGGCAACTTCATAGCATCCAACATTTTTTGTTGTCATTTCATAACATCTTCATACAACTACAATTCAATCCCATCAAAGAATTCATCTTAACTCATCAGTTCCTAACATGCCACATTGAGATTCTCAGTTCTACAACCACAAAGGATGCCTTGTCATCAGTATTTATTGAAAATATGAAATTAAGCTAGAGCAACTAAGTGTACAAGAAAGGAAAAAACCTACTCAAAGAAACTAAAAGCAAAAAAAAGGGGGGTCCCCATTTGGCCAAGTGGCCAAAATGGGGTGTGTGTTGTGGAACCACAACACTATCTTATTGCATGAAAAATATTTCAAAGGTAATTTGCCTTCAAATTTTCCCTTGGCTCTTTTCTCTCTTCTAGCAATTAGTGCAACAAGTTCTTCCATCTTCTTTTCTTCTTCCATTATCTTCTTCCATTATCTTCTCCCATTATCTTCTCCCATTCCTCAGCATACTCACCAAGCTCTTCTTTCAGGTCTTCTTTTCTTGTGCTTGAAAGTGCAGATACTTTCTTGTGTGCGGATGCCCTAAATGCAGATTCAACTTTAGGTGTAGCTTATCCTAATTCTGTAGCTTCAAAGGTAGTTAACTTTGCAATCAACATCTCTCTGCTAAAGTTTGGAGTCAAGGGTATAGTTTCTTGAATTCATTGCCTTGAATTTATAAGTAGGAGTTAGAGATCTAAGAATCTTTGCAATGACTTCATCTTCATCATAAATACCTCCACAATTTATGATTCCAACTACAGCTTATGTAACCCTTTGAACATAGGCTCTAATGCTTTCATCTTCATTCATTTGTAGCTTCTCCATCTTTGTCTTCCAGTTTTGGAACTTTGCTTGTTTGGTATACTTGTCTCCTTCATAGAGTGCCTCTAGTCTATTCCAAATTTCATATGTCGAATCTAGATCTTTAATTTCAGTAAACTCACCCTAAGATAGTGTGTTGATCAATGCTTCTCTTGCGACCATGTTGCATGAAAATAACTTATTTTCATCATCATCGACTGATTCCAAGTCATTCTCAGCCTTCAGAGATTCCTTCTTCTTTACAATCATCCAATAGTCTATGCCCATACATAGCAGATGTGTTCACATCTTGTTTTTCCAACTGTCAAAGTTTTGAGGATCAAACTTAGGATTTTCCTTCCTATAGAATTCCATATCCAAGATCACCTCAAGTTGTTAAGCTTTCTCTCTAAGGACCATAAGCTCTGATACCAATTGTTAGGAATAACAGTCCATAATACAACTGAGAGGGGGGTGAATCAGTTGTATGATAGAATATTAAACTTTAAACTTTAAGCTCATTAATATCAAATCCAATGAACACAATGAATGCCAACATAATAACACAATATTTTGGTTACGGAGAAACCCTGTTAAAGGTAAAAACCTCGGTGGGAATTAGCACCCACTAATGATGTACTGAGAGTATAATAATCCTTGTTAGAAGATATAGCCCTATTAGGAGCTTATTGAAACATTATAATACATAGTCCTTGTTAGAGGACAGACCCTGTTAGGAGTCAAGAATAATAGAGGGCTCACTACCCAAAGAAGGTTAAATCCACCTTCAAAACTCACTAGTTCGCAATAGGTGTATATGAAGAAATACACAATCTTTTGAACTGTTTGTCAGCAACTTATCTTTGCTTGATCAGTTCCAATGAAGTCCACCAGTAATCCTTTTCTCTACATACAATAGACACAAGTTTGCAACCTTCACAACCTCCTTATATCACACATATCCCATCCATATCATTTCCAAGGAAAAGACCTTTCATTTATACCTTATTACAATTTACCAAGATCAGGTCATCCCATAAGGCTTTCCTAATTACAAACAATTACATAAACCCTTGCTAAGATACACACGACATCTATAAAAAATTTACATTGATTACATTACAACAATTAAGGACCGACATCCTTGATTTGAGCTTGCCAAAAAAAACACACGCTTCATTCCTTGAGTTAGCTTCAGAATAAGCCATCACCAGAGCACACGCCATAGATGATGTCACCAATGACTCAGTACCTTGCACTTACCAATGAACATCTATCAGTACCTCTTCCATCATCCTTCAAGTTCACATACCTTGAATCCAATCCCTCTGAAAGATATATCAAAAACTCAAAGACTAATTCTATCAATTCTCACTGTCACAATCCAGTGACCAGTCTTTACCAAACAACTATAACTCTCTTAATATGCAATACTTAGTGATGAAATCATAGATATAAGATCACAACATCCACCTGAACTCTCATCTAACTTTGTAGCATCTGAAACATTTGTACACAAGTCGTACACTATTATTACCAATCTGGTTGCTTCATAAAAGCATATGTTGACATCAGTGACAAAACACAAATTACAACAATATGAGTGCTCATTCAATAACGTAGTGATTAAACATATTACATGTCTCAATCACCACCCATGCATTAGCAATATCCAGCACAATCCTGTTGAACATATTAGGCAATTTTTTGCTAGCTTCATAGAGGTTGCACATGATAAAACTTACCTCATGTGATTATTCCCTCAAATTATAGCAAGACCATAAATGGAATGGTTTTCTCACTTGCCCCATGGTATTCAATCTTGGGGATAATTATGTAAAAAATTATTTCTCACTTCCATCACAATATAGAATGCAAAGTTAGTATCAAGGATCTTTTTGATATTAAACAAAAGAAAGGTGAGTCTTCCTCCAACTTTATACAAAGGTGGAGAAGAAAAACTAATCATATCTAATATGGTGTTCCTAAATAGGACCTCACTATCATGTTTGTGGATAACCTAATCTTGGACATGGCATTCACTATAGAACTACAACTTGTTGTAACCTTTGACTAGTTAATAGAAAGAGGGATATGTTGTGAAAAAAACTTGATAAAAAAGGGAATACTATCTAACCCAACCAACAGAACACCACTAAATCTCTTGTTGACAAAGCTAAGTTGTGTAACAAGAATAAAAATATTACCAATGACAATTATGTCCAACCCAAGACTTCTTTAAAAGGGGAACCAGTGCACAACCAAACTCTAATAATGCATGCACCATTAGAAAACACCCAAATACAAAAACCTTTGGATAATACTCAGACTTCCACCATATCTCAATCTCAAAATAATATGCAACGACCACTACCAAGACCCTCATTACCAAAACATGAATATATACCATTGGGGAGTCTATTGAATTAGCATTTAAAATTTTGATCCAAACCAACATGATCACTTTACCTAAAATATGTGAATTCAAACATGGTGCTGTAAAACCCAAGTGGTGGAGCAATAATGACTTTTGTGAGTACCATCGATTCAAGGGTCACAAGACATCAATCTACTATTTACTAAATAATACCATACACAACTTAATCAAACAAGGTCAAATTGATGTCGATAATGCTAAACTAAGAGATAAAATAGATCATACTATATTCAAATATCCTTTGCAAAACAACTATAAAGGGAAGGCTCATGTGTCTAGTAACTAGTGAAAAAAGGTCAACTGTACCTACTATTCAATTGATAACATGATAAATTGCATTAAACCTATTGAAAACCAAATTGCAACCATCACTATCAAGAACAATAACTCCAAATGTGCAGTAACAACCTGCCATTCCAAGGTTTTCCTACAAGGGCACCTTTTACTTCTATTGCACCATCAACTTCTATCACAACCCCAATACCCAACACAATTTGGTGGATCATCTCAAATGCACACCTATGAAAATATCCATTTTTGAGGTTTTATGATGTAGTCAAGGACAATGAGAGCTCGTAGAGTCCAAAAAATCCTTACATCAAGAGTCAATATAGTGGAAACAATCAATTCCATATTATAAAAAACTCAGCAATAAATAATAAACATGCCAATTTAGATCTTTGCATTATCTCAGAATCAAGAACTACATCACATTGGCTTGTAACATGCAAATTATAATCTTTTAGCATACATGCCTTATTACAATAGGATTGTATAAACAAACCATAAATATAACCTCCAAGGCTAAATCCTCCAATAATATCCTTAACAAATACTATAAGCCTCAATATATAGAGCTTTGCAACACATAAGTTGAGCAAGAACAATTACATTTTCCAAGAAAAATAAAATGTAATACATAAATATAGGTCAGGATCCAGATCATAAATCTCAACACCAAGATGTAGAAATGATGCGTGATCCAATAATGACACCGGAAAAAGATCCAAAAATATCAAAATATGAGTCTCCAAGCTTCGTCGATCAAAAAATTACTTTGCAAGCTTGGAAAGCCCAACTGACTGTATGAACATGAAGACCACACTGGCTTAAACTTGAATCCAAGATAACTCCTTAGTGAAGATTCCAATCAAGGTATGAACTGAAACATGATTAAAACATGATGTCCAAAAGGTTCCCTGAAGTTTGCAGTAGAAAATGATCCAAAACAAAGGAACACCACCAAAACAAAGAAAATTTTAAAACAAGAACAAACTGAAAAGGAAATATTTTAGATGATGCAAGATTTCCAAGAGTCCTAAATTATCCTACATGATACACTTGGGGTTAATTCAAAAGTGATCCTCTCACTTTTTTGGGGCCAAAGAAAACTAAAATGATCAACCTCAACTTGTGAAATCCATGAAGAATCTTCCACTGGCTTGTCCGTCTACTTGACAAGATACTCCATATACTAATTGCCTCTTATATTCTTACAGAATCTATTGTCCAAAACCTCATTTATCTAATCCATTTATTTCTTAGGATACTATTGTTCAACATATGATCCATCATTTATACTAAAATCTAATTCATGATACTCATACAAATTAGAAACATTTAATATAGGTGATATATCCATGTCTTCAGGTAACTTTACTTTATATGCATTTCCCAAATTAAATTTCCTCAAGATCTTAAAACACCCAAATTTATTCATTCTCAACTTTTTATAAGTACCAACAGGAATTCTTCCCTTCTGCAAGTATACCGTGACTTTTTCTCCTATTTGAAATTCCTTCTACCTTTTCCTTAGGTCTTCTCTCTTCTTATAAGCCTAATTCATTTTCTCCAAATGTTGGCTAACTTCTTCATGAAATGATTTGATAACCTTTTCAAATTCCTCTCCTTTAGCACTCCTCTTAACATCATGATTTATGTCTCTCAATTCTGCCACTCCTTTAGGATTAGATCAAGTAACAATCTCAAATGGTGTCTTCCTTGTACTCCTATTTACTAAACTATTTTATGAAAACTCTTCTTGATGCAAGACTAAATCCTAATTCATTAGCTTATCTCCAACTAAATACCTTAGAGAATTCTCTAAAATCCTATTCACAACCTTAGTTTTTTCATTGGTCTATGGATGAAAATTAGAACTATACTCCATATTATTTTTCATCTTCTTCCAAAGTGTCCTCCAAAAATAACCAACAAACTTACTATCTCGGTCTTAAACTATGGTCTTAGGTAATCCATGCAATCTCACAATCTCCTTAAAAAAATAGTTTTGGCAATCCTCCACTATATTTTTCCCTAATAATTTTGTCCCTCATAGAACTTCTAGGTATATAGAATTAACTTCCTTTGAACAAAATTCCATCTTGAATGAAATAATCTAACCACTTACTTCTATCTATGGCAATATGATCTCTATAATATTTCCAAGGTTCAATGAAGTATGGATCATCTTCATATAATGCTCTTAATTCATTAAATCCCATTACTGCAATCTTCATTTTTGTGCACAAATTCCTTCTCCTACTCAAGGCATCGACAACTATATTTTTCACTCCACTCATATTTTTCAACACAAATTTATATCTTTTTAGAAATTCAACCCATATCACATGTCTCTAATTTAACTTACATTGGCTTCTCAAGTACTTCAATGCTTGATTATCAGTATAAAGCACAAACTCCTTATGTAGAAAATAGTATCTCCATTTCTTCAATGCTTGTATTATGGCATAAAATTCTTGATCATACATTGAATACCTTCTTTTAGAATCATTCAACTTCTCACTAAAATAATAAATAGGTTTCCCTTCTTAACATAAGATAGCTCCAATTGCATTTCCACTAGCATCACAATCTACTTAGAATACCTTGTTGAAATTAAGTAAAGCCAATACAGGTTGTTTTATCACCTTCTACATCAGCAACTCAAAAATCCTTTGTTCTCCATGTGTTCATTTGAATTCCTTCTTATCTCCCCTCATGGTTCATTCATTGATCTACAAATTTAATTGAAGCTTCTAATGAACTTCTGGTATAAGCTAGACAACCCATAAAATGATCTTACCTCTCCAACATTCTTTGGTGTAGGCTATTCAACAATTATTTTCACCTTCTTAGTGTTCATCTTCAATCCTTTAGCAGATATTAAAAATCCCAAATATAGTAACTCCTCCTTCATGAAAGTACACTTCTTAATGTTTATTAACAACTTTTCTTCCCTTAACCTCTACAATACTTTTCTAACATGCATCAAATGTTCCTTTATGCTCTTACTGCAAATTAAGATATCATCCAAATAAACAATGAAAAACCTACCTAATAATTTCTTCAATAACTATTTCATCAGCCTCATGAAAGTAATAGGTGCATTAGACAATCCAAAAGCATCACCAACCATTCATATAACCCTTCATTTGTCTTGAATGCGGTTTTCCACTCATCACCTTCTCTAATTCTAATCTGATGATAACCACTTTTCAAATCTATATTGGTGAAATATTTGGCTCCACTCAAACAATCCATAAAATCATCCATCCTTGGGAAATGAAATTGGTACATGATTTTGATTCATTTTATGCCTCTAGAATCAATACACATCCTCAATTTTACATCCTTCTTAGGTGCTAAGACTGCAAGTACTGCACCTGGACTCAAACTTTCTCTAATCAATCCTCGTTGCAATAAATCTTATACTTCCATATTGAGTTCTTCATTTTCTTTTGGTGTCATTTGGTATGCTTCTTTGTTCGGAAACATATCTCCTAATATCAAGTCCATGCAATGAATGATAATTCTTATAAGTGGCAATCCATTAGGGACATTATTTAATATGATGTGTGCATACTCATTCAACAATCTAGTGATTTCCTCAAGATTTTCTTCTACTGACACAATCTTCTTAGACTTCTTAGGTACAAAAGAAAAACATACTTTATCATGTATCATTCCATCCAAGAACTTCCCACCATCTACTAAACAAATTCTTGCACTGGTACACACTTCACTCTTAATGGGTTCCTCCAAAGGTAACAAATTTTGCTTTATTCTGTTAGAACCAATAGTGTACACATTCTTCCTAACATCATGTATATCTTTCCTATCATACTACAAAGGCCTACCCAATAAGATATGACACACACCCATAGGCATAATATCACACAAAAATCCATCATGATACTTCCTAATTTTGAATTTAACTAGGCATTGTTCACCTACTGGTACCTTAATGGGTTCCTCCAAAGGTAACAAATTTTTCTTTGGTCCATTAGAAACAATAGTGTACACATTCTTCCTAACATCATGTATATCTTTCCTATCATACTGCAAAGGCCTACCCAACAAGATATGACACACATCCATAGGCATAATATCACACAAAAATCCCTCATGATACTTCCCAATTCTAAATTTAACTAGGCATTGTTCACATACTGGTACCTTAATGGGTTCCTCCAAAGGTAACAAATTTTTCTTTATTCCATTAGAAATAATAGTGTACACCTTCTTCCTAACATCATGTATATCTTTCCTATCATACTGCAAAGGCCTACCCAACAAGATATGACACACATCCATAGGCACAATATCACACAAAACTTCATCATGATACTTCCCAATTTTGAATTTAACTAGGCATTGTTCACCTACTGGTACCTTGTGTTCATCTTTAATCCATGTGATTTGATAGGGTTTAGGATGATTCAATATCTACAACTTCAATTTGTCAACCAACTCCTCTAAGGAAATATTATTTGAATTTCCACTATCTATGACAATATTGCACACCTTGTCTTGTATCTTGGATCTGGTTCGAAACAAATCTTTCCTCTGCAATGGTTCTTATTCTGACTTTTCTTGGTACAAAACTCTTTGATTTACCAAGGTTTCTCTATCCTCTTCTTGGGTTTATTCACTAATCTAGTGGATTCCTCATCTGTGAAAGCTATTAGCCTACTACTCCCTACCTTTGACTCTCAGAGTTTCCTTTTTTTCATTCAAAGGCTTGGTGTCCCACTTTTCCACATTTAAAACAAGTATAATTAAACTTTACTTTATCCCCATTACTTTGTTCTTCATTACAATAGGAACTCCTATCATTCCTCTGGTAGGGGTCATTATCCTTAGCTTTTGATCTACTCCTGTCATGATCTACAGAATATTTATCTCCTCCAGCATTAGTATTGGATTGGCCTCTTTAAAATATTCCTCCTCTACCTCTTTGTCTTTTTTCATGCCTTTGATTCAAGTTTTCTTCATCCTTCAAGGCCCACTTATAATATTCTTACACACTTCTATTTTTATCAGACTAATTTCATCCTGTATTAACACCCTTAACCATTAAGGTAGTGAGCAACTTGTTTAGCTTCATCATCTACATGTCCAGATCTAATGTTCAATTTGTAAAACTCCTTGAAATAACTCTTAACACTTAAGTCCTTTTTCTTCAAGTTTTTCATCTTTTAAAATAGATTCACTTAATAGTCCTCAGTTAAGAACTTATCCTTTAATTTATTCCCCATCCTATCCCAGGATTTGATCTTATCTTTGCCTCTTCTCTGTCGATCTATTTGGAAATGCTCCCACCATAAGGATGCACACCCTTTTAACTTGGTGCAAGCATATTTTATCTTCTTCTTCAAATTAAAATTACTTGTCCATCTCTAATATCCAATCTATCAATTCATCAAAATCCAAGTTACCATGATAGTCTAGTGGATTAAAATGAGGTCTCTTGTTTACATTGGTCAAGGCTCTAATGAACCTTTCTTCCTCTTGATTCAACCCTAGTTTATCTTCATTATTCTCTCTTTCCCTATCTTGATTATGTTTATCTCCTTCTTCATCCCTTGCATCCTCAATGTGTTTCCCTCTCCTTTGAGTCATTTCTACCGCATTCAATCTAGTGGCAATTTGTCTCAACATATATAAGATAGCTAAATTTTCGTTCCTTTCTCCTCCTCTAGAATTTATTCTAGCCATCTTCATAATATTCAAAAGATGTAGGTTAGATCCTCTCTTCCACCACCCCACAAGAAAACCCTAGGTTGTAGAGCCTTTCTCTAATACCACCTAATGTAGTCAAAGATAGTTAGAACTCATATATTCCAATAAATCATTGTAGAAAGAGTTAGCACAGTGGAAACAATCAATTCTAGATCATAAACAACTTAGCAACGAACAATAAACATGCCATTTCAGATGTTTACATTATCTCATAATCAAGAATTACATCACATTGGCTAGTAACATGCAGATTATAATCATTCAGCACAAATTCCTTATTACAATAAAATTCTAGACTCAAACCCTAAAGCTAACCTCCAAGGCTAAATTCTCTAATAATCTCCTTAACAAAGATCATAAGCCTCAATATATAGAGCTTCACAATACATAAGTTGGCTAAGAAAAATTACATTTTCCAAGAACAAGAAAAAATAATACAGAAATATAGGTTAGGACCCAAATCATAAGATCTCAAGACTAAGATGTATAAATGATGTGTGATCCAAGAATTATATTGGAAAAAGATCCAACAATATTGAAATATCAGTCTTTAAGCTTTATCAATCAGAAAATTACTTCACGATATCAAAAAGTCCAACTGGCCATCAGAACATGAAGAGCACACTGGCCTGAACTTGAATCCAAGATAATTCCTCAATAAAGACTCCAATTGAGTACAAACCTAGACATGAGTAAAACATGATTTCCAAAAGGTTCCTTGAAGTTCGCAGTAGTAAATGATCCAAAACAAAGGAATGCCACCAAAACTAAGAAAAATAGAAAACAAGAACAAACTAAAAAGGAAATATTTTTTAATTATGCAAGATTGCCAAGAACCATAGATGCTCTTGCATCATTTTACACATATCCCCTAAACATAATAAATCTCTAGACCAAGCACATCAAAACACAGTTGTTCCAAGGGACATATCTCCTAAAAATTTCCAAACCATGGTTAAATATATTGCTTCCAATAAACATGCCACATTTACAGACCATGATGTACCCCCACACAAACCCTTCCATAATGATCCCCTACACCTAGTAATACAAGTGCATAAGCATATAATTAAACGGGTCCTCATTGATGGTAGGGATAGATTAAACATATATACTCTAAAATTTATAAACGCATTGGGATACTTAGAAACAAGTCTGTACATCACTATAAGAATCAATATTGGGTAGGACTAGTAAGAAAAAATATTGTGTTACAAATCCTAAACCCAGAATTAGGATACAACATGCTACTAGGAAGACCTTGGATACATGAAATGCAAGTTGTACCCTCCACATACAATCAATGTACCAAGTTTCCTCACCAAGGCACAAAAATCATCATAGAAGGAGACCCAAACCCCTTTCAATACTAAAACAACTTAAGGGTTATTACAAAGAATTAAGTACCACTAAATCAGGAATCAAGTGTTCCTTACACCTCTACTTCAATTCCCAAAAATGCACCAAGGAAGAGAATCAAAATATCAGTCCAAGATAGAGGGTGCGGTGAATATCACTATGAGGAATCTTTTACCATTGTTGAATTACCTCTATCTCTCATATCATATGGTTGATCTAGACCAATAGAAATAATAGAACCAATAATTTTTAGATGTCCACCTACAAAATTTATTAGGTTGGGAGATCTGATTGAAGAAAATCATTTGATCCAGATATCAATACCTAGTTATATAGAGATCCATAAGAAATGCCACTATTCTAATTACCCCTACCTTTGTATGGATATGGATTCACAATGTTGCAAAATTTTGGTTATAAGACAACCACGAGTCTAGGATCATGAAAATAAGGAATACTAGAAATTTCTTTACCACCCATGCAAAGGAACAAAAGAGGACTTAGGTATGGTTAGTCCATGACTAGTGTTGTCATCTATGAAATTTAGGAAGTTTTTGAAACAAACTAGGGGGACACAACCAAATCAACAACATACATCAACATACATTCCCACAATAAATAGAAACCATAACCTATCAATTTACCCTTGAGAAAGAAGTCCTAGATTATGTGGAAGAAGAGATACCTTATGAGTATTATAGCATGATTCATTCTCATGAGTATGAGTGAGATGCCCCTCATACCACAAGCACCATGGCTATAATTGAAATTTTCAACCAAATTAACCTAGAAGATGAACCTTTAATAGACAATCATGTTGACACCCATTCCAAATTTGTTATAACTATCACCAAAGTTCCATTTCCCAAACTGAGTCTCATCCTAATGTTGACCTATGTCTATTCCACCTTGAATTGATCGACTAGGACCAACAAGGATATCTTGACATAGATACATTTGAGAATGATGAAGCCATGTTTTATTTCTAGAGCTTTGAGAAGGGATACCATCTAGAGACTATAAGGCAAGGTTCTCCATTGATATGGATAGGTCCACATACTTTGGGGAGGTGGATCCTCTTTCTAGTCCAAAAATTTAAAATAAAAAAGAAATGTCACTTAGTGATAATTGAAAGGTGTTTCTTGACCATGAAAAAAGTAAAAATAAAATACGTATCTTCTTTTGAAAACCTCTCTGAGGTGCTAGAAGATGGAAAGTTGGAACCTCTTCCCATTGATGAGGAAAAATCAGCACTACTAGTCGAAGAAAAATTTGAAGCTAGCTTAGGGGATGAGCTACACCCTAAGAATATTTATATACCAAAATCTCTCTCACCCCAAGAAAGAGAGAAATTCATAAGCTTCTTTAAAGAGAGACAAGTCAACTTTTTTTGGTCATATGCAAACATGCCTAGTTTAGGTCCAGAGCTAGTATTACATCATCTTCCATTTCTACCAAACATGTGTTAGAAGCTACAATTGAAACAATTGTTATATTTTCATTGATGTCAAACCTTAATTGGTGAGATAGTTTCTATCTATTAGAGTGTCATATCATTTGATTGATGAAGAGGATTTAAAAAGAGGAGATAACAAGAAGACCTAGTCAAAAGGTTGAGTTATGAGAAACTACAATGGGCACTTGATTAGTTGGCACATTGGCAAGATAATGTGTTGTT
This sequence comes from Chamaecyparis obtusa, assembly GCA_027943335.1. Taxonomy (NCBI): domain Eukaryota; kingdom Viridiplantae; phylum Streptophyta; class Pinopsida; order Cupressales; family Cupressaceae; genus Chamaecyparis; species Chamaecyparis obtusa. Next base: position 1,201,680 of record BSBK01000598.1, read on the forward strand.
TATATATAGTACTAAGTGAAGAATAAAATTTATTTAAAGCATAGAAGAGCTGAGGAAAAAATATTGAAAGCATAGGCTTGACCGAGAAAAAGAGAAGAAGATTAAGGAACTTAAGTATAAGTAGAGTGATGCTAGTGTTGACTGAGCGCCAATATAAGATGAGAAAATATAGTATCAACCGAGCATCAGTAATAACTAAGTATCATAAAATGAACTCAGTGAAGATAGTGAGTGCCAAGAAGAAAAGTTAGCGGTGACCTAGTTATCTAGTGAAGACCGAGCAGAAGAACACGGTGATGATCGAGTGTCATTATTTACAATTTGTGAAAGGATTGAGATTCCTAGCTAACACAATTGAATTCTTGGACTATGTAAAGCATGTTGAAGATAAGGATGAATGACCTAGAGTATTTAATGCATGATAAACCATGTTTACATGATCTTATGCATGGATTCAAAGAAAAGTTTTGAGAAGTATCTAGAAGGTTAGAAGGAGAATGAAATGTTGGAAGGAATCGATGAATCTGACCAAAACATAAGATCTATGGTAATGATTAATTGGAAAAGATAAAGCTACCTAGTTAAGGAGGTATAAGGATAACCTAATTGTGAGTTATGCAAGTGGTTGATTTTGTTGATTGGCGAACCTAAGCAAAAGGATGAGAAGAGTTTTGAAGACTTGTGAAGTGGTGATTTCTTGAAGGGTTTCCAAGAAAATTAGAGATGGATATGTCAATGAAGGAAAATCACAGGATCAACATATGAGCTACATTGGCTCTGTATTTGCAAAGTGAGTTGTATCTATCAGATCAAACCTATCGTTACTTTCTAACCATTGTATCAGTTGAAATCCTTTAATCAAGGTTGACCTAACAATAATTTGTAAATCCTTTAATCAAGGTGAGATTATAATTGAATGTTCTTAATTCCTCTAACAAGGCCACTTCTAACTGGGTGATTAAATCCTTTAATAGGGTCACACCTAATAGTTTGTAATTCAACCTGTGTGTGTAAAAATTATACCTAGCTGGAGACACAACACTTCAATAAAACATTATTGGTTAATATGATAGAAATCTGCAATATGAATCAACATAATTAGCAGGAAATTTACTGCCTTCTAGTAGGTGCGAGTATGGTATTCTCATATTTAGACTGAGATCAGTGACAATGCAACACCTAGATGAAGGATTTAAATGATTGAAAGTAATGAAATATGAATGCAAATTAATCTATTTTTTCTTTTGGATTTTGTATGCAATAAGATGAAAAACTTGATATGAAACTAGTCTAGAATGAATTGGAATGATATGAAAATTAATCTAACAATGATATGCTATGAATGAATGCTATGAACCCTCAAAAACAATAACAAAAATCTCACAATCGCCTTGTCCGCAAAATCTTGATTCTTTAGATGCAAATTCACCAAAGTAAGGATGCAAATTTGAGGGATCCTCTTGTGAGGAGTTGAGCCTTGATTTTATAGAAATCCAGGGCTTGAGGATGCATTGAGAAAAAGCCATAAATAACTCTTGATAAACTTAGGTTGATTTTTGGGTTAACAAGAAATCAGGAATAGATCAACTCATAAAATCATGCAAAAGCACTTTTAATCTCAAAATAGAGTTTAGTTCACTTTTTCAACTCATCATCAGATGTCGAGTTTAGAAAGTTAACAAATTGAATTTGAAAATTGATTTAAAGTTGACTTCTTTTCTGATTGTGCATGATTTAATATGAATTAATTTAAAAATAAAGTGATTTATTCTCAACTTAACTGATTTTGAGTTAAAACAATTGATTTATGGGTTAATCAATTATTAAATCAAACTTTTATTCAAACTATATTATTAAATATTGACAACTAGATTTAATCAATTAAATAAGAATTCAACTGATTATTCATAGGATTTTTGATTTATTGTCAAAACTAAATAATATAATTTAAGAATAAATCTAATTAAATGATTAAGTGACCGAATTAAACTTAATTAATTAAATATTCAACATATTCAATTAATCAACTTTAGGATAAATATGACATTTATCGCCAAATAATATTCAATTAAAGATAATTAGGATAATTAGGAATATTCCCTAATGCAGAATTAGGATAAAACCAATTAGGGTTTTGATAAACTGATATGCAGATGTGCCTTAGATTAGGACTTTGATGTTGATTTCATTCGATTTGATGATATAGGAGGTTAATGAACCTATAGCCCATTTTTGGGGTATTACACAACCTTTAACAAGGTTGGCTCCTCACATAGCTCTCTTTAAAAGAGTAAAAAATTGGTAGCATGTTACTGGTGGTTTTTCCCAAATTGGGTTTCCATGTTAAATCCAAGTGTCATACTTGTGTGAATGTTATTTGATGATTTTTACTGTTAAATGTTTTATATTCTACAAGTTGATTACTTTTGGATAGTGTACTACAAGTTTATGTTAATGGTTATATGTTATAGAGACTGAGTGGATTGTTGATTAGATCTAAGTTGTGTGAAGTGTTTAAAATTTGAATTGGTACATATGGACCAGAGGATAACTGATTCACCCCCACCCCCTCTCAGTTAGTCTAAAATAATTCTAACAACAAGAAGCCAATTAAACAAAAAAAAGCATAAAATGCATCCTCATATTGCCTTTCTAGTAAAACTCGAGTTGAAGAAACTTGTGGATGTCAACTTCATAAGATCCTTTACCTATGTATAATGGATCTCTAATATAGTACTATTCATGAAACACTCAGGTGACATCTTCATATGTACAAACTTCAGGGACTTGAAAAAAGCTTGTCCCAAAGATGATTTCACATTATCCAACATTGACATAATAGTGGATCTAATAGTGGGACATCAAATTCTATCTTTAATGGATTGATTCTTCAGATATAATAAAATCAAGATAGCTCCTGAAGATCAACACAAAATATCATTCACCTACTCTTGGGGCACCAATTGTTGGAATGTCATGTCTTTTGGTTTGAAAAATGTGGGTGCTACATATCATAAAGCAATAACAACCATCATCTGTGACATGATCCACAAAACTATGGAAGATTGTGTCAATGATATATTAACAAAATCTAAGCTTACAGAAACACATCTACAAGTGTTAGGTCCTATATTTGATAGGTTGCAAGAATATAAGGTCAGACTAAATCCAAAAAAGTGTGCTTTTAGAGATACTTCTGGAAAATTCCTAGGCTTTGTAGTCTCACATAAAGGAATTGAAGTGGACCCATAAAAATTCAATGCAATATTAGATATACCTGCTCCCATGAACCTGAAACAACTAAGAGGTTTATGGGGAAGGATACAATCAATCAGAAGGAGTTAATTTTATATGGATGGACCAGTGTCAACAATAATTCTAGGCTTTTGAAGATTATCTATTAATTTCTCTAGTCTTGGTACCAAAAACTCTAGAAAAACTACTTTTGTTATATATCTCAACAACTCAGTCATCATTAGGATCTCTCTTATCCCAGCATGATGATCAAGGAAAAGATAGAGCTATCTATCACATCAGTTAACCCAAGTTGGATATAAGCTCAACTATTCACTAATAGAGAAAGCATGTCTCAAGTTGTTTTTGCTTCTTAGAAGCTAAGACATTATATGTTAAGTCATCAGATAAATCTCATAGCTCATGTAGATCCATTGAAATATTTACTAAGGAATGCAGCATTGACTAGAATACTTTCCAAGTGGGTGATGATCCTAAGTGATTTTGACATTGAATATGTGGATCAAAAATCCATCAAAGATCAAGTTATAGCAGAGGTACCTATTGTAATACCCCAAAAATGGGCTAAAGTTCATTAATCTCCTACATCTTCAATTCGAACAAAATCGACATCAAAGTCCTAACCTAAGGCACATCTAAACATCATCGAATCATAATTGATTATCTTAAATTTTGCATCAGGGAATATTCCTAGTAATATTCCTAATTATCTTAATTATCTTTAATTTAATGATTATTTGGCGATAAATCACATTTATCCTAAAAATTTGATTAATTGAATATTTTCATATTTAATTAATTAGATTTAATATTTGCCACTTAATTATGTAATTAAATTTAATTCTATCTATTATTAATTGTATTATTTAATTTTGACAATAAATCAAAATTCCTATCTTTAATTGATTAAATTCTTATTTAATTAATTAAAGCATGTTGTCATTATTTAATAATATAATTTTTAATAAAAGTTTGAATAAATAGTTAATTAACCCATAAATTAATTATTTATTTTCAAAAATCAGTTGAGTTGAGGATAAATCACTTTATTTATTTATTTAATTCTTAATTATTATGCATATTCAAAAGAAACAGTTAAACTCCAAATCAGAAAATCAATGCAAGTTATTGACTTTTTGGAACTCAACATCCTTTTGGAGTTCAAAAAGTTGATCTAAACTCTAATTTGAGTTAAAAAGTTGTTTTTGCATGTTTTTGCATGATTTTGAGAATTAACTATCTTTTATGATCAGATAACTCAAAAATCAAGATGAGTTAATTTGAGTGATTTATGGCTTTTATTCATGCACCTCCAAAGCCCTGGATTTCTATAAATTAAGGCTTTAGCTCTTCACAAATCATCTCATATTTTGCACAATCACGCTGGAAAATTGGAATTGAAGAATCAAAGCTCTTGTGAATCGACATATTTGTGAGATCAATCTTATTTTTGCATTCATAGTTTTCATATCATTGTTAGAATCTTCATTGTTAGATCATTTAGCATTCATTTCATATCAAGTTTTTCATATTAGCATAGATTCATATCAAATTTTCATTCTTATTGCATAGAAAATATCAAAAAAATAGATTAATTGCATTCAATTCATATCTAGATCAATTGCATTCAAATCCTTCATTTAGGTGTCGTCTAGGTCACTGATCTCGATAACAATCTGAGAACATTAATCTCGCACCTATTAGAAGGCAGTAAATCGCTTGGTTAGATAGCTTTCAAGTTTGCACGATTTTGATTATAGCTAACCTCTAATGTTTTACTGAGTGTTGTGTCTATAGATCAGGTATAATTTTCACACACACATTTTTGGCGCCCACCGTGGGGCAACCCACCTTTGCATGCTGGTTTTGATTTTTTTTGGGAGCTAAAACCCCAAAGTTTCAAAGATTTAATTTTATCTCCCAAACGGCTTGGAATTTTGGTCTGAAATTTTTTTTGCAGCTTGGTGACATCTCGTGGAAGCTACAGTAAAAAATTTAGAATTTTCTGAGATGTTTTGAATTTTTAATAATTTTTTCTTTAAATTTCGGAAAAAATTAATATCTGACGCAAATCAGCATATTTTTCGAAAATTTTTATATTTTCGGAAAGCACTTTAAATTATACAGGGGGTCCATTCTTTGTGTTTTAAATTTGGATATGATATCATAGCTCAAATAGTCAATTTACAAAAACTGGTCTGTTTTGATAAAATGGGTCTCTAGGGCACAAATGAAGAGGTTTTTCTAAAATTTTTGCATTTTTGGAAAGCTCTCTGTTTTTTAGCAGGGGTCTCTATTCTGAATTTCTATTTTTGTGGCCAAAATCATATCAAAAAAATTAGATCTTGTTGACTAGGTCAAATGCAAAAAAAAAAAAAAAAATACAGTTTTGTGATGGGTATGCACTTATTTTTTTTACATGGTTCAATGAATGATATGAGTTGTCATTTGGGTTGATTGTTGGTTATTATTACTGATAATAATTGATTTTTAGAGCTAACCCTATGGTTTTCATAAGTTGAATATATTTTGCATATCTTGTTTGCTTGTTTGCTTGTTGGAGAGTTCGTCACTTGCTTGCATGGAAAAGCTCAACAAAAATTGCTAAAAATCAAGTAAAATCTACTAAGCGCGTTGCAAGGATCCCAGGTATTCTCCTTCATCTAATAATATTTTGATTTGGGACTTAAAATAAATCTCTTATGTGTCAAGCTTGTGTGCATCTTTTCATGCTTTTGATCTATTTCTACACACTTGCATAATTGATACTAGGTTGTGAACCCTTAAGGATTCATTAAGTAGTCTTAGAATACTTGTGATTGATCTTGATTGCTATCTTGGGTTATTGGACTCGCTAATCCGCCGGCCCCTCATTTCCACCCCGTGGTTGCAATCTCAGCGCCATAAAGGGGAGGGGTCAACAGGACAGAAGCGTTAAATGTTCCACTTGGCAACCCTTTTGTGCTTTTAGGAACTCCCTTGTTTTCTAAGTTGTGGACTCGTTTTTAGCTTGTGTGAGGTGTTAAGTGTTCCACCTTGTGGACTCATCTCATATTCACTTTAAACGTTAAGTGTTCCTCTTTCTACTTTTTGGATGCTTTTGGTAGATTTGCTTTCGGAACATACATCTGTGCTCACATAGTAATTAGGCCCTATGAACACTATTTGTGATTCTTGAGAGATTGGATTCCTAGCGAAATCCTTCTTGACGATAGAATCCTTGTAGGTAGGGAGGATACTTAGTGCGTTTCACATTCAACTTAGTTAGTGAGTCTTCTCTTATTGATTGACACATTCTCTCTCCGGAGAGGTTGATAGATCACGTGGGGTTGATATCACGAGCTTTGGTGAATCAAAATTGGTTAGTGCGTCTTCTCTTATTGATTGATACATTCTCTCCCCGGAGAGGTTGATAGATCACGTGGAGTTGATATCACAGACCTTGGTGGAACAAAACTTTGTCTTAGCGTGTCGGATTAATCTGCTTGCTTTGTTTGGGTTAAAAGTGAAGAGGTGTCAAAACCTTGAATCTGGAGCCAAGTCCCCTTGTGGTATACTATTGTGAGTCATCTTTAGAGAGGGTTAACCGTAGCGGACAATCCCTTCACAGGGCAAACTGCATTGATGGAACCTCAAGCGGTAATAGCCATTTTCGCCATGGTAGTGACAACCGCTATATAAATGTCCTTGTGGAAGAAATCTCCACGGGTATGGTTCATTGTTGGGTTGTCAGATCTCCCTAGCAGCTCTTGAAGATTAAGTTCTCAGACTGTGTCAAAACCCTGGTGCGCCGGGATTGGAGTTCACCCCTTTGAATCATAAAAGTTGCAGAGTCAAACCATTACTAAAAACCCTAGAGAGGCCAATTTTTCACTTTCAGGTATATGTGTGTTATTGCAAAACTTTTCAGAACATACACAATTAGTACTCTCAGGGATTAGCACAATTTGGTTACTTGATTGTTCATGCGCAAGGTTGCTTTTGCCCTTGTTCATTGTTTTCAGACGTGCTTGGAATCACTTGCTTGCTATTCTGCGTGCTTGTTTATCTACTTGGCTATTAAAAACGATCAAATCTGGTATAACCTTCAAAATCTGGACAATACAATTTGCAAACAATCCAAAATTGAAGACCTTAAATTTTGCAAAAATTGACATAAAATCTTTCTGGAGTCAAAAGTCATTTCAGCAAGTCAAAAGTCATATGAGTTTTGTCAAGTTTCGTTTCAGTATTACCCAACTGTCGTATGAGTTTAGCAACTGTCATTTCATAGACTACCCAGTGTCGTATGAGTCTGCAGAGTGTCGTTTGGAAAAATTTGGGAGAGTTGTCAGAAATTGTCAAATTGCAAGATATCCAATGTTTTCAGCCTAATTCCAAAATCTGTCGAACAAATCACTGTGTCAAGAACAGAGTAGTAGCTATTGAGAATCAGTACACATGTCTCAAAGAATCAGTAAACAAGAGGAAGAAGCTCTGATCGCAGCTATAATGAAACAGATACAAGCTATGCAAGTCCAGCTTGACAAACTTGGGAAAGAAAAGGAACCTCTATACTCTTTTCCATTTGATAAAGACTTGTACATATCACCATGCCCCCGAAAAAAATTTGAGCAATATGATACCTCTTCAACAGAGAGTGACACATCTAGCTTTGGAGACTATGATGACTATGACGACAGACAATGTAATGATACCTATGACACCTCTATTCCTAAGAGTCCTCCTCATCGTTCATTCCTGCTTACTACAAATGGGCCGTCACATTGGATAGATCGTGATGGTGATCCATATGATTCTGATTTTGAAAGAGATTTTGATGGCTTTTGTGGACAATACCTTGATGATGATCCATCTACTACTGCTGAGGACTATAAAATACATCGTGCTAGCTTGAAACGTCAATATTATAAGGATCTCTCCTCTAAGAACTCTCAGGCTGAAAATAAAGATTACACTCTCAAGGAAGATCATGTTAATGTTGGATCTTTGTCTTGTGATGGTTCCCTTCCATCCCCTACTTCCTCCAATACTCGTACATTTCCTAAAGCTTCTGAGTCTTTCAAATCTTTCACAGAACCTTCATCCGACACAAGCCCTGATACTTTTCATGTGGTTCCCTATAGTTATCCTCCAGGGCTACCTCTTAAAGAAACTCAAGCTAACCTTCACTTGGCTGCAAAGACTTTCAATAATGATAAATCTAAAGAGCCTAAGCCTTCATATGCTATAATCCCTACTTCAGCTAGTCCTTCACCATCTCTTCAAAAATCATCCATACAATCCCAACATGCTTCCTTGTCCTTAGAAGTGGCTCCATGTCAAGAGGACTCTAAAAATGATAAAGAAAAGAACATAAGGAAAGATCAAGATCAAGAAGCCTCCATGTCATCCACTCCTTTTCCCAATGTCTCTTATTTTCCTCAGGGTTCTTTTGATCCTATACACCCTTTTTCATGCATTCCACCATGTCTTAAGTCTTCACCTAAGCAAGATCAAGCTACTACTTACACTGTTGAGCTTATTGACAATCAAAATAACCTTACTACACTTGCACTTTCCAAAGATGATACTTCCATTAAGGTTGGTAAAAATAGTGTTCCTTCCAATGTTAAGCCTATTGAAAATCAAAAGAAAAATTATGTGCTTGTGCTATCCAAAGATCCTTGTCAAGATCAAAGTCTTCCATCTTCTTGTTCTACCACTCCATGTTCACTTTCACTTTCTACTCTTCTTAAGTCTTTGCAAGCTTTGAACAATCCTATCAAAGAAGGTGCTCATATTCAAGATGTCCATGATTCTATTGAAAATTCTAATGCTCACTCTAAAGATGTTGATATCCTTGGTTGTCATATAGATGATGATGAACTTATTGATTATCCTTTTGCATCTTCCACTTCCATCCTTGGACCTCTTCCACCACTACTAAGGGCTTCATACCTTCCTTCCATCTTGGGTCCCTATGTCCCTTCACTTTCCCCTCCTAACTCTCCTAATTTTCCATCCATCTTGGGTCCTTACATACCTCCATCTCCCATCTTTCCTCAAGATCAACATAGATGCATACCCTTGAATCCTTTTCATCCACCCACCCATCTAAACCAGTCGTATCCTCCCTCTTCCACAAATCCCAAGTCTTTTGGAAGTAACTTGAATGTTCAATACAAGAAAAAGAAGCAATACAAGAATCCATCAAAAAAAGAAAATCACCATGTCTCCTCTCATCGACATGGAGGCATAAAGTCAAAAGAGATATCTAAGAAAAAAACTACAAGACAAGTATGGGTTCCAAAATCTATCATTGAAGATATTCTCTCTAGATCATCAAAAGGAAATAAAAATCCTACAGCTATATGGATTCCAAAGTCTCTCTTGAAAGAGTCTGGTGTTGAGCAAAAAGTGAAATTGACATTCAAGCTTCCAAAGGCTTCCACTTCATCTCCCTCCAAAAATATTCTTCCATTCCATGCGCCTAAACCACAACCTCTGCTATCCATTCGCCATATTCCTTCACGTATTCCCTCATTCACATTTCCTCCACCCTCTCGCCACCCTTCAATGTATGTGTTGATATTGAGCTTTCCTTCCTTTCCACCTACCCTTTTACAATCCTTCCATGCATTATCCTTCTACCTTCTATCATTTTTTCTCATTTGCCTATTTCTCCTATCTTCCATCCTCATTCACTTTACATAAAACTTTATCCTCCATTTTTCGCTTCCATCTCCCTTTCCCTATCAGCATCTTTGAGCATATCATTTTGAATCCTTGGCATATCATGGTTTATCCTTTCAAGGAGCATTATCTAAAAGCTTGCCTTCTTCCAAAAATTTCAAAAAAATGAAAAATAAAATAAAATTGAAAATGTGCCTTGGTGAAAACCTGGAAACAGGCACCTTGGTAGCAAAAGTAAAGAGAAATAAATTCATCCTATGGTGAAAACCACTCCCTTGTGGCACCTTGGATAAGTACCATGATGAAAACCTAACAATCAGGCATCATGCGTAGTTCTTCTACATATTTCATCCATTTCATCTTCTCTCTTTGATCTTGACAATGTTGATCTATACACGAACAATTGACTATTTTGTGAGCTATCTTACGATGATCTTGCTTTCATTCCTTCCATGTTTAGCCTTCATATCCATCTTCCTCCATTCATTTTCGCCTATCGCTATCCTTTTCCCCTTTGGTCTTGATCTAATAAAAAAAGAAAGAAAGAGTAAAACACGATGCTTTGAAGCCTCTTGACATGTCTACTCCTTTGGACTGCATCCTGTCCTTCTTTGGCATTACACTTTTATGACTTATCCTATGCTAGCCTTTCATTGCTTGTCCAAATGTACTTTACATGACAAATTTTTCCCTAGCTTGAGTATTCTTGAGGAGTTTTCCCTTGAGGATTTCTTTCCTTCATTCTCCTTCATTCTCTTGTCTTCCATCTCTTCCACTAGCTTGTCAATCCCTCTTGTTCTCCACCTTGCTAGACATTGGGACTACACGATATGATCTTGCTTGGGAGTTTGCAAATGGAAAAAGATGCTATCAAGTATACCAAGTATCAAAACAATTATCAGAATCAGTATCAGAATCAGTATCAGAACCAGTATCAGAACAATTATCAGAATTAGTATCAGAATCAGTATCAGAACCAGTATCAGAACCAGTATCAGAACAAGTATCAGAAAAAATATCTCATGATTAATCCAGCTATCTGGGCATACAGAACTAGTATCAGAACACCTACAGGGGTTACACCTTTCACTTTAGTTTATGGGTCTGAAGCGGTACTACCTATTGAGGTTGAAATCCCATCACTCAGAATCAGAATGCATGGACTTGTCACTGATGAAGACTACAGAGTGTCGAGGTTACAAAAACTTGAACTACTAGATGAGCACAGACAAGCAGCGTATGATCATCTCAGAATGTATCAGAAAAGAATGTCTAGAGGCTACAACAAGAAAGTCAGACATAGAGAATTTCAGGTTGGCGATCTAGTGTTGAGAGAAAATCCTAAAAATCAATCACATCGAGAACGCAAGGGGAAGTTCGAACCCAATTGGCTATGTCCTTTTGTAATCACTACTACTTTTGGCTCTGGTGCCTATCAACTCTCAACGACTGAAGGAGAACAGCTCTGAGAACCAATCAATGTTCTCCATCTGAAGAAATTCTACACCTAAGGCATTCAGTGCTTGGTAAATGTCCTAAAAAAAATCTTAAAAATCAGAAAAAGTCCTGAAAAAATGAACATCTTGGTGAAAACCTAGCAATAGGCACCTTGATGATTCACAAAAAAATTGAAAAATATCAAAAGTACAAAAAAATTGAAAAAATGAAAAAGAAGAAAAAGTGCCTGGGTGAAAACCTGGAAACAGGCGCCTTGGTAGCAAAAATAGAATCTCTGCCAAGATGGTGAAAACCTGGCAAACAGGCGCCACTTGTTCCAAAATGCTCCATCTATCAGCACAATCTTGGTCTTTCCTAGCTTTCCGTCTTGCTTTAGTTTGTACATATCTCCCGGTTTGTTTCTGCATATCCTAGTTTCAATAAGTCGGCCTGTACACCAACCAGCTCAAGCGTCTGCATCCTATCAATGTTCACACTTGGGGGCAATCAATGTCATATCCTATGGTCTCCCATGTATCTTAGACGTGTCATATCCACTCAGAGTCCTTTGAAGCTTCAAGTTAAGTCAGTCAGTCAGTCTTATCTCCAGAAAGGATTTTGCATCTACAACAATCAAACATCAAAACTCAACTGAAAACAATCTGTGCTTTTCATGCTTTTATCTCCTTGTATGCTTGCTGATTCGCATTGAGATTTTTGCATATTGTGTCCCTTCGAGCTCTTCAATGATGTCCTTTACAGGATTTAGAGAGTGATGACTGGGGGCATAATCTTTTATTTGTCTTCTGCTTGTATGTGAAAATCTAACAGCTTTGGAAATTTTGGATTGAAATGGTGTCCGACTGTAAGAGCCTCTATCTCGAATTGGATGGCCATGCGTACCTCGACCATTGATACCCGAAAAATTCAAGGAAGTTTGATCTAACTATTGTCTTTTTGAGTAAGTTCTTTCTCCTACTGTGGAACGCAATCTTGCCTAAGGATGTGAACGATAAAGGGTCACTACGGGTAATTCACATTGGATTTAGAATGATCTCTTGACTGTTTGATGTGTTTGCAATGCAAGGCGTATTCAGGTCATCACGACGTTTATGTTTTGATGCTTGTACAAATTGCTATATCAAAATGGACATGATATTCAGGTCATCCTGGCGCTTGTGCCTTGGTGCTTATATCTAATCTGACATTCTGAAAATAAATCAATATTCATATGTCCATGGTTGTTTGACCAGTGGGTGTTGTATTGATTCTTGCACATACAAATCAATATTCATATGTCTATGGTTTCATGGCAAGTGGGAATTGTATTGATTTATCCGGTTACCTAAAAGTTCAATGATGATAACAAATCGACACATGATCAGTGACTAGGTCCTAGGTCTTAGGTTGCATTTCATTTTGCATGTCTCATTGCATTTTGCATGTTTACATGATCTCACAATGATTAAACGAACTTCAATGCTTAAATGATTTTTCAAATCGCATCTTCAAGTCTAACAAGAGTTGAATCTCACACGAAGGTTCCTCCAATGAAATAGCAAGTAGAATCCTTTTTCGGGATCAAAATTCAAATCTGAGATCATTCATATTATTAACTACTTGCATATTCGACCTTCAATCATCACAGAAATCTAGTATTCAACTTAACTGATTATCTTACATCAAACTATCAAAATTTCAACTTGGTCAACCATGGTCAACTCATGGTCAAACCTAGTCAAACTTGGTCTTTTGGGACCTTCCAACGATGCAGAATGCGTTCTCGGATGTAAATAACCACTTCTCAGATCAATTAACATGCTTCTAAACCATTTAACGCTGACTTCTCTTGTCAGATTTCAATTTTAATCCCGAAGGGGGCATGGTATTGCACATCAATTCAAAGTTTGTAAATCAAAATTCTATCGATCAAATCTATCAATATCTTTCATCAGTGATCAAGATAACAATCACGTCTAGTCACTGATTCATCAAAAGTCCTCATCGCTCGGGGAAAATCTATCATCACTTGGGGCATATCAGATTCATCAAGATCCATATCAATCTGATATTTTCTTAATCTTGTAAACTGTATCAATTTTTGCAACCATCGGATCATAGTGTTCTTTCCTTGGTTCTTCGGCAACTGAAGGATTCAGATGTGATACTTGCTAGTTCTGCTAAGACAATCGAGTCTAGAACGGGTCATTCACTTCTTATCAATCCTAAGGTTCAGAATCAGGCATTTTGACACTTTTTCGCAATCATAGGTTCATTTGCTGCTACAGTGAACATTATCTTTGGTCATTCAAGACCTATTATCTCCATATCAAGTCAATATCAATCAACTCCTATCTCAATATCTTTCAATCGGTTTCTATCTTGAGATCGGTTTATCTTTTGAATCAGTTTCATATCTTTATCAAACACAGACTATCTTTGAACCACTGCGCTTCGCACAGTAATTCAAAGAGGGGCAAAATGTAATACCCCAAAAATGGGCTATAAGTTCATTAATCTCCTACATCTTCAATTCGAACAAAATCGACATCAAAGTCCTAACCTAAGGCACATCTAAACATCATCGAATCATAATTGATTATCTTAAATTTTGCATCAGGGAATATTCCTAGTAATATTCCTAATTATCTTAATTATCTTTAATTTAATGATTATTTGGCGATAAATCACATTTATCCTAAAAATTTGATTAATTGAATATTTTCATATTTAATTAATTAGATTTAATATTTGCCACTTAATTATGTAATTAAATTTAATTCTATCTATTATTAATTGTATTATTTAATTTTGACAATAAATCAAAATTCCTATCTTTAATTGATTAAATTCTTATTTAATTAATTAAAGCATGTTGTCATTATTTAATAATATAATTTTTAATAAAAGTTTGAATAAATAGTTAATTAACCCATAAATTAATTATTTATTTTCAAAAATCAGTTGAGTTGAGGATAAATCACTTTATTTATTTATTTAATTCTTAATTATTATGCATATTCAAAAGAAACAGTTAAACTCCAAATCAGAAAATCAATGCAAGTTATTGACTTTTTGGAACTCAACATCCTTTTGGAGTTCAAAAAGTTGATCTAAACTCTAATTTGAGTTAAAAAGTTGTTTTTGCATGTTTTTGCATGATTTTGAGAATTAACTATCTTTTATGATCAGATAACTCAAAAATCAAGATGAGTTAATTTGAGTGATTTATGGCTTTTATTCATGCACCTCCAAAGCCCTGGATTTCTATAAATTAAGGCTTTAGCTCTTCACAAATCATCTCATATTTTGCACAATCACGCTGGAAAATTGGAATTGAAGAATCAAAGCTCTTGTGAATCGACATATTTGTGAGATCAATCTTATTTTTGCATTCATAGTTTTCATATCATTGTTAGAATCTTCATTGTTAGATCATTTAGCATTCATTTCATATCAAGTTTTTCATATTAGCATAGATTCATATCAAATTTTCATTCTTATTGCATAGAAAATATCAAAAAAATAGATTAATTGCATTCAATTCATATCTAGATCAATTGCATTCAAATCCTTCATTTAGGTGTCGTCTAGGTCACTGATCTCGATAACAATCTGAGAACATTAATCTCGCACCTATTAGAAGGCAGTAAATCGCTTGGTTAGATAGCTTTCAAGTTTGCACGATTTTGATTATAGCTAACCTCTAATGTTTTACTGAGTGTTGTGTCTATAGATCAGGTATAATTTTCACACACACACCTATACCTAATCATCAACCAATTGTATCCAAGTTCCCAAATGAGTCAATCTTTACCATAATAGCATCAACAATAGAAGTGTGGAAACTATATTTTGATGGATCCTATACCAATCATGGTGTGGGGATAGAATTTTCTCCATTGCCCCACAAGGTGATGAAATTACCAAGTCCTATCAACTCAGTCTTCCATGTACCAATAACATAGCAGGGTATGAATCTCTTGTTAGCAGATTGAAGATAGCCATCTAATGGAGAATATAGAACTTCAAATTCTATGGTGATTCTAAGCTAGTCATTAGCCAAGTCAATAATGATTATATGACCAAAGATGAAAAATTAATCCCATATAGAAAATTGATGGATCAAGTACAGAATTATTTTTAGCACATCATATTTTAGCAAGTCCCAAGAGCTCAGAATAAAGTCACAGATGTGATGTCTACCATAGCATCCCTCATAGATATATCAGGTAATAAAACAAGATTTGAATTCTTAGTTGAACAACTGATGATACCAACTTATGACATTCCTTTTCTAGAATCAATTTGTGTCCTTGTTGGTCCTGAGTCACCTTGGTATAAAGACATCTACACCTACCTCAAAGATAACTACCTTTTGCCTAACTTGTCCCATAACTAGAATAAATCCCTAATAAGACAAGCTTCTAGGTACACCATCCTTGTTGATACTTTATATAGGAAAGGTCTAGATGGTATGCTTTTAAGGTGTCTCAATTCCATAGAATCTCATACAACCTTGCATGAGATTCATGAAGGTGTTTATGAGGCCCATTTGGGTGGTAAAATATTAGCAAAGAAACTCATGAGAATGAAATACCACTAGCCAACCATAGACCTAGACACTCAAAAATATATCTAGACATGAAAATAGTGTCAAGCTCATGGAGACCTTATATATGCACTAGCTCAAGAAATCCAACCTCTCACTTCACCCTTGCCTTTCTCAAGATGGGGATTTGACCTAGTGGTAAGACTACACCCATTTCTTCCAATGGTCACAAGTATATTATCACAACCATTGAGCACTTTACTAAGTGGGTGGACACCATTTCTTTGACTTAAATCACTAGTAAAAAAATCTCCATGATTATTCTGAACTACATCATTTGTCGATATGGAATTCCTCAAACCATACTCACTGACAATGGATCATCTTTCCAAAATAAATAAGTTTAATACCTCTATGAAAATTTTGGGATTAAGAAAAAAAATTCATCCCTATATTACCCACAAGGAAATGGCCAAGTCAAGGCAACAAATAAATACTAAAAAAAGTTGCCAATGAAATTGGTCACGATTGGCATCTGTAGATCATTCATGTCATGTGGGAATATAGAACCTATGTATTAACACCAACAGGGTAAACTCCCTTCTCTCTATTATATGGATCAAAATTATTTTAACCTATTAAGGTTGAATTTCCATCTCTCAGAGTATCCCTAAATGTTTTTTCATAGATGAAGACTATAAGGTGGCTAGGTTATGTGAGCTAGAATCATTAGATGAGAAGCATGAAAAATGTAATGAATCATTTGCAAGGTTTTCAGAACCACCTTAGAAGAATCTATAATAAGAGGGTCATACTAAGGACATTTGACGTAGGAGAATTAGCTCTAAAATAAAATCATAAGAATCTTGTAGACCGAGAAAGGCTAGGAAAAGTTGAGCATAACTGGTGAAGGCCTTATGTCATTATAAGATCCTTTGAAAATAGAGAATGTCAATTGGAAACCCAAGAAGAAGATAAACTCCTTGGCTACATAAATAGCATGCAATTGAATAATTTTTATATCTAACATCCCAAGGTCAAGTGTACATCATTCAAAATATTAAAAAAAACAAAAAAATACAAAAAGTTAACTTGGTGAAAACCCAGAAAAAAGGTGCATTGGTGATAACAAAGAAAGTGAAATACAGATAAAATAAATAAATAAAGAGAAAACCTAGCAAGAAGGCTCTTTTGGGTAGGTACCTTGCTAAAAACCTGGCAAACAAGCACCAAGTGCTAAAATTATTGTCAATGAACTCAAATGATCAACTGGAACTCACTAATGTGTATCACTGAGCACACCAAGAAAAATCCAAGAAGCACAAACCCTCATGAGAATTCACACTTATCCTTGACCTATATTGGTTCATCGGACTGGGGGCAATCTAAATGCCCTGAGAAAAACCTAAACATTCAGAAAATATCCTAAAAAAATCTTTAAAAATCAGAAAACATCCTTAAAAAATGATCAAAAACATCTCAAAATGTCTTTAAAAATCTTTAAAAATCATATAACATCTTGAAAAAATCCTAAAAATTCAAAAAATGTCCTGAAAAAAATCTTTACAAATTTAGATAACGTCCTGAAAAAATGATCAAAAACATTAAAAAAAATCTTGAAAAAAAATTAAAATTAAAACATATCAAAATCCTTGTAATAAAATCATCTTTGTCATGACAAGTAGAAAGTGATGATCAATCATCTAAACTCATATCAAAACAATGAGCTTCATAAATCGGCAATGGACTCATACGACTTGTCTTTATCTACAAACCAATCTATCATCAATCAAATCAATCAACCTAACAATTATCTTATACAATGATGGATACACTCAAAACTAGACAAGTCATTCTTATATGAGTAGTCCATTTTTTAATCCAAACACATATGCATCCACATAAAATATCAACATCAATCCAAAAAATGATCAGTAAGGTTTTTGACCAAGTTAGTCATGATGTCAATCTATTATCGACTTATCTTTTGTAATTGTGTTCTTATGCTCCTCAAGGATATCACTGAGTGGTGAGTGTGGCCAGGATGGAACACAATCTTTTTTTCTTTATTTATTGTTTGTGGAGTGTTTCGATGAAGTTCTAGGGAAATTATGCCAAGGATGTATGTGATAAGAGTCCTCACATATCTATCAATTATCCAATTGCAACGTACATTGCAAAGGATGCATTTGATTGTGATACGGCATACATACATTGATTCCAAGCATATGAACCCTAGGATGGAGTGAACCATTTCTTTTTTTCTATTTTCTTGTTTAGATAGAGAATGTAGTGGTACCCAGATGGTCAATATCTAGGTATATTTGTATCTTTTCAAAATAAGGTGTGATTATGATATTGTTGAAAATATTCGACAGTGACTCAGAATCATCACCTATCTTGATTGTAACTAATTCATTCTTCTAATTTATTTTTCTAATGCATTCTTCTAATTAATATTCTTTTAGCTAATTCAGTCAATCCAAAGTCACGTACTTAGACATATCATTCATTATAGGTCATCCATACATGATGAATCTTTTGCATAAGAAAAATACAAAAATATAGGAATTCATTCATAAATCAAATATAGGAATCATTTCATACATCATATAATCAGTTCATAAATCATCAGTACATCATACAACCATGGCATATAGAATTCAACATCATAATCATCATCATCATATAATCAATGCACAAAAGCATCATATAGAAATGCACATCATAATTAAATGTATATTATAAACATAAGCACATACATCACATAGGGAAAATCATAACACCACCAAAATGTTATATCTCATCAAAATCAATGTTGGATTATAATGATAGCTCATAAGCTTAGTCAAAATAAATAAGTGTCTATAAAAAAATGATACAATAATAATAATAAATATGTCACATGCTTTTTCCTCCACCCTCGGATCTAGTGGGTCCTTGAGGTGGCATAGAGGATATTTCTCTAGCCTATTTGGTAGGTGCCTCAAGTGCATTTGCACCTACCTATGATGCTTAATCTAGCTGCATCACTCCCCCACTACTCTACATCCTCTAGGATCTATCTATCCTTTGAGAAGCTATGTAGCTTGACACACCCTCTGATCCACAAGTACGACATGCTCATAGGACCCTCACCAATAATCAATCTCTCATTACACCTCTCGACCTATACAAAACATCATGTCTAGTGTTTTTCATTGTATTAGATCCTAAACACTATAAAAGAATGATCTGGACTTCTCCTCTACCATTGTCACCCTTCACTCAGCCTCAGCTATTCTAGCATATGTTGCATCTAGTCTGAGCTGAAAATGTCTAATCTAGACCCTCAACTTCCTAACCAAGGAACTCTCCACCTCATCCTCTCCATAATTATCTCCCCCCACTAGCACATTCATCGCCACTACCTTGTCTCCTCCATCATCTCCATCATCATCACTACTCCCATCACTATTGCTAGTGTAATTGTCAAAGTTAAAAGATGAAGAGGACTCACTGCTACTACTTTTTTCCTCACCTCCTCCATCTCCTCTCTACACTAGGGAATCATCCCTGCAAGCCTAAACTTTCATAACAATTTGCACCTCCTCCTCCTCCTCCTCTCCCTCCTCAAAAACATCTAGTCATCCACCACCACCACCACCATCTCCACCATCCCCCCCTCCACCATCTCCTCCATCTCTACCTATTCGACCTCCCCTACCCTAGCCTCATCTCCCTTTTCCTCCTCATCCTATGCCTTTTCCCCTCAATATGCCACCCTATCGAGGCCTCCTCGTAATCACACTTGTGACTATAACTAATATATATATAATTTAGATTAGTCTATGGCTATCAGACTAGGAGTATTGTGTAGTCATCCCTACATCAATCAAATTAGATCTTCATGACCATCTAATCAATCTTAATCCTTGGAACTCAACATGTGTTGCATGAGTAGGAATCATTGCACCCTAGGTTGGCACATCCCATGATCACTAATAAAACCAAGCATACGAGTCGATCATGTCCTAAAACTCTCCAAACTAATGCAAAAACCTCTCAATGATATGTTAGTCGATCATATGTGCATTCTCAGTAGTCCATCCTATCAATAATATCCTTTGTCTACATAAGGAAAGATGTACCTCCTCACTTTCCCAAACTACACAAGATCTGTAAGGCCTCCAAATAAAGTATGGAAGCATATCCCACTACTACCTCTAGTACATTATGTGTCCTAAATGTCTCTACACAACAACCCCTTCATACAAGTAGATATGCGGTCATCCCTACATAAAATCTCTGGAAATAACAGGCCAATAGACAACTATATGCTCAAATTCCCAAACTTATAGTAGTGTCACTCTGTAGCCAATATGATGCATTCTGTTGACACTTGAAAATTCAGGTCCTAAATATGCAAAATATTAGGGAAGTATAATATCTAGTTTCATTTTCATGTTATTTCTCTAATTTTAAAAAAAAATAAACAATTGAAAAGGCCTAAATACTTATCATTATTCTATTTTCATGTTCATGGAATAAGCATTTAGTTATTTTATTTCAATGAATTAAAATACATGTATATTTTGAAATAAAAATAATTATAAAATATAATAAGGTGGTTGGGTAAAAAAGGTGGCAAGAGGGATTTGAACACTCGACCTCTCAAGCCAACCCTTTTTCCTACCTACCAACCCTTATACCCTCTAACCAGTTAGTCTATTGTTATTCTTTAAGAGGATTTAGAAGTGGAATTAATTTATTTGCATTTTCATGTGCACGTGAGAAAATCAAGACAAAATTCTCACTCAAGGAGTATATCTTATCAAAATAATTTTAATTTTCAAATATGAATATTCTTTGCTTATTTATTTTTTACCAAATTAATTTTAAGAAAAAGAGTGGGGAGAGGGAGTTGAACACTCGACCTCTCGACCCACCCTTTTTTTCCTATCCTAACTACCCTTCTACCCTAACCAATTGTCCTATTGTATTCCTTGGGAATATGGGTAGAAGAATAGGGATAGATTTAAGATTATTTTCTACCCTTTAGTAATTTTAAAATTAAATTATTAGGGTAAGAAAATGTAATTGAATTTCTTTTATATTATGTGTTTTAAAAGATTTTACATTTTGATGAGATTTAGATTTTCACTAATGTAATCCTTTTTAAGTCTTATTTTAATTTACCCTAAAATTACTAAAGTGAAATAACATAATAAGGTAATTCATTTAGGAAAGTGTTATTATGTTTATGTGTTTTGAAATTATTTTAATATCTTTGGCATAAATTTAAGTTTTCAAAATACTTAAATATAAGCTCTTACTCTACCTATAGTAATTTTAAAAATCAAATTATTAGGGTAAAAGGGTGTAATAGATTTTATTTTACCTTATTTGATTTGTATTTTTCACCTTTTTTGTTATTGCAAATATTAACTAGTGATTTAAATACTTACGCTCCTTTTATTATGTTTTAAAAATTATTTTGTAAAGGTGGTTACTTTTTATTAATCCTCTTTCTAAAATATTAACAACCTTACCCTATGTAAATTATTTAAAATATCATTTTAGGGTAAGTATTCCCCTTTTATCTTCTAGGTTGAGTTATAATATTTACAATTATTGCACCCTAGATTCTAGAAATATATTTATATGAAAATAATATTGTTTCATATTTTGGAAAAGGTGTTTTGAAAAGGAAATACATTATGTTTAATATTTGAAAGTAAAACTCTCAATTAAAATATAAAATTATATTCCTATTAATGGATTTTAGGTTTTATCTTACTAATCAGATTTTTGTACTTTGATAATTAAAAGAGGATACCTTTGATTAAATGTTTAAACCTTATTGGTATTTTTGCTTATATTATCAAATACATTTATATGCATTATGTCATGGTTTTATTGATTATTTATTTTGATACATTTTTAGTTACTAAAATAAATAAATTTTAAATAGGGATCTTTTAAAAATTTGAAAACATTATTAAATATAATGAACCCTAAATTTAAATTTTATTAAAAATTATCTAATACTGGATTTTGTGTCCAGGAGTTTTACATTATAAACATGTGGATTATCAAGCCAATTATTGAAAGATATGACAAATTATATTTGTAATATGGGGAATGTTTTTTCCCTTAAACCATTTATATGGTTAATTTTGTAATTTTTAGGGTTAGTTATAGGATTAGGTTTTTGTGAAAAGGTGTGTCTTTTCACGAGAAACCTTTGAATAGGATATTTATACTAAATCACTTGAAATCAAAAAAGATAACACGGCAATAGGGAGAAAAACTCCAGTAACTACGAATTTTGAACTGTCATATACAAATTTTTCAAATACCAAATGAGATAAGTTGTCTTATGTTTATTTGAAGTTATATGTTATTATTTTCAATTATTTTTTCAGATACTCTATGTATTAGAGTGTTCCACTGTGTTCTATTCCTTGAATATTGTGATTCAAAGTTAATATATACAACTTGAGTATCAATTGTATGGTCTGTGTATCTACCATTGTTCTTATCGGTCTCTTAATTTGAGTTAAATTCGATAAGATTAGTTGTGTAAATTGATTTGAATTGTGAATCGAGTGGAAGCCTGTGGAATGATAGTCTTACTTTATTAAAAGTAAGTTTTCTTATAACTATCTCTGATTATACATAGGATTGGAAATTTTTTATTCTATAACCCAAATGTTCATTAGGCACTGATCTTATTATCGTTTGAAAATTGTTGTTTGGTTCTTCTTTTGTAGTTTATAAATAAATCTGATTACTTTTCTAAAAGCATTTGCAATTAGGTTTTTTAGTGATAATTCAGTTTTAGTTTAGATTTCATAGAATTAAAGCTATCAGGAGATTGTATCGTTTCCCTCCAAAGATCATTTACCCCTTTGGAAGGAATTTTGTTTGTTTGTGCATGCATTTGTGCAGCATAGGAAACTTGATAATCTAAGGTGAATTTAGGCCTACCAGCCTTGGCTCGATCAAGCCATAATTGTAGAGGTACTAGTGTGTGCCTGTCAGTTGGCCAAAAATGATCCATCATTTTTGGGCACCAACAAATTGGCAACTCTGCTGGGGACGCTATTAGTGAAAGACATTTACAGAATCTTTGGTTACAATTGTGAGGCTCTCTGGGAGAAAGGATTCAGAATAGTTTATTTCCTCACAGAAGGTGAGGTGGCAACTCAAAAAAGTTTTAGTTTCAGAAATATTAAGAAAAACTTATGTTAGGGAGAAGATTTCTAAAAAACAATATATATGTTGAATTAGAACCAATAAGGAGGAATAAGAAAGGAAGATGTTGTATGTGCCACCCAAAAGGAAGCCTGACAAGGACGATCAAGAGTTTTCTTGTGAACAACTCCCTAATTCAAGCCATCATAGCTGAGAGAGCAATGATGAAAAATGTATTCCCTTTTTTCAAGGTAATAAATGGATACGTGAGCCCCAGCATGATCCGAATCAAGAAATGAGTGAGAGATAAAAATAATTAACAAATGGGAAGTTGTATTTCGTGAAATGGTTGAACCTAGATCAGAAGAGGAAGAAATGATTATAGCATTTAAAAGACAACCGAATGAGATTTTAAGAAAAATGGGGATTCTGAAGGAGGAGATCCAGAAGGGAGATGAAATTTCATCTCATTATTTTATTACCATGATTAAGAAGTGGATCAGAAGTATATTTATCCTTATTGACCTCATGCCTTTGGATCTTGTAGAGTTTAAATTCATTAAAAATGAATGGTTTTCAAAATTTGCATACAAGGTTCCTAAATTCTATGAAAATTGTAATAAATCAGCTTTTGATCATTTGGATGCTTTTTACATATTACTTGATGATTATGAAATTTATACAGAAGGTGATACTATGGAATTGTTTGCCAAGTCATTGGAGGGTTATGCAAGAGAAACATTTATTTCATTGCCTTCGCAGAGCATCTCATCATGGGCTAAGTTTGAACAATGGTTCCTTGATGTTTTCCATGATAGGGATGAAGAAGATGAGACTTGTAAAATTCATGACCCTGAAGAAAATCTCCTCAGTACAGAACAAATTTCAGACTTATTAGACATGGAGTACCAAAAACATATCCAAAAGAATAGTCCAAATTATTTCTATACCTATCCGAATAAGAATATTCACGTTGTATTTGATGAAATAGAAAATAAAGCTCAAGAGGCTAAAATACTTCAAAAAGAAAATATTTCTATGAAAGATTTCCAAAATTTCTTGGACAGTGAAGATAAAATAATACAAAATGAATCACATGTACATGAGAAGGTCTTAACAGATAAAGATTTTGATCTTATGGGTCAAGAAGATGAGTTTTTGAAGGATGTATTCAATAATTATATTTTTTGTCATCCTCTGAATAATAATTCATTGTGTAATGAGGAGTTAAAAATGAGATCTCATGAACATGTTTTACCTACATTCAAAAATTCATTGAGAGAGTTCAGAAAATAATAAAATTAAAAATCATCTTCTAGAAATAGCACAGGTTGTAAAATCAGAAAATGTGTTGTAACATGAGAGGAATAGCTAGATTCATGGCATTCAAATTTATCACCAGTATTATGAAATATGTAATATGATGCAGTCTCTGTATGATACAAGAAGTGATTTAAAGTATTCTTCAAAGGCAATGAGGTGTGATAAATTCTCAAAAGAGCAAAGGGTACACTGGGCAAGTGATTACTGGATTGGGAATTTTCGACCCAAAAATAACTCATTCAAAATAATCCTATTGCTACTTGATCAAAACAAAAAATTTGACAGAGGTAAAGTTGTCATTCTTTATTAAGCACCAAACAAGTAAGTATATTTTATAGTTTTTAATATTTTGTGTTTTTTTTCATTTTTTTAAAATCATGCTTTAATATGTCATTTTTAAAAATCATTTTATATGTATTCTTTTGATTCTTGTCTGCATTAGAAATAAATTTATTGTTGTTCAAAATGAATCACGTTTTTTCTGTTTAGGTGATGATTTGAGGTTGTTTTTAAGCTGAAAATGATTGTTTAAACATCTAAAAAGGTTCCCAGACCTTTCTCTATGAATGACGAATGATTTTTTCACATTTTTTCATGATCTTGAAATGCCAACAGCCTCAAAAACGTCCAGAAATTTGCAAAAACGGCTTGTAAAATTACATTCCCGTGCAAATATTTGGAACCATTTTTTGGAGCTATGTAAGTGTTGTGAATGATAACTTTAAGCTTAAAATGAATGGTCCAATCATATGCCTCAAGTTTGAGGGCATTTTTACAATGTTTTTAATAATTTTGGAGTGCCAGAAAGCTGAGAAGCAGCCCAGATTTGCAAAAAAATGGCTAGCATGTTTATACGAGACAAATAAAATTACCAAGATAGATTTTGCAACAATTGGGAAGAAAATAGAGTATCAAGGAACAAATGCTGCAGTAATAAACGAGGATCATGAATATGATTTTGAGTAGCATGTGTATCAAAACAAGTTAATGAAGAAGAGGGGATTGGGAAAAACAGAATAAACCAAAATAATAAGACAA
This sequence comes from Chamaecyparis obtusa, assembly GCA_027943335.1. Lineage (NCBI taxonomy): Eukaryota > Viridiplantae > Streptophyta > Pinopsida > Cupressales > Cupressaceae > Chamaecyparis > Chamaecyparis obtusa. The sequence continues at coordinate 1,227,139 of BSBK01000598.1, forward strand.
TAAAATATACTCCTTGGCATAAGAAGGATGTTGAGCATGTTTTAGAAAATACTCGTGACAATCCATTATTTGATGATTTAAGTTTAATAGTTTTGATTTCTATTACTTATTCAATAAGAGCCACTGTTGACACCTAAAAATTCAGGTCCTAAATATGCAAAATATCAAGGAAGTATAATATCTAGTTTCATTTTCCTGTTATTTCTCTATTTTTTTTAAAAATTAAACAATTGAAAAGGCCTAAATACTTATCATTATTCTATTTTCATATGGAATCAACTTTTAGTTATTTTATTTCAATGAATTAAAATACATGTATATTTTGAAATAAAAATAATTATAAAAGATAATAAGGTGGTTGGGTAAAAAATGTGGTAAGAGGGATTTGAACACTCAACCTCTCAAGCCAACCCTTTTTCCTACCTACCTACCCTTCTACTCTCTAACCAATTAGTCTACTGTTATTTTTGAAGATGCTTTGAAAGTAGAATTAATTTATTTACATTTTCATGTGCATGTGAGAAAATCAAGACAAAATTCTCACTCAAGGAGTATATCTTATCAAAATAATTTTAATTTTCAAATATGAATATTCTTTGCTTATTTATTTTTTACCAAATTAATTTTAAGAAAAAGAGTGGGGAGAGGGAGTTGAACACTCAACCTCTCGACCCACCCTTTTTTCCCTATCCTAACTACCCTTCTACCCTAACCAATTGTCTTATTGTATTCCTTGGAAATATGGGTAGAAGAATAGGGATAGATTTAAGATTATTTTCTACCTTTTAGTAATTTTAAAATTAAATTATTAGGGTAAGAAAACGTAATTAAATTTTTTTTATATTATGTGTTTTAAAAGATTTTACATTTTGATGAGATTTAGATTTTCACTAATGTAATCCTTTTTAAGTCTTATTTTAATTTACCCTAAAATTACTAAAGTGAAATAACATAATAAGGTAATTCATTTAGGAAAGTGTTATTATGTTTATGTGTTTTGAAATTATTTTAATATCTTTGGCATAAATTTAAGTTTTCAAAATACTTAAATATAAGCTCTTACTCTACCTATAGTAATTTTAAAAATTAAATTATTAGGGTAAAACGGTGTAATAGATTTTATTTTACCTTATTTGATTTGTATTTTTCACCTTTTTTGTTATTGCAAATATTAACTAGGTGATTTAAATACTTACGCTCCTTTTATTATGTTTTAAAATTTATTTTGTAAAGGTGCATAATTAGGGTTGTATTTTTAAATAATGTAAAATTATTAAGTTTCCCTAAAATCAAAATGCATTTTTATTTTCATAAAATAAATTATGAAAATGCATTTCTATTTTTCCATTGCAGTGAGTTACATGGTATTAGGGTTACTTTTTATTAATCCTCTTTCTAAAATATTAACAACCTTACCCTATGTAAATTATTTAAAATATCATTTTAGGGTAAGTATTCCCCTTTTATTTTCTAGGTTGAGTTATAATATTTACAATTATTTCACCCTAGATTCTAGAAATATATTTATATGAAAATAATATTGTTTCATATTTTGGAAAAGGTATTTTGAAAAGGAAATACATTATGTTTAATATTTGAAAGTAAAACTCTCAATTAAAATATAAAATTATATTCCTATTAATGGATTTTAGGTTTTATCTTACTAATTGGATTTTTGCACTTTGATAATTAAAAGAGGATACCTTTGATTAAATGTTTAAACCTTATTGGTATTTTTCCTTATATTATCAAATACATTTATATGCATTATGTCATGGTTTTATTGATTATTTATTTTGATACGTTTTTAGTTACTAAAATCAATAAATTTTAAATAGGGATCTTTTAGAAATTTGAAAACATTATTAAATATAGTGAACCCTAAATTTAAAATTTATTAAAAGTTATCTAATATTGGATTTTGTGTCCAGGAGTTTTACATTATAAACATGTGGATTATCAAGCCAATTATCAGAAGATATGACAAATTATGTTTGTAATATGGGGAATATTTTTTCCCTCAAACCATTTATATGGTTAATTTTGTAATTTTTAGGGTTAGTTATAGGATTAGATTTTTGTGAAAAGGTGTGTCTTTTCACGGGAAACCTTTGAATAGGATATTTATACCGAATCATTTGAAATCAAAAAAGATAACGCGACAATAGGGAGAAAAAATCCAACAACTACGAATTTTGAACCATCATATACAATTTTTTCAAATACCAAATGAGATAAGTTGTCTTATGTTTATTTGAAGTTATATGTTATTATTTTCAATTAGTTTTTCGGATACTCTGTGTATTAGAGTGTTCCATTATGTTCTATTCCCTGAATATTGTGATTCAAAGTTAATATATACAACTTGAGTATCAATTGTATGATCTGTGTATCTACCATTGTTCTTATTAGTCTCTTAATTTGAGTTAAATTTGATAAGATTAGTTGTGTAAATTGATTTGAATTGTGAATCAAGTGGAAGCCTATGGAATGATAGTCTTACTTTATTAAAAGTAAGTTTTCTTAAAACTATCTTTGATTATACGTAGGATTGGAAATTTTTGACTCTATAACCCAAATGTTCATTAGGCACTGATCTTATTATCGTTTGAAAATTGTTATTTGGTTCTTTTTTTGTAGTTTATAAATAAATCTGATTAATTTTCTAAAAGCATTTCCAATTAAGTTTTTTAGTGATAATTCAGTTTTAGTTTAGATTTCATAGAATTAAAGCTATCAGGAGATTGTATCGTTTCCCTCCAAAGATCATTTACTTCTTTGGAAGGAATTCCGTTTGTCTGTGCATGCATTTGTGCAGCATAGGGAACTTGATAATCTAAGGTGAATTTAGGCCTCCCATCCTTGGCTCGATCAAGCCATAATTGTAGAGGTACTAGTGTGTGCCTATCAATTGGCCAAAAATGGTCCATCATTTTTGGGCACCAACACATTCAAGTAAGGATAAACCTACAAGAGATCAGTCCGACCTTACAGCCAACACAAACACAATAGAAACAATAGCTAAGATAGAAAAGAAAAGAAAAGAAAGATCAACCTTTGATTATTATTAGAAAATCATTTACAACTGATTTGCAACATGCAGTCTTACATGACAAGCATGCATGCCTGATTATGATCAGAAATCCCTTAAAATCCTATCCAAACTATGGTCAAATTATATTATGAAAACCACCTCATCCTTTAGGAATAATTCCATAAGCTTAAATAGCCAATAAATCTATCAGTCGGCCCAAAAAAGATCACATTTCCCAAGAATAAATAAAATGTAATACAATAAATAGGTCGGCTCCCAAATCCCTAGGAAAAACCCTCAATGAATAAAACAATATATGTGATCATGGAAGAAAGATGGCCTTAAATGTAATAATGAGATGACATGAACCCAAGTGGAAATTCAAATTGGTAGATCAGAAAATTGACCAGTTAACACCAAGGCTAGCTGGAAAATGAAAAATAGGATAGTCTCATAAAGAATATGCAATAACTCTCGCATGATGACTCCAAATGAGGTGCGATCGTAGGATAAGGCTCGGGAAAAAACCATGAACGCACTAAGGAAATTACAACTCAGAACAAGTATAAATCAACTACAACTAGAATGCTAGACTGATCAATGGGAAACTAAACATATTTATTTGGTTGATGCAAGATTGGTTATATCCCAAGATGCTCCTACATAAGAAACCCGAGGTACTTGAAAAGTGATTCCCTCACTTTTGGGGGGGTAAAGGAAAACCAAAGTGATCAACCTCAGCCTGAGAAATCCATGATGAATCTTCAACTGGTTTTCCCTTCCACTTGACAAGATATTCCATATCCTATCGACCTCTTGTACTCCTACCAACTGTGCTATCCAAAGTTTTCTCTATCTGATCCTTCTACTTCTTAGGATACTCATGTCCAACATCTAACTCATTAATGCTACCACCATCTGATTCATGATACCCAAACAAATCTGCAACATTGAATATTGGTGATATATCCATGCCCTCTGATAATTCCACTTCATATGCATTCCCCTAATCAAATTTCCTCAAGATCTTGCAAGGACCAAACTTATTCATCCTCAACTTGTTATAAGTACCAATAGAAATCCTACCCTTCTACAAGTACACAATAAATTTTCCTCCTACTTTAAATTCCTTATGCTTATTTTTCATATCAGCTCTCCTCTTATATACTTGGTTCATTTTCTTTAAATAATGTCTCAAATCTTCATGAAATGATTTCAATAACCTCATAAAATTCCTCTCCTTTGGCACTCTTCCTAACATTAGAACTGATATCCTTCAATTCTTCTATCCCCTTAGGATTAAACCTAGTAACCACTTCAAACAATGTCTTCCATGTACTCATATTCACTGAATTATTATAAGAAAACTCTACCTGAGGTAAAACTAAATCCCAACTTTCAGGGTTATCTCCAACCAAACACCTCAACAAGTTCCCTAAACTCATATTCACAACCTCTGTTTGTCCATCAATTTTTGAATGAAAAGTAGAATTGAAGTTCAAATTAGCTTTCATCTTCTTCCAAATTATCTTTCAGAAATATCCAACAAACCTATTATCCTTGTCAAAAACAATGCTCTTAGATAATCTATGTAATCTCCCAATCTCCTTAAAAAATAAGCCATCCACATGCACCGCATCATTTTTATTCTTACAAGGAGAAAAATGTGTCATCTTAGAAAATCCATCTACAACCATAAAGATAGAATCATAACCCTCATATTTTCTAGGTAAACCTAGCACAAAATCCATACTAATCTCCTGCCAAGGTCTGACCAATACTATCAATGGTGTGTACAATCCCACATTTTTATTATTGCCTTTAGAAATTTGGCATACCTTATAACTCCAAACATAGTTCCTCACATCCCTTTGAATTTGTGGCCAAAATTAATTTTCACTTACCAAAGATATTGTCTTATCTATGTCATAATGTCCTGCTAAACTACCACTATGTTTCTCCTTAATTAGATTATCCCTCATGGAAATTCTAGGTATACATAACTGACTACACTTGAATAAGATCCCATCCTAAATAAAATAATCCAACCACTTACTCCTGTCAACAACAATAGGTTATTTTCAAGCCTTCCAAGGTTCATTGAAATCTTCATCTTCCTCATACAAATCCTTCAATTCATCAAACCCCAACACTGCAATCTTCATTTCAGTCAACAAATTCCTTCTCCTAATCAAGGCATTAGAAATTTTATTTTCCACACCACTCTTATGTTTCAACACAAATGTATATCTCTACATAAACTCAGCCCATCTCATATGTCTCTGACTCAACTTACCCTAGATGCTCAAATACTTCAATGCTTGATGATTAGTATACAATACAAACTCCCTAGGTAACAAATAATGCCATCATTTCTTAAAATCTTGAATTAAAGTATAAAAATATTGATCATACACTGAATACCTTCTATTAGCATCATTCATCTTCTCACTGAAGTAATAAACCAATCTTCCTTCTTGAGTCAAGACCATTCCAATTGTATTTCCACTAGCATCACAATCCACTTGTAATACCTTACTCAAATCAAATAAATATAACACCAGTTTTTATTTCACCTTCTTCTTCAAAAATTGAAAGATCCTTTGTGCTCCACCTGTCCATTTGAACTCATTCCTATCGCCTCTCATAGTTTCAATCATCGACCCACAAATTGAACTAAAGTTCCTGATGAACTTCTAGTAGAAACTAGCTAACCCATGGAACGATATTAAGTCTCCAACTGTCACTGGTATAGGCCACTCAATAATGGATTTCACTTTCTCAAGATCCATCTTCAATCCCTCATCAGATATGATAAATCCAAAGTATACCAACTTCTCTTTCATAAAAGTACATTTCTTGATGTTTATCAACAACTTCGCTTCCCTCAACCACTACAGTACTCTTTTATCATGTAGCAAATGTTCCTCTTTTCTTTTACTAAAAATAAAAATATCACCCAAATACACAATGACATACTTACCCAATAATTCCTTCAAGACTTCATTTATTAACCACATGAAATTACTAGGGGCATTAGACAATCCAAAATGAATTACCAATCACTCATTCAAACCTTCATTTGGTTTAAATGCAGTTTTCCATTCATCACCTTCCCTGATTCTAATATGATGATATCCACTCTTCAAGTCTATCTTGGTGAAATACTTATCTCCACTCAAGCAATCCATCAAATCATCCATCCTTGGCAAAGGAAACTGGTATTTAATAGTAATTTGGTTGATAGCCCTTAAATCGGTACACATCCTCCATTGACCATATTTATTAGGTGCTCACATTCCTATTGATCTCTTCATTATCTGCCAGTTTCATTCTATAAGATTCTTTATTAGGTAGACTAGCCCACAGTATCAGGTCCATGCAATGAATAATACTTATATGACTAGTGGTAATCCATCAAGAACATTATCTAATATAATTTTATCATATTCATTCAATGATCTCCTCAAGGTGCTCTTCTACCAAGACTTTCTTCTTAGACTCCTTAAGTGTTAATGCAAAACACACATTATTATGCTTCATGCTAGCTAAAAACTTCCTGGTATCTACTAGACAAATTCTTCCACTGGTACATATTTCACCTCTAAGAGGTTCCTCTAATGATAACAAATTTTGTTTCACCCCATTAGAAACAATAGTGTAAACATTCCTTCTACCATCATGAATAGCTTTCCTATAATACTTCCATGGCCTACCCAACAAGATATTACACACATCCATTGGCATAATATCACACAAAACCTCATCATAATTGTAAGCTATGAAAATGTGTTTAAATGAATACAATAACCATGAAAAGAACTCAAAACACAAGATCAAAACCACATATATGATTAGACAAAAGAGAACTAAAATACTAAGGAAAACTAAGACAATGCAAACATCTTAACCCAAGAAATCTCCCTTTGATATGTACATTTGGCCAATGGATTAGATGTGTGTTCATAAACTTTGCTCAAAGCTTCAATGGATGAGTGAAAAATTTGGTCTTATGAGGTTATGGTTTTGTAGTTATTTCGCTTCAAAATGGCATGATAACAATGCATAAAAGGTGGATGATTTGTGAGGGGAAGATGGTTCAATTTATAGGCAAGGAGAGGAGGAAATGGACAGTCAAGATGCAAACCTAAGGAAGGGTAGAGATGCATTTGAGATAGAGCACATGGATTGTGCTTTCTCAAATGCCTCTCATTGTGAAAAGTGTCAAAAGGGGAGAGGTTTGGAAGTATGAGGGAATGTGACCATTTTGGGAGATGTGAGAGGGACAAATGTGTAAGTTGGAGATGGAGTGTGTAAGAGGGATGTAAGAGCATTTTAGGTTGACATGAGGTGAGAGAGTTGGGGAATGTGAGGATGTGACACGAGGGTTGACTTGGGTTGGGTTGGGATTTCTTAATCCATGGATTATGATTGTGCAAACGATTAGTGAGTGATGATGCTTGGGTTAGAGGGAAAGTGGGAGAATTAGGAGGATGTGATGGGAGGAGAGAGAATGAGTGGAGGATTGGATTAGTTAATCATGGGTCATTAGCTAATTAAGGAGGATTAGTATGTGTGAATGGGTTAGGTTGAGTTAGAAATCAAGGTTAGGTAGTTGAGATAGGTTAGGTTAGGGGTTAAAGTTAAGAGCTATGTGGTCAAATAGATTAAATGCATTATTTAATTCCCAGTGGGAGGAAAATGGGATCTATGAATTAATTTAAAAAAATCAATGAATTTATTTAAATTAATAGAGGACAGAGGTTTTAATTAATTATCAGAATATGGGTTGTCATTTAGATAATTAATTGGACTAGAATTAATTAATTAAATTAATTAACTAGGGGATGACATAAATTAATTAAATATTTAATATTTAATTAATTAATGTACTAGGAGAGAGCTAAATAGGATTACTTAATTGTGTAATCATATTTAGGTGTCTACAATAATACTTCCCAATCTTTAATTCAACTAGGCATTGTTCACTTACCAATACCTTGTGTCCATATTGTATCCATGTGATCTGATAGGATTTAGGGTACTTCAATCTCTACAAATTCAATTTGTCAACAAGCTCCTCTGAAGAAAGATTATCATAACCACCACTGTCTATGATAACATTACATACCTTGTCTTGTACCTTACATCTGGTTCTAATCAAATATTTCCTTTGTACCAATTCCTTATCTTGTTCTCAATGATATAAGACTCTCCTAGTCATCAAGGTTGCACCTTCCTTTGCTGGACACTGAACCATTGGATTCTTCATCAACAAAAGTGGTTTTTCTTATTCTTTCTACCTTCTTCTCAGATTTTTCATGCTTTCATTTAAAGATATTTGTGTCCTACTTCACCACAATTAAAATAGGTACCACTGAACTTCCTCCTTTCACCACTACCTTATCCTTCCCTTTGATAGAAAATCCTTTCATTTATCCTATACCATTCATCATCCTTAAATTTTGAATCATTCTTACTCTGATATGTAGAAAATCTACATCTTACTCTCTAAAATCTTCCACCTCTACATCTTTTCCTTGTCGCATGCCTCCTATTCATATTTTCTTCAGCCTTCATGGCCCACTTATAAGCCTCTTCTACACTCCTAATCTGCAACAAACTAATTTCATCTTGTATAGACATCTTCAAACCATTAATGTAGAAAGAAACTTGTTCAACTTCATCATCTATATGACCGGATCTAATTTTTAACTTGTAGAACTCCTTAGTATAACTTTTAACACTTAGGCCTCTTTTCTTCAAGTTCTGTAATCTCCTTAAAAACAGACTTGGTAATCCTCAATCAAGAACTTAGATTTCAACTTTTTCACCATCCTATTGCAAGATTTGATCTTGTCTTTACCTCTTCTCTATCAATCTATCTATAGATATTCCAACCATAAGGATGCATGTCCTTTTAACTTGGTGCATGTATACTTCACTTTCTTCTCCACACTAGTTCCTTCAAGCTCAAAATATTTGTCCATCTCAATGATCTAATCTATCAATTCATCAACATCTAGGTTTCCATGGTAATAAGGTGGGTTGAAATGAGGTTTCTTATTAACATTATTCAAGGCTTTAATGAAGCTATCTTCTTCATGATTCAACTATGGTTATGCCTCATTATTCTCTCCTTCCACCTCTTGATCTTGATTATGTTCAGCTCCTTCTTCATAACTTTCATATTCTATATGCTACCCTCTCCTCTAAGAAATCTCTACTGCCTCCAATCTAGTATAAATTTTTCTTAACAAGTCTAAGACCACTCGATCTACATTCCTTTCTCCACCTCTAGCATTTATCCTGGCCATTTTTGTAAACCCTTGAATTTGTAGGTCGGATCCTCTCAACTGCCACCCCACAAGAAAACCCTAGGTTTCAAAACCTTTTTCTGATACCACTTGATGCATTCAATGATAGAGAAAGATCATTCCAACCTTGAATCCAACACAAACAAAATGGAAATAATATCCAAGATAGAAAATCAAAGAAATGAAAGATCAACCTATGATTATTATCAAAAAGTTAGTTACAACTAATCTACAACATGCATTCTTACATGCCAAGCATACATGCTTGATTTTGATTAGAAATCCCTCAAAATACTAGCCAAACTATAGACAAATAATCTTATGAAAATCACCTTATCTCTTAGGAAAAAGTCCATAAGCTTATATAGCCAATAAAACCATTGGTCGGCCTAGAAAAGATCACATTTCCCAAGAATAAAGAAAACATAATACAACAAATAGGTCAGCTCCCAAATCCCTAGGAGCAACCCCCAATGAATAAAATAAGATAATAAATCATAGAAGAAATTTTTCCTCAAACATAATAATGAGATGACACGAATGCAAGAAGAAATTCAGATCAGTAGAATAGAAAATTGACCAATTAACACCAAGACTGGTCAGAAAATGAAGAACGTGATAGTCTCACAAAGAATCTACAATAACTCCCGTACAATGACTCCAAATGAGGTGCGATCATAGGATAACACTTAGGAAAAATCCACAAACATAGTGAAGAAACTACAACTCAGAAAAATAAGTACAAATCAACTACAAATAGAATACTAGATTGATCAACTAGTAACTAAACATATTTTTTTGGTAGATATGAGATTGCTTAAATCCAAAGATGCTCCTAAATCACAATAAACTTACCCCCATGGTAAGCCACGTAGAACGTGTGGAAATATAGATGCACAAGCATGCACAAACCCCACGTATACACTATCTTATTTTAGACCATTCATCGCAATAATACACCCCACCCAACTGAGAACCCGTGATGTCTCTGATCTACACAAAGTATCTCATAAATCAAGCTACCTAGTAACACTATCAACTTGTTCAACCTCTCCCCAAATATTTCTCAGGGAATGTCATATGGATCTTCCATACCCAACTGATCCATAGGAACACTAGCTAGCTCAGACAAGTTTGCAATACCAGATTGTCTCAAGAACTCAACCAAAGCTTCATGAATCAAAATCTAAAGAATGTGATATACATCATCTATTGTCACATTCACCTCTCTAAACAGTAAGTGAAACATGTAGGTATTGTAATAATATCTATGTAATAATGCAGAGATCAGACCATGATTGGTCATGATCTTTGGCATATAGCTAATCTAGTATAATCCCAATATCTCAATATCTATCTCTCAACCTTTAATAACTGAAATATCAATGTCATACTTGGAGGCCTTGTCTCCAGGCATCTGAATACATCGTATACATACTAGAAAATAGAGAAACCAAAAACACACATCAGAACCATAACCAAAATATCCAACAAAAATACTTTAAAAATGTGCTAAAACGGTCGATTATGGCACTTTTATTTCAAATACAATTTATTTAATTAGTTGTGGTACTTTTATGGCAATTGTGATAGTATTTTTGCATTTCTGATTATAAACAAAGAAACTATGACATCTTTATCAAATGAACCATTCGAAATGTAATTGCAACACTAAATTGGCAATTTTGTCAATTTGACAGCAAAAACATAAAATTTTCAAACATCCAATAAATACACGCATTAGTGAAAAGGGTATGAACACTCACTGCTGGTCCACTGACCTTCTGGTTGATGAAATGTGTGAACTTGATGTGACAAATGCTCTACTCCAACTAGACCCGCCATAGCTAATTAAATGCAAGAAACTGAATGAAACTGCTTACTCGATCTCGAGAGCTCCAAGAGTGCAAAGTGACAAAATGGAAACCCTCATCACTATTCATAGTTGGTTGACTGAAACCTTAACTCATTATTGTGGACCTTGAAAACTTTAAATTGCAATATCTTTCACATCGTTGATCTATTTTTTGATCTGTTCAATCCTATGCGCATATTTTAACATTGTCAACAAAATAATACTTATTTTGGCACATTCTTGCTTAATTTTTTGAGGGGCATAAAACACACCTAGTATCATTCGAGCAAGCTATGGTAGGACCTGATTAGATATTCTTTTACACAATGCTCATATTCACATTATATCAAAGAGGGGCAAATGTAGACACCCAAAATTGGACACTCTTGTGAGCTCACATTAAGTACTAATTATTATGTTATTAATTAAGTAATTCTTTAATTAGTTAATTAATTCTTTATTTCTTCTATAATCCCAAAATTGTCATTATTTAATCACTCTCTTAATATTAATTAAATAATCAATATTATTTTATTAATCAACCTTAATTAATTGATCTTTATTGGTTAATTAAGTTCAATTTCTATAACCCTATAGTTTAAATAATTATCTTTAATTATTTAAATTATCTAATTTTTTCCTTCCAATTAAATTAATTTATCAAACTAATTTAATTTCAATTCCAATTTCAAACTAATTTCATTTCATCTAATTTCCAATTAACTTCATTCTAATTTCACACTAATTTCATCATTTCCATAAATTAAATTTTAAATTCAATTTAAATCTTCAAAATTAGAAAAAAAAATAAAATTATGAGGAAATCAAATTTCTTAAAATTCAAAAATCCCTCATAAATTGAAAAATCAAATTTATGAAAATCTAATATCTTCTCAAAATCCAAAAATAAAAAATAAAAAATCATTTCCTTTTCCAAATTTACATTTTTGGAAATATCTATCTTCAAAAATTAGAAATTTCTTCAAAAAATATCTTCTCCTCTATTTTCCAAATCACTCTTTGCTTTTCGAGTTTGAAATGTAAACAAAACTTTGCTTTTGGAAGGTTACCCAAATTCTTGTAGTTCCTAATTATCTCATCCATCAATTTTGAATTTCCTAGATTAATCTTAACCATTCATGCAACCCTGAACATCTATATAAACTCTCTCCATTCTCATAATAAGGATACCATATTTTGCATCCTAATTCACTTATGTTGGTTTATCATCAAATTTATGCAATCATCAAGAATCATATTTTTAGTATTTTCTTGAATCTCTAAGTCCATATGTTGTCAGATTCAACACTGAGCGCCACCTCAACAAGAGTGTGGAGAAGCAACAGAAGCATTGAGGCATCAATCAGAATGGTTTGCTTTGATTTAGTACTTTAGTTTTTTATTATGATGCTTACATTATTTTATTTTGTAGGGTCTTTTGTTAGTAGTTTATTTTATTAATTTCATTACTACTAATCCTTCTCTTGAGTATTGAAGATATTTCCCCTATGTACAATATATACAAGTAAACACATGTAAAACATATAGATAAGTTACACATGTAAAAAATCTTGATAAATATAAAAATAAACATGTGTATGAATATAGTCCTAAAAATCTATCGATGAACATCATATCAAGTATAAATAACACATAAATAAGCATGTATAGATAGACATGTCAATCATAAACACATGAATCATCTATGGCTAGGTCTAGAGTATAAATGATTGTCAAATCATAAACACACATGTCAAACATATATATTGGCATAATTGATGTAGAGATGTTACAAATATTGTTGATAGTGTTTTGATATAGGTTTGATGATAGGGAGATCAGTTATTTATGTTGTCAGTGATGTCAACTAAGTATTGTGTTGGTTGAAAGTGAGTTGATAAGTGTTTGTACTGGTGAATCCAATGCGCGATGACCTATGTGGTGCCTTTGGCATTGTCATCAAAAGGGGAGAAGAGAAAGGAAGATCAAGACAAGACTAGAAAAATAATTAGTTGAAGGTGCAGGGGGAGAAGAGAAAATAATAATTTGAAGGAAATGTCATTATTAGATTCAATGTGGTGTTGATGTAGTGTTTCCATCAATGCCAAAGGAAGGAATTATTGGCATAACTGATGCACAGATGTTACAAAGATTGTTGAGAGTGTTTTGGTATAGGTTTCATGACATGGAGATAATTTATTGATGTTTTCATTGATGTCAACTAAGTGTTATGTTGGTTAATGACAGTGAGTTGATAAGTGTTTGCATTGGTGAATCCAATGTGCAGTGAGTTTGTGACAGAATTGGAGTGTGATTCTTATGGGAGACTTAGAGATGTCTCTAGATGTTGCATGTATGATCATAATTTTTGGAAATGAGTATGGAGAAAGTTATGATCAATTAAATGGTGAAAGAGGAATAGGAAGAACAGATAGTGACAAAGAATGAATGTTTTGATTCTTATATCAAATCGGTGTGGATCCAAGTGTTGTGTCCATGATATGTTTATCTTGACTAGGATATGTTGTCGGTGTTATAATCAAAAAAAATTTGGAGCACTGCAAGACATAGTTTTGGGGGATAGAATATCGCTCTATGAAAGTTTGAATGTTTGAATAGGTTGACCAGTTGATGTTAGATCGGTGAGTGGTGATGATGTGATTAGTTGCAGTTGATTTTTTCATAATCCAGGTGCCAAGGTGACATGGCATAACATATTTGTGATATTGAGTTAGTGTTACATTGTTCAAGGTGATCGGATTTAATCAAGTATTGGAAGCGCGTTGAAGATGTCAAAAGGTTTGACTATTCTTGATTTAAATTAAATATATGATGGATTTGAATGCCGACATGGACTTGAAATTGTAATCAATTATTGGTAACATGTCTTAGGGTTCAAGGACTGAGAGGAAATGAATTATAATGATAAAATTTGACTGTATTAGGCCATGTTTAAGGCAATGGCCAACCTAGTTAGTGAAGATGTATTTATATTTTAAGTGATGAATTGTGAAGTTGTAACTCATGGATGTGAAGGTGCAGTCGAGTAAAGAGCAAAGATCATCTGTAAGAGGAATAATTTTTTAGATTGATTTAATCTGAATAAGAAAAGGATAAGTTCTATTCCAATATCAATGTATTTTTTAATTCAAAATAGTTTTTGCAATAAAATCCCTTAACCAAGTGGACTTTAATAGGTCTAATTTTTAATTTCTCTAACAGGGTGACTCTTTAACTAGGATTTGAAATCCTTTAACAATGTTACTCCTAACAGGGTAAAGCTCTTAAGAGGGATAGAGGTAAATCCCTTAACCAGGTGACTCCTAATAGGGTCTTTTCTTAATCAGACATCATTGTAAGCACTTGACAAGGATAGGCCTTTAACATGGTTCATTTCAAAAGGGTGTATATTATTAGTGGGTGTTAATTTTTATTGTGTTTTTCACCCTTAATTAGGGTTTTCATGATAAAATGCTAGTGTCACTTTGTTTCATGTTTTGGATGGTTGTATGGTTACTTTGTTTATTGCATTCATAAAGTTTAAAGTAAATGAATGAGGTTGATATTGTTGAAAGGATTGTGAAACTTTCTAATTTGATAGATTATTGATTCACCCCTCTCCCCATCTTTGTAATCTTGGATCCTATAGTATTAACAATATAATGATGAAATGTATAAGTCTAGTACCATCCTAGATGTCCAAACATGTGTAAACATGGATCTATGCAAGTCTACAGGTAAAATTAAACAATGTATGTCAATGGATGTAATCCTAAGATAGGTCATCATGGAACATGAATAGAGAACTCCTCTAACTAAGTGTCTCACTCTAATGGGTGTGTTGTAACTAATCCCTACAAATTTAGTACAACACCTAGGTAAATATAAATATATAATCATTTAAAGTTTGTCTCGAGTAAAAAGAATATTAAAACATTGTATACATATACATGTACACAAGTGCATATATATAAACATATAAATACATGTACACATGTTTAAGTCTTTAAAACTCACATGCCCACTATAAGGTTCTACATCAACTGAATTTTAACCTACGCACATACTCTGACCCCAAGTTCGAGGTGATGTGAGCTAACTAAACAACTACAATTTAAATTATATATGTCCCATTAGTACATGACTATAAATAATTAAACTATGCATAGTAAATAAACAAAAAGTTGAATAAGTACATTCATGTTAAAATAAATCAAATTAAATACCTAGGTGTTAGGTGCAAGAGGATCATCTTATACCATCATAGAATTCACAAAAGTTGCATCTTGTGCATCATCTATGGTCCTTACCCTCTCTAGTAATGAGGAGTGTAGGGGAGCTATGCATCTAAGAGAGGACTGGTGTAGATTTTGTCTCTAGTAGAAAATCCATATAACCCATCTACCTCAATCCCTATAGATTCTCCTCAAATGTCTCTAGGCCTTAGATGTGATATGGACTTGGTCATCCTATATCTCCTCCTCTACAACTACAGAGTGATCTATGGGTGGGTCATGGTGCATAAAGTGATAGGAGTGTTTTTTATGACTCGGTGTGGACTGGCTCAATAGAATTCTAGGTTGCGACTATCTAATCAAATCTCTAACACACTATATTAGTATATGATGGCTTAATGTATTAAATGAATATGCATGTAGAAGGTTCTCAAGAAAATAATAGGACATCTCAACCTAGTGCCTATCTCCCAAGAGAGATCATAACTCCTATGGTGTTTGGAGGCCAACGACTATGTATGGCTCAAGATCAATCCCTACACTACATGATGCCCGTGAAGGTGATTACAATTACCCACTAGGTCAACTCAAAATATATATATGTCTAGTGTATCTGATGAAATAGTACTAGATGCAGATGAATTTCACCAATCATGTCAAATTATTCCTTCTGGGAAGTAATGACTACTTTGTCTATAGTGGATGTTATAAATGGTGTTATGGTAGAAAATCCTAGCTAGTCAACTATCTATGAGTTTGTGCAAGTCAATCAATCCTACAGTACTTATTTTGGTCTAAAACTCGACCACACCCCTGACCAAAATAAGTGGGAATATCAAGGTAGTTGACATTGAGGCACAAATGGACCTCAACGTACAACTATTATGAAAAATATAATGGAATTTGGTTATTATTTAGATAATGACTGTGTACCACAAGGAATTATGGATATATAACCACTTCTATCTATGAATCAACACATCTAGTGACCTGGTAGGCCTTCACCTTGGTCTTCCCCTCATAATATGGAAAAACCTCATGTTTGATGATATCCTTTAGGATGCAATAGTAGACTATGTTGAAGGACACGTCACTTGAGATCTTTTCTCTCAATCTCAAAAAAATCTCAAAAAAAATTGTGGGGTATAGGACTTATGTGATTGCTTAGTTTCTCTAAGATAGACAAAGCAATGGTGAAAATATCCTTATACACCCCATCAGAATTATGTATTGTATCTTTCAATCTCGTGATCTCAATATCAGTATACTAAAAAATGGTAGTGATGTTAGGTACATTAGCTTCATGAGGTTGTGTGGTAGACTCAAGATGGGCCATCTAGGGGTAACATGTTAAATATTACAAATTAAGTAAGTTTTATGTATGTTATGCAAACAAATTTTCTATAAAAGCATGTCATTAACTATAAACAATATTAAAATCTAACATATGTACAATTTTAAATGATGAAAATAAATATTCATTTAAGGTTAACATGTACATAGCCTAAATTGTATCAAGTAAATATAATAAATTATAACATACACATATATCCATAGATTGGAAAGGACCTAGAGAGAGATAGAAGGGATTTCAAGAGAGCGAGTGTATGTTAGGAAAAAAAAAAGACCATGCAAACACACAGACACACAAAGAGAGAGAGAGAGACCCCACAACACACAAGCAACATAACACGGCTAAAACATAATATAAAAACATAAGAAAACCCTAGCATGGCATAAAAGATACCCAAGGATCACAAATGGAGTAACATAAGGATACACACAAGAGATACCACACTATATTATAAGATACTAGAGATGAAGAACAAGGATGAGTGAGGGAATCCTGAGACACATTCCAGAGAGTGTTGACACATAGATCCCACTCTTGAGTTACCCTAGCAGTCTCTCTAGATGCCGACCCCTACGTGGAACTCATGTGCAACTGAAAACCTTTCATGAGGGTAAGGATGTTGATTTGTTAGATCAATTCCCCATGGATGGCTAGGCCTTATCCAAGCCATCCTTAGATTGTACAAGCACTCAAGGCCATGGGTGAGGTATCTCATTTATCTTGTTTAACGTTGTAGACACCTAAAATTGTCCATTCATATTCTAATATTAATTTTTATTAATATTTGACCTTAACATTATAGTTAATTTTTATTAATTAACTATATTGTTTTATTCCTCTATTTCTTTAATTAAATTCGCTTTAATTAAATAAATTTATTTTTCCTTTGTATTTAAATTTTATTTAAATACGATAATATATTAAATTCATTTTAATATATTATCTCCCCATTTCCTTTTATAAAATAAATTTTATTTATTTTATTCCTCCACTAGCCTAAAGTTCTTCTAAACCATGATTAAATTAAATTTATTTTAATTTAATTCATTTTGCCTTTTTTCTATTCTTACATTATTCTAGTATTCCTCTAATCTTAATTAAAAGGTGGATTACCTCTAAACATGTGCATAATCACCTTTTCCAAGGTGGCCACCTCTCCATCTCTTTTCTCCACCAATCATTTTGAATCCCTCTTTCCTTCTCAAATGAAGTTTGACTTTTCCAAACCCTACCTAACATCTTTTCTAAAACCTACCTAACCTTTAATCTTAGCCATCCATTATTTTGCCTCTTAATCTCCATCGTCCAATTATTTTCAATTTCTATAAAAGGAGGCCTCACTCCTCATTTTAGGTCTGGTTATTATTCTTATGGTTCTTATTGTTAATAATCTCTTAGCTCTTGCATCTTCTATCATTTTTAATCATTCTAGTTCTTTTCTTCATTGCATTCTAATCTTGTTTTTAGATCTTAATCTTTTTGCATTATCAAAGATCTAACCTTGTTGCATTATCATATATGTTAATCTTGTTTACATTATCACTGTCTTGAATCAATCTTGCATCATTTAATCTTTATCATTTGTGAAGCTTGGGGCAAGTTCCTCATACTTGTTCTCAATCCCTTCACTATCATCTAGCTTGCATCATAGTTAGATTGAATTTCATTTGTGTTGGGAGAGCATACCCACAATAATCTTGAAGAGAAAATCAAACAAGGTTATTGGGTGCCCTTGTTTTAGCTCATTGAGGTTGTAGTGAAAGTTACTTATTTTGTTACATTTGAAATGACTAACATCTAATGTGATTTGGTTTGGTGTTTTGGTTTTTTTTTATTTGCAGAAAATAGGTCCATATTTTCATTACATACAAATGTGTAACCCAACCCAATTTAGTTTAATTATGTTTTCACTTAATTATAATTCCACAAAGAGTTACATTGGCAACCACTTAGGGTCTCAGCCCCCATTGCAAGTGACTCTCCTAGCTATGCTCTTAGGAAAACCCTATCCACTAAATAGGACATAAAAGTACAAAATATCTCAAAATCAATCATAGGAAACCTCAAATGCCCATTCCAAGGTTAATACGAAGAAAAAAACTCCATCTTTGCCTCAAGACATCTTAGATTTGAAAAATGTTTCCCAAAAGATGATTCAGCTGGAGGATGAGGTCACTGAGACCTTGAAGAACTTGGGTTAATTTTGTCCTCTCTACTGGTGTTGTAAGGTGTTTTCTTGATTGTTTTTTGTTGGCTTTTTGTTGGTGTTGGGTTGGGATTGTTCGATTATTTTTTGATTTGTCTCATTTTGTTGGGATTTCAAGTTAAATCTTATGTAAAATTTTTGTAATGAGTTTCAAGTCCCTTAAAAACCTCTTTTTATGTCAAACAAAAACCTCATAATCCCATTGCATACAAAAGGGTGTCAATGATCACCTCATATACATTTCATGGTACAAATCACATAAGGACACTAATAAGTCCCAAGGCATAGTCAAAAGGCCAAAACCCCCCAAAAGGCATACTCTCAATCAAATAATATTAAGCCAAATTACTAATTTATCCACCAACATAAAACTCACAAATTTACTCAACCATAAAAATATAAAACAATCTTACCAAAAGACCAAGAAATATAAAATTGATCACATCATCAACACCAAATATTGAATTTACTCATTACTACATAAGACTCAAAACTACATCACTCCAAGCCTCTAGTATTAAAGATCCCCAAACCATAAAATTTAACATATACATCGCATAAAATTAATAAAACATAAAGAAAATAGTTAACAAAAATCAATTCATATCTCCACAAAGAAACTTAATACATTTAACCAATTAATAGATCCACCTCACATCATCACATATATGAGCCACAATTTTGTTAACTTTGAAATTATATAAACTACTTATGTCATCTAAGTAATACTATAAACATTCCTCATGCCAAATAACAAATAGAGTCTACTTAAATCATGGACAAATCCAAACCAAAAAAAAAAGTAAATAAAGATCAAACAACAATTATAAAACATACCATAAAGAGGAATCAAATCAAATCATAAAGAATAAAAGGAAACCTTGTAATCTTACTATGCATGTAGACTTTAGCACAAACCGTGGTATTGTCAACGCATAAGACAATAATTTATATATGAAAAGAAGGGGTTTTTATTACATTGTTAGTGCATAAAGTCAGCAAATTTGCATATGTAAAAAGGGTTTGAAACATAACAAAAGAAAATACTATATAAACATTGACCACGCAACCCAAAAATGAGGATACCTAACCAAGATTACCATCCAACAAATTAGAAGTCACTAATGCAGCGAACGCCTAAAGACAACAACAAGATTATATTCCAGATCATTATCGTGTGTGGCTCAAGACAACAAATACACAAGTTGGTCATCACCAATATTGGATGTTATTGATCAGGCAAATAAAGTGATTATGAGGAGAACACAAGGCTTAAATAAAATGGAAATAACATAGACATAAAGTCAATTTCTAACATAGACATAAAGTCAATTTCTAACAAATCATTCACATCTAATGTACATGCCCAAATAATTATCTAATGTACATGCCCAAATTACAAAGTATTGTATGTAGGGGTTTCTCCAAGACTCAAGCAAGAGAACTCGTAGCACTAGATTATCTAAAAAATTGTATATAATCAATTACTAAACACATGAAAGCCCTATGAACAATATAAAGGAAGCATGAATGATTCAACACAAATAACTAATTCAAAAAAAACCATTCAATACTCTATGCTTCTATTGCTTCTCTTCTATTTTTTTAGGTGTGGCACTCAACTGTGATTTTGGAAGCACCTTGACTCAAAGATCCAAGAAAATATGATTAAAATATTAATTGTGAAAGACTAAGTGATAAAACTTGCTTAAGTTTGATATAATATTGAGAGATGAAATTGTGAAGAATGAGGATTGATTATATAGAAAATTAGGTTAAAATGAATGGTCGAGATCGATTAGAGAAAATCACGATTGGCAAACGAGAAGAGATGAGACTAAAGAGATTTTGGGAAAAATTCCAATTTAACTCAAAAAATGAAGAGTTGAAAAAGGAAATTAAAACTAGATAGAAATCCTCATTTAAAGAAAGTTAACACTTCCAAAAATGAAATTTAGAAGAAAGGAAAGATTCTGATTTCTTTCCTAATTTTGAAGAGATAAGAATTTTCATAAAAGTAATTTTTGAGATTGTGAGGATTTTTAATTTTCAAAATTGATAATTCCTCATAAATTTGGTTTTTTATTTTTATTTTTAAGATTTAATTGAATTAAAAATTCAATTATATTAGAAAGATGGAATTAGTTGAAAATAAATGAAATTAAATGAAATTAATAGGAAATTAAAATTGAGGAAAATTGAGATGAAAATTAATTTAATTTTGAGAATTAATTTAATTAAGAGGAATTTAAATTAGCTAATTTAAATAATTAATAATAACTATTTAAATAATGTAACTTTAGAACTGGATTTTAAGTAACTAGTGAAAAATAATTAATTAAAAGTGATTAATTAAATAAACTTAATTATTTAATTAATTTAGGGGAAATGATTAAATGATCAAAAGATTCAAATCTTAGAGGAATTTAGATGATTAATTAATGATTAAAGATCTATTAATTAATAACAGAATAATTAGTACATTAAATGTGAATTCGCAAGTCTATTCATTTTTTGGGGTGTCTACATTTGCCCCTCTTTCATATAATATGATTATGAGTGTTGTATCAAAGAATTTCAGATTAGAGCTTACCCCAGTGACAGGGGGTGAATTTATGCCCCCTCAAGAGATTGTTTGCAACAAATGATCTCTTGAACAAAGAAGACAAATGTTAGTTGAAATGATGAAAGAAAAGAATAGTTAGTAAGAAGTGAAGACTTAGAAAATGACGATGACTATTTGACTGGCATATATTGTTAATAAGAATCATGTCTGATTTTAGGAAGGACCCATCCTATATAAGACTAGCAACAACATTTGGTTTCAAGGAAGGCATACCCTATATAAAACTAGTGACAATGTTTGCTTTTAGGAAAGACATACCTTGTATAAGATAAGTGACTACATCTAGTTTTAGGAAAGATATATCCAATATAAGACATGTGATCATTAATGGATTGACTGAGTGATAAAATGCTTTGAAGAATTCAAAAAATTGATATATTGACTGATTTGACTAATAGAAGAAATATTAGTGAGAAGTATGAATTCGTGAGAGGAATGAATTAGGAGAACAAATTAGAAGAATTGAACTTATGCTATCACTTGATGGTGTAAGGAGTCGTTGCCAGAAATATTTTGCTATTTTTCATCATTGTGCTTTATTTGAAAAGAAAGAGATACAAGTGCACCCAGATACTGACCATGTAGATACCACTATTTTCTCTATTGAAGCAAGCACAAAACACACAGAGAATATTTTGTTGGCATAACTAATGAAATGATGGTAAGTGATTTATGGTGTTGTCATGATAAAGATTTGATTGCATGATGATCAGTTATTGGGATGTCATTGATGTCAAGTATTGACCTAGTGTTCCTAGTATGTTGCTAAGTATAAGTATGGTGATCAAGGTGTTGCGATGAGTTTCAATTATAGAGATTCTATGAGAGACTTGGGGATGTCTCAGAATGTTAAATGCATGATTGTTATTATTTATGTGGACCGGTAAGCAAGTTATGATCAGATGAAGGTTAACAATGCAACTACTAGAATAGTTAGTGATAGGCGATAGGTAAATTGATTGGTTTGTCAAATATGTGATGATTTTTGTGGCACGGTCATGGGAAAAGGTTATTGATAGTATGTAGAAGCTATGGTTATGAGTGCAACTAATTTGAGTGACCAGTGTGTAGGACAGGTGAACAACAAGTAGAGATGGAATTGTTAACAGGTTAAAGTGTTTGTGTTTTTTGAGCGAAAGTTGATAAATCTTTGATTAGTAATCGATGTTAAGGTTTCAGTGGAATTGGTTGAGTCACTTATGATTTGGTATCATATCTTCATGATTAGAAGTGATGATTTGGCATTACATTGTTTTATTCTAGCGTGTAGAGAAGATTCTAGAGGAAGTGTGTGTTTGGTCAAAATGTGTTTGACCCCTTGACACAAATTCTATGTAATTCATTGTTTAGGCCAATGTGGTCTTGGAAAATTATTTTGTACATTGAATTTTATTTTGTGACATGTTGGATCTAAGTGGGATATTTAAATTTCAAATCTTTTTTAGATTTAGGGCTTGATTAAGGCAGTGGACTTAATAGTTTAGTATATAATGGATGAAGTTGGAAGTTAAGTGTGTTGATCATGTGTTGGGCAAGTGCGGTTGTAAAGTGATCAATCTAGGATATAATTAAGTGTGTTGTGAAGAAATTATGTGCTTTAGTGGATCTAATCAAGCAAATGTAGTCCTATTATACATATCATTCTTTTATGTAGTTCCCCAATAGTTGTAGTAGTCAAAATTTGTTAACTAAGTGGATCCTAGAAGGTCCTTATTGTAAATCCTTTAACAAGGTGGCACATTATCTTGTGTCTAAATTCCTCTAACAAGGCTACTCTTGACAATTTAAATCTCCTAATAGGTCTAGAGGTAAAACCCTTAACCGGGTATAACCTAGCAATGATGTTGTAAACTCATAACAGGATTAAGCTCCTCACAAGATGTACTTTAAAAGAGTACATCATTTAGTGGGTACTAATTCCCACAATAGTTTTCTCTCAAGTTGGGTTTCCATGAGATAAATTTCTATGTCAATGTTTCATTGTTATGTGGATGTGCTTATGGATATTATTTTTATTTGCTACTATTAAGTTAATCTTGTGAATAATATTGCAAAGTTTAAGAGGTTAAAAAGTTGTATAATTGGTTGATTACTGATTCACCCCCCCTCTTAGTAATCTCATCTTAGGACTAACAATTAGTATTAGAGATTTGGTCCTTTTTTATGGTGAAGCTTTACAGCTTGAGGTAAAGATCCGAAGATGATGACAAAGGAATGTCCTAAATTCACGAGAGAGAACTAATTAGTTTGGTGCAGTCGAATGAAGCTCTATCTTAAAGGTATGGGTGATTAGTATTGGGATCATGTGGTTACTAAGTATATTTTCCCTTCAAGAACCTTGACTGCAGATCAATTCAAGATCAGGCAAGAACATATTGCTACTATGGAAGCTATTGTCAGTGTTCTTTCAGATGCAAAGTTTATTGATGTCAAAGACTTGGATACTGCCTATGAGATGTGGGATGAATTGAAGACCTTCTATGGTAGAGATACACATGTGTATAAAGAAAAGGTTGATAGTTTTAAATTAAAATATGATGACATGAGGATGGAAGAAAATGAAAACATTGAGCAATATAGTCAAATAATCAAAGAAGTTGTTGCTTCTATTTGAGGTGTTGGTGGTAATATTAGTGAGGAGGATGTGGTAAGAAAAGTATTGAGAACTTTATTGCCTCAATATGCTACTAGGGTTTTAGCTATACAAGAGCTCAAATGTCTAGGAACTTTTACTATTACTCTTGGTTCATTAATAAGGAAATTAATTACATTTGAGTTTAGCAATTATGATAATAGTATGCCAAAAGTGGAAGTTGCTTTCAAGTTGTCATTGAATCTTGCACCATCTAGGAATGGAAAGGAGATATCTAATAGTTCTTTATCATATTACTCTAATGATTATGAATTTGTCATGTCTAAAGAAAGAAAACAAGAGGAATTGGAAGCTTTATTTGCTGAAAGGCTACTTAGAGGGAAAGGTAAATATAAGGGTAAGTAACCTTTGAAGTTCTTTCAATGTAATAAGATTGGTTATATTGCCTTTATATGCCTTGAAAATGATAGGAAGGAGAAGCCAAGGAGATTCAAGGATAAGAATAAGAAATCTTGCTACCTAACTAAGGAAGATGTTACCGATGAAGAATCTGATGGAAGAGCTAAAGAAGAAATTGTGTTTGTTGTAGTATAGGAAGAACCCTCGGAAGAAGGTGAGAAAGCTTTAGTTTCCAACATGAATCATAGTGGTGACTAGATTATTGACACTGGGTACGCTCATCATATGAACGATGATAAAAGAAAACTCATCAAGATGAAAGAATGTGATGGTGGCTCAATAAAATTTGGGAATCATGCTCCCTGTTTGGTAAAAGGTAAAGGATCTATTACTTTGAATGATTAAAAAAATTGTGATGATTTCTATTGGGTTGAAGGTATGAAATGCAAATTGTTAACTGTTTCTCAATTGAATAACAAAGGACATATATTTGAATTCAATGAAGGTATATGCAAGATTATTGGGAAATCAAGAGAATTGATTGCTATTGGTGAACAAACTAAAGGTAAGTTGTTCCATCTAAATTCTACTTTTAAGAGTTGTTCTATTTATAGGATAGAAGATTGTTGGTTATGGCATAAGATGTTTTATCATGTAAATTTTGATAACTTGATCAAAGTAAGTAAGATGAAGATAGTGAGAGGTTTGGCTAACCTAGTGAAACCAAATAATGAAATGTATAAAGAATGTCAGCTTGGGAAGTTAACTAGTTCTAGTTTCATCAATAAAAATTATTCTTCTAAAAGTATTTTAGATCTGGTTCATACTAATCTGTTTAGTTCAATGAGAACTTGAAGTTACTATGGTGATAGATATTTCATGTTTTTTTTTTATGATTATTATAGAATGATGTGGGTTGTGTTTCTAAAGGACAAATTTGAATCTTTTCACATGTTTAAGATCTGCAAATCTAGAGTGGAGAAGGAGACCAATAAGACCCTCAAATGTCTTAGATCTAATAGAGGTGGTGAGTTTAATTTACATAAGTTTATTTAATATTGTGAGGAATGGAGAATCAAAAGGTAGATGTCAGCTCCAAGAACACCTCAACAAAATAGCATTGTTGAAAGAAGAAATAGGTCTATCAATGATTGCGTTAGGACATTAATGATTCAGAAGGGTCTTGCACAAATATTTTGGAGAGAAGTGGTGAGAATTGTAGTTTACACATTGAATAGAGTTCAATTGAAGAAAGGTACAAACAAAACTCCCTATGAGTTATGGCATGGTCAATCTCCATGTGTAAATTATTTCAATTTTTTTGGGAGTAGATGTTACATAAAGAGAGATGAAAATATAGGTAAGTTTGACCCAAGAAGTGATGAGGGGATACTCTTAGGATATTCCACAAAGAGAAAAGCCTACAAGTGCTTGAACAAGAAAACAAATAAGACAGTGGAAAGTGCTAATTTAAGAGTAGATGAATGTTCTAAGTAGAATGATGAATCCAGCAAGAAGAGACCTGAAGACTATCATGGTTTTGTATATGTACAACCAGTAGAGAAAGACACTACAGAAAAACTAATGGAGAGACAAATTAATGAGAAGGAACTAATAGAAGTGGTTAAATATACTCCTAGATCTGAATCAGTATTGCCAAGGTATGTGAAATTGAATCATTCCCCTGATCAAATTATTGGTGACAGAAATGTTGGTGTTCTAACTAGAAGAAAGGAAAGAGAAAGTACATCTTTTCTATCTGAATTTGAGCCTAAAATAGTGAAAGATGCATTGAAAGATGAAGATTGGGTAAAATCTATGGAAGAAGAATTGGAGAAGATTGAGAAAAATAAAACCTTGAAACTAGTACCATACTGGTGGACAAGAATGTGATCAGTACTAAGTGGGTCTTCATAAACAAGATGAATGAGAAAGGTGAAGTGGTAAGGAACAAGGCATTATTGGTGTGCAAAGGATATGCACAAGAGGAAGGCCAAGACTATGGTGAAATATTTGCACCTGTGGCCAAACTTGAAGGTGTAAGGATATTGTTTGCATATGCTACTTACAAAGGATTGAAGGTAAATCAAATGGATGTTAAGTTATCTTTTATTAATGGTGTTTTGGAAGAAGAGGTATACATTGAACAAACTAAAGGATTTGTTAATTTAGAAGGTAAGAACATGGTGTGTAAATTATAGAAAGATTTGGATGGGTTGAAACAAGCACCTAGGGCATTGTATGAGAGATTTCACTCATATCTAATTCAGATTGGTTTCCTAAGGACAAGTGATAACAATAATGTATATTTAAAGATTGAGAAAGATGACAAGTTGTTGATTGCAGATATATTTGTAGATGATATCATTTTTTGTGGAAATGAAGAGATGAGCAAATCATTTGTAGATGAGATGAGGAAAGAATTTGAGATGTATATGATCGGTGACATTAAATTCTTCATTGGACTACAGATTAAACAAATGAAAGATGGTATCTACATTAACCAGTCAAAATATGTGAAAGAGATATTGAAGGCATTTGGGTTAGAAGACTCAAAACTGGTTGGTACCCCTATGGTAATTGGTTGCAAATCATCAAAAGAAGATGATTCTAAAGTGTTGGATGAGACACTTTATAGTTCCATGATTGGTAAGCTATAGTATGTGGTGTTTAAAAGACTAGATATAGTTTAGGCAGTTGTATTAGTGGCCAATTGTTTTGCTAATCCCAAGGAATCACACGTGGTTGCGGTAAAGAGAATCTTTAGATATATTAAGGGAACTAAAGACTATGGTCTTTGGTATGGACATAAAGGTGATTTATCTTTGAATGTGTTTACTAATGTTGATTAGGTAGGTAATGTTGATTATTTGGAGAGCACAAGTAGAGGTTCATTATTTATTGGTGAAAGGCTTGTATCTTGGAGAAGCAAGAAGCAAAACTGTATATCTCAATCAACAATTGAAGCTGAATATGTTGCTACTGCAATTAATTATACACAGGTAGTATGGATTAAGAATATTATAGAAGGAATTCAAGAGAAGGTAACTAAATTGGTGGTTATCTATTGTGACAATACAAGTGCCAGTAACATTTCACAAAACCGAGTGATGCACTCTAAGACTAAACATATAGCTATCAAATATCATTTTCTTAGAGAGTAGGTAAAGGAAAAGGAAGTGAGGTTGGATTATATGCCAACTAAAGAGAAGGTTTTTGATATTTTAACTAATCTATTGCCTAAGAATACATTTGAGTATCTAAGAGGTAGGTTAGGGATCATCACCCTATCTAATTTTAATTAAAAGAAGATGAAGTTGCATCAATCTAAGTGTATCCAATGAATATTATTATGTTTAGATTTATTTTTTGGGACTACTCCTTAGGGGGAGAAGTCTATGTATTAATGTGTTGTGATTAGTCAATATCAGCAGAGAAAATATTAGGTGCGTTTGGAGCCATTGGATTTTTTGTCAAAGGGGGAGAATGTGTGTTTGAAAATGTTCAAAGTTGCAAAAGAGAAGTGCAGATAAGAGAAGCTCAGTGAAAGGGGGAATAATTGCAGAACAAGTGTAAGACAGAAGTGGGAATATATTTTTGTTTTTAGTGTTGAGAAATTTTGTGCATAATGTATCATGTTGGAGAGAGAAAGAGAGTGTTTCCATCAATGTCAAAGGGGAATATTGATGATGTAGCTAATGTAGTGATGGTAAGTAATTTATGGTGTTGTCATGATAAATATTTGACTACATGATGATCAGTTATTGGGTTGTCATTGATGTCAAGTATTGACCTAGTGTTCCTAGTATGTTGCTAAGTATAAGTATGGTGATCAAGGTGTTGTGATCAGTTTCAGTTGTAGCAATTATGAGAGACTTAGAGATGTCTCTAAATGTTAAATGAATGATTACTACTATTGATGTCGACTGGTAAGAAAGTTATGATCAGATGAAGGTTAATGGTGCAACTTCCAAAATAATTAGTGATAGGTGCTAGGTAATTTGATTGGTTTGTCAAATCTATGATGAGTTTTGTGGTGTGGTCATGAGAGAAGGTTTTTTATAGTATGTAGAAGCTATAGTTGTGACTACAACTAATTTAAGTGACTAGTGTGCAGGATAGGTGATTAGTGAGAAGAGATAAAATTATTAATAGGTTAAAGTATGTGTGTTCTTAAGCGACAGTTGATAAATCTTTGATCAGTGATTAGTGTTGAGGTTATGGCGGAATCGGTTGAGTCATTCATGATCTGGTGTCATGTCTTCATGATTAGAAGTGATGATCTGACATCACATTGCTTGATGCTAGCATGTGGAGAAGATTCTAAAGGAAGCATATGTTTGGACAAAATGTGTTTGACCACTTAACACAAAATTCTATGTAATTCATTGTTTAGGCCGATGTGGTCTTGGAAAATTATTTTATACATTGAATTTTTTTGTGGTATGTTGGATCTAAGAGGGATATTTGAAATTCAAATATATTTCAAATTTAGGGCTTGATTAAGGTGATTGACTTAATAGTTCAGTATATAATAGATGAAGTTGGAAGTTAAGTGTGTTGATCATGTGTTGGGAAAGAGCAGTTGTAAAGTGGAAGTTATGATCAATCTAGGATAGAGTTCACTGTGTTGTGAAGAGATTGTGTGCTTTAGTGGATTTGATCAAGAAGAGATAGTTCTATTCTATAGATAATTCTTTATGTTGTTCCGTAACAGTTGCAAAAGTCAAAATCCCTTAACCGAGTGGATCCTAGTAGGTCCTTATTGTAAATCCTTTAATAGGGTATCACATTAGCTTGTGTCTAAATTCCTCTAACAAGGCTACTCTTGATAGGGTAAATATCCTAACAAGGCTAGAGGTAAATCCCTTAACCGAGTAGTATCTAACAATGTTGTTGTAAACTCCTAATGGAGTTAAGCTCCTCATAGGGCATACTTCATAAGAGTACATCATTTAGTGGGTACTAATTCCCACCATGGTTTTCTCCAAAGTTGTTGGATTTCCATGAGATAAATCTATGTGTCAATGTTTCTTTGTTATGTGGATGTGCTTATGGATATGATTTTCATTTGCTTCTAGTAAATTAATCTTGTGAATTCTTTTGTAGAGTTTAAGAGGTTAAAATGTTTCATAGTTGGTTGATTATTGATTAATCCCCCCTCTTAATAATTTGATCATAGGACTAACATGTTTGATTTCATTCCAGGGTTATCTTAGATAATGGGTGTGTGTGGTTGCCAGATGCATGATAGTACTTATCACATTCACCCTGTATCATCCTTGCCCCATAATTTTATCAAACACTCTACAAAGAACAAACAAAGAAAAAAAAAGTTATGAATTATCATAGCCACTCTCACCACTCAATGGTATCCTCGAGAAGCATAGGAACATAATCACTAAAGATAAATCAATAATGGACTAATGATAGAATTTGTCAACAGATTTACTGATCATTACTTGGATTGAATTGATGTTTTATTTGATTGATTTGTGATGTCTAGTTTCAAGAATGGACTACCCATATAAGAATGATTCGTCTAGTTTCAAGAGTATTTGTCACTGTATAAGACCATCATTTTCATGGACTGATTGATTTGGTTTGATCAAAAGATAACAGATTGGATTATTGATAAAGACGAGTCTTATGAATCCATTGCTGATTTATGAAGATTATTGTTTTGATTTGAAATTTTATTATCACTTTCTTCTTGTTGTGACAGATGATTTACCAAGATGCATGTTTGTCAGGTTTTCATCAAGGAAACATTTTTCTTTTTTTTTTTCTTTTGACTTTTTTGACTTTTTTATTTTTTTAGGAACGCGGTGGACTCATGATAGGAAATAGAGGAAGGAATCAAGCATATTTCTCTTTGTATGGTGCTCTTTAAGGACACATAATAATGGATCATATCTTTTGATAGTATTCTCAAAGACATTGGTAGGGTAATGACAAAGGGAGATAAAATGGATGTTTGGATGAAGTGGGATAAGGATTTATGCAAAGGATTGGATAAGAGGTATGGAAGGATGGAAAATATGAGTTGGATAATTGAGGGATTGAGAGAAGACTTGTTTAGGATTATGTGGAAAGGATGAAAAGGTCAACATTGGTACAAACCTTGAAGGGTGTTGGAGTGATGGAGGAAAAGAATATTTTGGATTAAATGACGGAGTGGCAATATGTTTTGGATTTGATGGGGAAGTGAATATGGATTTGGATTTTGGGAGATAGGGATCCAAAATG
This sequence comes from Chamaecyparis obtusa, assembly GCA_027943335.1. Classification (NCBI taxonomy): domain Eukaryota; kingdom Viridiplantae; phylum Streptophyta; class Pinopsida; order Cupressales; family Cupressaceae; genus Chamaecyparis; species Chamaecyparis obtusa. The sequence goes on from BSBK01000598.1 coordinate 1,258,007, forward strand.
GATTTTGAAGTGGATGGAAGTTGTTTGGATGGTGGATCTGAGGAAGCCTTGGGAAGCTTGAATGCCAATTTTGATATTTCTTTGGTATGCAAGTCTTTTATGAGAAACTTGAGGATCCACATAGTTCTTGAATTTTCTTTGCTTTGAAATTATTTAGAATGCATTGCTGAAATGATGGATTTAGGAATCCACATATTCTTTGACTTTTCTTTTTGTTTGATGGGACTTTTTTTCCTTTTGGATATTTCTCTTTTCTTTGTATCTACATGTCAATTAGATTGAACATGTTGATTATTTGATGGATGTGGATTTTTGGACTAAAAATTTTTAGGCTTGGCATCCAAGTTTCTTCCAAATCTATTGGGGTTTATGGATGGATAGTAATGATATGGAGGATTTTTGGATGGGTGGAAGGTTCTCCAAGATGTGTTCCTTTGCTAACCTTGATTTAGGAAAGGGTAAGTGGATTGTGAACTATTGGATGGAGGAACATATAGACCTAATATGGAGGGAAGGGATGAAGAGGGAGGTATACGCTTGGATTTGGAAGGGATACTGACACCTTGAGAGTGAGCTTTGAAAGTAAGGTGGTGAAATTTAGAATTATCTTTGACATGGAAGGGTTTTGATATACTTTGTTTATGAATTCTTAACCCTTTGACTTGATAATTCTTTTGAATATTAGGATACATGCTACAAGACGCGAGTCTATTTTAAGGTAGACATGGTATGAAGGGAATAATATGATCATGAAATAGACTAGACTAGATGGAAGTGGAGGAAACTATTTGACATGTATGGGGTTCATGAAGATCTTGCACTAATATGTTTGAATCATAAGGGTGATTAGGATAAATAATGGGATCCTGTGATGTAATAAGAGGAATGACATGATCATTTGGAAGGATAAGATCTTGTGAAGAACATGGAGGATTAGGACATGGAGGTGAAGGAATGGTAGGCTCATGAGGAGGATATGGAGGGATGGTGGGATCTTGTTGTGGACATGAAGGTGAAGGGATACTTTTATCTTGACTTAGAAGGAGATCACTTGACTTGATTTTAAGGGTGTCTTTCTCTCGACTATGAATAACATCATCAAGAATAATGGAAGGGATGACATGATATTTCTTAGGAATAGGAAGTGGAAGGTCCATGAGACTTGGAGGGAAACTTGGTTCTTGGAATATATAGGAATCCTCATTGATATGATGGACATGGATGGTAGGATCATTATTAAATTCTAAGAAGATAGGATCTTGGTCAACAGTTGGATAGGTTTGGTCATTCTTAGGATCTTGATCTTGATTTATTTTAGTTGTCATTACTTCATGATTTGCATCACCCTCTTGACATGGGGTATAAATTTGGACATTTATGGAGGATTTTAATGATTTGACATGAGGGATAAGGACTTTGAATGAGACTCTTTGGAGTAAGTTTGTTTGGGAATGGAGCATATGGTGGCATTGGATCTAGGACTATTGAATTTTAGAAGGGAATTATATCAAGGAAGGGATTAGTTTGGAAATTCATCATGGATAGCCCTTGGGAGGTCTCATTACTGGATATATCATTGGATGAAAATGAAAAATATTTCTCTTTTGAAACTTCAAGGGATGAAGGAGTGAAGGGGAATATGGAAGTTTCTTGAGGGAAAAAATCTTCATGGGAGGTAGATGTGTCATTTCTAGACATGGGTAGGTGATTTTGATCTTGTTCAACAATAGAATGATGTCTATGAACTAGTTTTTGATGCACACGATTGAAAGGTTTACATTAGGGATTTTTATACTTGGGTGATCTTTTTGGTGATACCACATTTACATTTGTATGTTGTGAAGAATATTTTGATTGAACATGTGGTATAATAGATTTCTTATTGATCACGATTGATTGATGTCCAAAGGATGATAGTTTTTCAATTGTGTTTGTTTGAGAAATCCTTGGTGGTAGATATGAGGAAGCAAGAGGATGTGATTTGAGATGTAATTTGATCATAGGTCTATAGATTGATTGATTAACAAGGTATGGATATAAGTCCTCTATGATGTAAGGCTTTGGTTGTCTCTGAATTTTAATATCATCTACTTGTAGTCGCATGTCTTATATTTGTTGTATGAGGATATTAGTTTTCAATTGTTGATGCATCATCTTTGGGAGACTTTCTAAATATAAAAAAGGATCTATGTCACCATAGTAGTTGGGTTCTTGTTATTATTTGTATGGGCAAAATGGATTGATGTACAAGTCATCTAAGTTGTTCCTTGTTTGAAATAGTATGAGTGGTCTCTGACCAAAAGGGTATAAAAGAGACATCTTTCTATTGATTTCAAGTGTTTAGAGTGTAATTCAAATTGTTGTTGCAATAATTCCAAGATTAAAGGTTGTCTTTTGAATTGAATTCTGATAGAGAAAGACTCATCTCTATGATTAAGACTTGTTGATATTTTATTGTGATCTCTAAGCTTTAAGGACCTGTGATCCTTGATGGAAAACTTTGAAATCTTGATCTTAAGGCTATTTTGACAACACTTATAACATGAAACTTGACTGTAACAAACAAAATGACAAGCACAACACTCATTTCAATCTATAGTCCTAGTAGCTAAACATTGAGTGTATGTTCTAGAATGTTTTGACAAGTCTTTCACAACAAGGGATTCCAGACAATCTACCTAAGGTCAATTTGGTTATACATGGATGAAAGGGTGGCTTCTACTTAGCTAGGATTTAGTTAGGATTACTTTCAGATAGAGTTGAGCTTATCTTCCATTACAAAGGCATCCCACATGCATAAAAACATAATTTTTCATAATCTCAAAAGACTACTAGAGGAGATTATCATTCCCAAACTCTTTATGTCCTCCACCCCATTAAAGGTGAAAGTGTTTTATTTTATAGTGGGTCAAATTACTGTGGCTATAACAATTGTATCCCACTTTAGGTTGTCCCTCTCACCAGCCTCGCTAAGGAATCTTCTTGGGATCCAAGCCCTCTAAGGTTCTAATTTAATCTAGAAAGCAATGAAATTGAAATGAAAAGTAGGTCTAGGATTTTGATTACCCTAAGAAGGGTAAGAGAAAATCCCTATTACTTTCCACTCCAAAACATAATTAACAAGGTTCTTTCCCAAACCTTTAATCTAGGGGGATTTGAGCATGTTTGGACTTCTAATTCACTATGAAAGTGAAGATTATAGGCCTAATGCTTTTATCCACAAACAAAGAGGCTTAAATTTTAGTGTTTGTTCATTCTCTTAGCCTTTCTTTATATTGATTAATTTTGGCATGTTTGGCATTTTGATTCACTATGAAAGTGAAGATCATAGGCCTAATACCAAAATTTATCAAATAATAATAGGCTTTCTAATTAATTTAGATATGAAATTGAAATACCACAATTTAATAAAAATTTAAAGGGATTAGGCTTACCTTATTCGAAGCTAGCAAAAGGCTAGGTGCATTTTTTAATTTTAATTTTTGCATTTTTTATAATCACCTAGTGACGACCTTTCCAACTCCTAAGCGTCCACAATAATTGTCATAAACATTAGTCCAACACACACCAACAAAATTGAAGGAAAACAAGATGTTAGTAAAACCAATGAACTTTAGAAAAGTCAAGCACTTAGATTGATTTTTACTCCATATTTAGCTTGATTTTTTTTTTGTACTTTTGACATAGTGAATAAGATCCTAATTTTAGATACATTTATGGACCTCAAATCAAAATTAAAATAAGTAACAAGCCTACTAAAAATCAGTAAGGTTTCAAAAAATGTAAGAATCTTTGAAAAATTTCTTAATTTGTGCCCTAGGGACCCAATTTATTGAAACAAACTAGTTTGTAAATATCTAATTTTTTTGAAACTATTTCTCATCAAAATAAAAAACACAAAGAACATACCCCATCTAGAATTTCATGATATTTCAAAAAATGTAAATTGTTTAGAGAAATTTTCTAATTTGCACCCAAAATTAATTTTTATAAAAAATTATAAATCGCACAAAAATAATCAGAAAAATCTAATTTTGGACTGTAAGCTCCTGATATCAACCCCAACCTACAAAAGAATCATGGTTAAATTCTAACAGTTTGGAAGATATGACCAAGTCTTTGAAAACCCTTCAGGCAATAATAAATCAACAAAGAAAACCTGCTTGAAAATATAGAAAGACAAATTCATCGGATTTTTAGCATGTTCATGTCGGGTTCACCAAATGTAGTAGGGAATTATCTGCAAGAAGCTTAAACAAACAAATCAGTAGCACCAAACTAATCAAGGAAGCTACTAATAATCATTAAACCCTACAAACAATAAAATAACAAGTATCATATTAAAAAATTAACAAACTAATGCAAGCATGTAAATTGAATGATACTTGAGGCTTTTGTTTCTTCTCTTCTCTTTATTGATGTGTGGCACTCAGTTATGATTCTGACAACACCTTGACTCAAAGATCTGAGAAATGATAACTTGATAAAAACTTGTAGCATAAGTTTTATATAAAATTGAGAGACGAAATTGTGAAGAATGAGGGTTGATTATATAGAAAACTGGGTTAAAAAGAACGATCAAGATCGATCAGAGAAAATCACAATCGACGGATGAGAAGAGATGAGACTAAAGAGATTTTGGGAGAATTTTCAATTTAACTCAAAAAGAAGGGAGTTGAAAAAGGAAATTAAAACTAGATAAAAATCCTCATTTTCAGAAAGATAAAACTTCCAAATATGAAATTCAGAAGAAAGAAAAGATTTTTGCTTTCTTTCCTAATTTCGAAGAGATAAGGATTTTTAGAAAACATGATTTTTGAAATTGTGAGGATTTTTAATTTTCAAAATTGATAATTCCTCATAAATTTTTAATTTTTATTTTTGAAGATTTAATTGAATTAATAATTCAATTAAATTAGAAAGATGGAATTAGTTGAAATAAATAAGAAATTGAAATTGAGGAAAATTGAGATGAAAATTAAATTAATTTTGAGAATTAATTTAATTAAGAGGAATTTAAATTAGCTAATTTAAATAATTAATGATAATTTTTTAAATTATGGGACTTTAGAACTAGATTTTAAGTAACTAGTTTAACCCAATTAATTAAAGGTGATTAATTAAATAAACTTAATTATTTAATTAATTTAAGGGAAATGATCACAAGATTTGAATCTTAGAGAAAATGAGATGATTAATTAATGATTAAAGAACCATTAATTAATAGCAGACAAAGTAGTGCATTAAATGTGAATTCACAAGTCTGTCCATTTTTTGGTGTCTACATGTACAAAGTATAACTAGATGGGCATGAGATCCAATATTCATACCTCAAATTGTAACTACAACCTAAGAAGTTAGCATATGACAGTTTATTTCAATTGTCCAATCCAGAAATGAAAATTGTAGAGCAAATCATTTTAAAAAAAATCTCCAAATCAATTGTTAGGTTTATCAACCAATTCACAATCTTTTCTTTTAGATGAAACGAATACCCCAATTCAAAATCACTCCTTGATTAAAAAAAAAATCCTTCCTTCTACCAACTCTTCAAATCACTAAAACCCTTCATTACCCCCAAAACTAACAAACATATAGGCATGAGAGTAATTGCCCAAGAAAGATAAAAATAAATAAATGAAGATTTAATTATATTCTCCTTAATTATTTTCTATTGTAAGAAGATTATTTATTTCCTATCAAATAGGAAAGAACCATGAAAATGTATATTGTATATATATAATAAATAAAACATCAGATATATATTAGTAAATATTTTATGACAGTGAGTTAGCTTTATAGCTTAACTAATCCATGATTAAATAATAATTAAATTATATTAAAATTACATCATACATTCACTTATATATCTTATTAAGTTATCATTAATATTAATAACATTATTATATAACAAAATCATGCATTACTAGAATGGCTAAGAATATAGGTGTTTCCAATTTCTGGCTGGAGGGTGACTCAAAAAATATCATCAATTGCTTGAAAGGGATTTCTAAATCTTCTTGGACTATAGATTATATAATTCAAGAGACTATTGACATCCTTAGCACTATGGATAATTATTTTATATCTCATGTTCATAGGGAGTCGAATATGTTCGTTGACTCCTTAGCTAATGTGGTTGTTAGACTCAATAACAAGATGAGGTGGTAGGGTGATATGACCCTCTTTATGGAGGTCATATCAAGCATTGATTATGGTTTGATCAATCCTAAAGAAGGAAAATTCCCAATAATTTTGTTGGTACATAGAGGTGATGCTCTTATAATTATGAAGTATTTGAAGGATTGCAAGGATGGGATGTGTATTGATTTCCCCTCTAGCTCACACACTTTGTGGGTGATTTCTATCACTCTTTCCTTCATTTACATTCACAACTAGCTCTTTGTTTGCAATTATTTCCTTGTGCGATTTAGGGTGTGTGAGTTGCATAATATCAACATGGATGGCCAACAAAAATGCAGGGAGTCATCCATCTGTGAGAAGTAGAGTAGAAGAACTAGGGTTTGGAAGATTTTTAAAAAGGGCGGTCTTACATCATTCATGGACAGGCTACATGGGGGAAATCCTGAAGTGACTAAGATTTTTCTTAGTAGCTAGAACAAGGGTTCTTTGGAGGTCTTTGGAAGGAGGGTTACTGTCATGGAGGACCTCGTTTCCAGGTCATAGGGATTCCTATATTTGGGAAGAAGTTCTACAGGGACAGGAATATTTATGAGGTAGTTGTTGAGGTGTTCACTAAAGAGGATGATGAGAGGGATTCCCTAGTTAAATATGGTAAGACTTAATTCTTTTCCAGTGCTATTAAGAAACTTTGTAGATTTTTTTGTGTGCTATTGTCTACTATGTCACTCTGGATGAGATATTTTCCTGGGTTTGTACCCATCATCTTGTTATTTTGAATCACTTTAGGTATGTTATCAAGATTTCCATTCCTTTTTACCCGTATACTCCCATGAATTCTAGTATTCATTGGATTAGGGATAGGGTGGTTAATAATCCTCTGATGCATGAGGGTTTGATGCTCTTAATCTATGAATATTTTAAATCCCAATCCATTAGAAAATAGATTGTGGAAAAGGGTGAGTCTGAGATAGAGGATGATGACTTTGTTTCCCAGCATGCTTTCTCTAAAATAGAGGATAGTAAAGATATGCACTCTAAGGACCTTGGCACCACCACTACCAAAGGAAAATGCAAGGGTTCTTCCTCTAAACAAAAAATTTCTAAGGAGGAAAGTAAAAAGTGTAAGATCACTAAAATGGTAATTTCTTCAGATGAGGAGTATAATGAGGAAGAAGATGACATGGATACAAATAATGAGGATCTTGAAAGTTGAAAAAAAAACAAGACCTTCCCCTCCCCTGCTAAGAAGAACAAGAAATAGAAGAAGGTTGTCTCTAAGACTCCCTACAGGGATGAGAAGAAGGTTGCTAATGAGCCTCACTTGGAGCCAGCCATGGGGTCTATGATGGATCATCCTTCCAATCCCCCAGATGGGGATTCCCCTATTATGCTGAAGAAATTTGTATGGAGAAATATTGATATGAGCACCATGAAGTTGGGAATTGCTAGAGAAAATATGAAGTTGGTGTTGGAGATTTGCCAGCAGGTCAGTACTGACTATATGTTTGTCATTGATGACGATAGATGGAAAGTAGAATGAGTGGAAGTCTTGTGCACTAATCTTTTAGTATATGTAGCATGGACATGATATCATGGGTGCATAGGTTAACTATTAGTACAAACAGTTATATAGCAGCTTGTGTCAGCAATGTTCATGATAGAGTAACAAGCAGTGTTCTATGTATGGTTGTCCATATAGTTATCATAGAGCCTTGTGCGATTTGATATATGTTGAAGACATATTAGTATTGTTACATTCATGGATGCAAAGTCTGATGATTAATAGAAGTGAAGTTATGCAGTCATTATTCACCTGTAGCAGTTTCTTGTGTTTGTTCAGAAGATCCGATAGAGATTATATTGGTTCTAGAGTTGCGCCTATCATTTGGGTATGCACCCTTGGATTTAAGCTTAGAGGAGAGTTAGTGATTTTTAGTTAAGAGTGCATGAAGTAATTCAACATGAGGAGAAAGATCTAGTTATTTTGGTAGAGCCGACAGTGTGTAGCGTGCATCTACAATTATCTTATTGGACAGGTCCCAGAATGTGTTGCATGCTTAGTAGAGCCGACTGAATTATTATTGGAGTTTGTTATGGCTTCTCTAATATGATTTCAAGGTGGTTCTAATAGGTTGACTTGATTATATCATTTAGAGGAAAGATATTTATAGACAGACATTTGTGATTGTTTGAGGGTGGTTCACAGTTGATTAAGAAGAGCAAAGTAGAGCAGAGTGTGCGAAGTGTTGAGCCATCAAAAGAAGGTCTATGTGACCAAGTAAAGTATTTGTGCTATACATTGGAATTGATCTAGATAGCAGGTCAAAGCGCAATTCACCAAGATCCAGATATAGTGTGTATTTGTTAAACAGAAGGTTGTAGCCTTCACCCCTTTGAGCAGTGTGCTCTCGAATAGTGCGTCCTCTCCCCTAATAGGGACTATCATAAAAGACTCCTAACAAGGTCTGACCCTTGACCAGGTCTATTGTACTAAATATATTATAAAGCAACTCCAAACAGGGTTAATGATCTTCTAACAAGGATCATAATACACTAGTGTAGAATATCAGTGGGTGTCAATTCCCATCAGGGTTTTTACCTATTTGGGTTTCCCCATAACCAAAATATTGTGTTGAGTTCAAGTGTTCTTTCATTGTGTTTATGCTTTATGTTTAAGTATACTTAATTGGATAAATAATTGAAACTTGTAGATAATTGATTCACACCCCCCCCCCCCCTCTCAGTTATCTCTTGGGACTATTCCTAATGTTCAGTTGGTTGTGAAGGGTTAGGAATCTGGTAATGTTGATCTTAAAGAGATTATTGACCCCTATATGTTAATTCTCCGTAATTCCAGCAAAGAACGTCAGATGGATGTGTTGCTTACTACTAGGAGTATCATGTTGGACAATTTCAGGGCCATTAAGGTGCTTTTTGATGAGATTAATGATATTAATGGTAGGATGAAGACCCTTGAGAGAAATGATAATAGTAAGAAGGAATTTGATGATGGGATGAGGGTTGGTGCAGGCATGGGTTCTTCGATGGACATTGCTTCCTTTCATAGGTTGGAGGCTAAAGTTCTTGGCTTGGATAGCAGAGTTGCTAAATTAGAAGTCACTCTTAAAGACATTGTTGATTGGATTTTCAACATCTTGATGGCCTCTAATAATCATATTAAAATTTTTCTCAGCAAGATGGAAGGTTCCTCGGAGGATAAGGCCATTATTAAGATAGTTGATGATAAGAAGGAACAAGATGACAACCATGGTGGCCTGGGTAAAAGAATGAGATCCAACACTAGGAAGATGTCTTCTGCTACCACTAATGAGGCCAAGAAACTCAAGCAATAAGTTGAGAGGATGGATAGGCTCAAGCTTCAGGCTATTGAGCTCCTGAAGAATATGGGATAGTGGGCCTATTCTTTTTGGGTTCTGTACTTTTTTTGGTTGTTTGTGTTCTAGTTCCTATCCTTTTGTTGTTGCATGTTTCTAGATGGATTTTTGTTCTCAGTTGGCCTTATTTTTTTTGGACCTATTTCTTCTTTTGGGCTATAATGGTTCAAATCTTTAGCTTCTTTTTGTATAGGGTTTCAGGACCCCTTCAAAACTTGTTTTACCTTAATCAAAAACAAAATCATACATTAATCAAATCATGTAGAATTGACATTAATAATAATATATATCAATATTATTATAAAAAACATTTAATGAGTCACACAAGGACTAATTTAAATTATTAATTAAATCTACTAAGTTAACCATCGTATCAAGACCATACGCTAATATGCACATGAGATCAATATGACTACAAGGGGGTTGTTACAATTGTAAAAGACATAGTTAGCTAATTAAATAAATAAAATATTTTTTATTTATAAAGAACTAGAAGAAATAAATTAATTAAATAATTAATATTAGAAGACAAAGAATAATTAAATAATTAAAAATTATTTAATCCTATACATGAGAAATAATTAATTATTTAATTCATGTGCGAGTGGGACACAAAAAAATAACAATTTTATTTATTATTAGAAGAAATATATTTATGAAATGAATAATTAAATAAATTAAAATAATTTATCTAATTATAAAAGAAAATGTTAGCTATGTTGGTTCCCAAATCAACAAATTGAAAATCCTATGAGCTTGCTTAACTCAATGCTTCAAGTTTCTAACTGACTTGGCCAATGAACGAGAATGATCGATTATGATCCTTTTCCCCTTCTCTTTAGGCTCTACAGGACAAAGGCGAGTGGAACTATACCTTAACTTTGTCTATTGGTTGGAGGCTTTTTATAGCAGATAATCTGGTTTCTTCAAATATTCTCTTAAGTTGGCAATATATCTTAAGAAAATCAAATTATGAACTATATAGAGTGCTTCTAATTGCTTCTGACTGAAAAAATGCTAATATGTGTTGTATAGATTATAAATGCTTGAAAGCATAATGAATTTATTTATATGTTGAATAATGTGATCAATGCCTTCTTTCTATTGGGCTACAAAGTTTGTGCTTTCATTAACCTTAATGCATAACCTTTGCAAGATAATTTTTAATATTGCCACTAGATAATCATGTCAATTGACCTGATCTTTAATGTCTTTGATTACAGATTGATATTCCAATTAGTTTTATTAAATTTTAACTCCTACTGCAAGAGATCAATAAAATAGAACATATATGGAACAACTCACATATAATTTTGATAATCAAGTTAAAATATAACCAAATAATGTATTATGCACAAAGACTCAAAGTTGATTATATTTACTAGAAAAATAAATCACAAGGGAACCAGTTAATTAGACACTTATCTAAAAACCTTCAAAAGGGAGCACAGTATTACAATTTACAATTACAAGTACAATTTTAGAGTTGCAAAATAAGCTTGATGAACCTAGAAAATTGAGTGAGAATCATGAAAGATTGTTTAGTCAATTGGGACAAGAAAAAATGTGTTGGAACATTGGTTGAAAGAAAGTAGTGATGTAATCAATGAATTACAAGGGCTTAAAAATAAGCTTGATCAAACAAAACAATTGAGTGAGAACCTTGAAAAATTGTTGCAACTCAATTAGGACAAGAAAAAAATGAGTTGGAAAATAATTTAAAAAAATCCCATGATGTGTTCAAGGAATTACAAGATAAGATGATTGAAGATAGGAGCTCGTGAGATGCTTCCAAGACAAAATTGGAAGCAACAATTGTGGAGGTACAAGCTAAGCTTGATTCTGTAATTAAGGAAAGAAATGTATTAAGCCATACAAGATTTAGCTAAAGATTGTAGCCACCCAAGATCAAGGCACTTGATGAAATCACAATAGAGATTGGTTATAAAATAATAATGTTATTCATACAAGATCTCGCTAAAGATTGTAGCCACCAAAGATCAAGGCACTTGATGAAAGTACAAGAGAGATTGGTTATAAAATAATAATTTTATTCTTTCAATGTAAATGTTTAGGCGAGTTGACTTTTCATATAATAACTATGCAATATCATTTAATATATATTATACCATCAGCGTAACCATTGCACCCCTCAAAGGTGCAAGTGCTAGTTTAAATTAATTTTAGAAAAATAGATTAATAAAATAATAAATCAATTAATTAATTTTTAGAAGAAAAATTAAAAGATCTCGAAGTAATATTAAATAAAAGTTAAATAATTAATTAATTAATTAAAATTATTCAATTATTGGAATTAGAGGGAGATAAAAAAGTTTAAAATTTGAAATAGAAAGAATGACACCTATTAATTAAATAATAATTTTTATTTATTTATTTATTTTTTTGATCGTTACAAGGCCAAAGCAAAATTAATTTTATTAAATTTCAAAAATAATACATGAATCTCCATTCAGTGCACGCATTGGTAGGAAAGAATGGAGAAGAAAACATCTAGTCTTGCCCAGGACATATGTCCAGTTTTAACAGAAGGAATTACACAATTTAACACATAGGGGCATACCCTATTTACAATATCCTAGCAAAAATACATCCCAAAGCCTTATATTGCATAAATTCCTAGAAGTCTACTAAAAATATTTACATTTGCCTTCTCTTCCCCGCCTCTTTCATGGAGATTCTACTTCCTTCATTGATACCTGTAAAAGAATATGAAAAACCTCTATTGATCGTACTCATAATTTGTTAGTTACCTATATATATTAAATCCACAATTCTCCCAATGAAATCATGGATGTCCTACTACATTCCTACATTCAACTGATTAAGTCTAAAATGTTAAAGCTACCACTGAGGACTAAAACCATCCTTTAGAA